>CM067360.1:128332804-128587804 GCA_034401795.1 Chaetoderma sp. LZ-2023a
TGCGGTTGTAATTATGTAGTGTTTATTTATTTTGGATTTTTGCAATAATCTATCTATCCATCTATCTATCTATCTATATATAGTTTTTCTTGTTGTAAAATGATATTTCTAAATGTATGATACATCCTTTGTCAAGTCTTACAGTCATGGGTTTTCTTTTAGCAAACAACATGAATTTACACAAGTTTATAAATACACGTAGACTATATTGCATATTGTTAACAGATCTTTAGTTGTGTTCGGGTGTGTACTTGTAAGATAATATTGCGGGATATATTTAGTCGTATATCGTCATACTTACTATATTTGTATAGGAAGTGACTTTCATACTCAATTTCACTATAGTCACATTGCGTACAAAGTCGTACTTGTCTGTCGATATTTTCCATCTCCCAGTTTCAATTCTTAGTGTGTGGTTTAAAGTTCTAAAGTGGAAAAGGGTAATTGCTTCACCGAGTGGTTATGTTAAGTTCAAATTTTTAATTTTCTTTGATGTCTGTATAAAATATTAACATAGTTGATGTATTGAGTTCACGTCTCCAGCTATATCATGTTCCTTCGAACAAACTTAAGTGAGCTGTTGCGCTAGATGATGTTTCAGTAATTGTGAATCAATCCCCTAGAAGCGGTTTCGAAATCAGCATAGCCAAAAACTTATATATTACAACCAATTTCTGATTCAAAATACATTAAATAAAAAAAATCAAATATGGCAGCCAAATATACTACATTGATTGGTTCGCGGCAGCCAAGTTTTTACATATCAAGTTCTCTTGAACAAACTTTAATGGTCTTTTAAAGCGATGCCAATCTCATCTCAAATGTTATTATGCACCGATAGATTATGGTTTATAGATTCCAGATCATTCATATCCTGTCACATTCCCGTTTCTGTATCACAATTATCTGCCTTGTAATATCTCGTAAATGTGTGAATAGTGATCGCCGCCATTTTGTCTCCTCGAGCGATAGTGTGCGAAGTCATGTAAGTGTCAATGTATTACATTCTTTATTATGTAATATTCATCTCGTTGAATATTTTGAAACTAATTTGACTTCCAGTCAAATTAGTTTCAAAATATTCAACCGCTTACATGTATGATTGCTTTTATACCGAACTGCCAAACTATAGCTGGCGCCTCTATGACTGAGCTATATTCCGAGGCAGGCAAGCTAGGATTTTTCCGATTGGTTGAAAAGTGAAGCATGCCAGCCATCATAGGTTGTAGAAATGTAGCAACATTTAGCTACTAAAGCCTGAATATCTTTCTTTAGCCGCATGATGAAAAGCTTAACATTACCTGCATAGTTTATGAGTAGCATATTCTATCACCTGAATAGCTATCAAGAGTTCAGATTAGTTGTCTTTTAATGGTGCCTAATCATACTGCCAACATTTGGGCCCGATCCATTCATAGGTTCTGGAAGTCATTTTCGCGAAAACTGAAGCATTTGGCCAATCAAGTCCACTTAAGATAAGTGCTAGATAAGATTTCATGATTTGGAGCCGATCCGCAGATTTCGGAGATGATCTTTAAAGATGTTTCTAAAATTTGGACAAAATCCACGATGGCCAAATTGGCTGATAGGCTTCGTTTGACAAATTTGGGTATCTATGTCCTAAGGATGTCTCTTGCCATCCATATAATTGAAATTGTCCCAGCAGTTCTTGAGAAAAATAGCGAACCATGGAGAAAAGTAATCCTGAGCTCATTGCTCTGCAGTACTGCTGACATTGATGCACGCTGCCTCAAGGGAAGTGTATCTTTCGAGTCCTGGGTTCGCAGATCAAAGATGTCCTTCAGAAAAAGACTACATTAGTACAAAACAACCTGCATAGAGCCTTGGTGTTGTACAACTGTAACAGCTGGGCAGCTCCAACGGTAGCTCTGGACAAACTTGATGCCTGTCACCACAACCACCTCCGTACCATCGCTGGACACTGATGGCCGAACAGCATAATTTCCAACGACGCACTATGCAAGATGTGTACATTGCTGTTCGTAAACCTCGCCCAGCAAAGATGGCCGATTTCGGCAATGTGCTAAGAATGACAAATGTGGGAATTCTTGAAATTTAGCAACGGGTTCATCCAGGAGAATTTGGTTGAAATTTATGCAGCAATTGAGCAATAACTAATTAATCTTTTAACGGTTTTATTGAGTCAGAAAATATCCAAAATGTCCGCTAACCAAGAGGGCTGATCAGAGTTCTGCATATTGGTTCGGAAGCGTAACTCGATAGCATCTTTCCAGCCAAGTTTTATTAAGATTGGTGCAGTCTTCTTGTACAATAATGGAAAATGAATCCATGATGCTTGACTGAAAATTAACCAATCAATGGAGGAATCCAGTTTTAGCTATGCCCCGCCCATCTCTAGCTAAGCTCCACACACACTCTGCCCATGTTGGGATCGATCGAACCCTGAAATCCCCAAAACTCAATTTCCAGAAAACCATACGGGTCAGCTTTTGAATATTTTGAAATTAATTTGACTGGGCGCTATGGCAACAACAGCGCCCAGTCAAATTAGTTTCAAAATGATCAAAAGAACGTTTATTAAATAGTAGAAATACAATTCATACAACTTGACGGACTATTAAGCGTTTAAGACGGACTAAATCGCGTCATTCATGACATACTTGATTATGACGTCAACCTACATGTGATGTAATTGATTATGACGTCATGTGATTGATCGATAAACTGGATTCCTCCTTTGACCAGAGGTTTCCCGCTATAGTGTTGCCACAGTCAACGTTTATTAAAATTGGCCAAGATGTTAATGACATCGATCAATGAGGGATGTAAAAGTGTGCGCCTGTGCTACCATTTCTTCTAAATTTGCACGCATTCGCTTAAACCAAGATCTATTTCGAAACAAACCAATTAGTTTCTTGTAAATATGATCTGGTTTGCGACTAAACAGATTCCACAACTCACGTGGCTGGTGTTTCGTAAGAAATAACGGAATAATAAACATAAATCGCGGAGATTTAATACAACTTTAGTGTTTAGACAACATTTTCCTCATAAACTTACACACGCATTTGTTGTTCCATAACTTATGCAATTACAATTTACGTAAAAGCTGAGTATGTAAATAAATCTACATCACTCACAATAATACCTGGCTTAGCGATATAGAGGCGTATTTGTGAAACAACTGCTGTACCAGAATGACAAATCACGCTTGTGTTCATTAACCCGCAAAACCTTTAACTCCCAAACTTGTTCATGAAATTGAAAATCTACCGCTCGAGCCAGTCATTCCAGTGGTAAATTTTCAAAAAGTCTACTCTTGGTCTGCAGCAAATGCACATTTCTCAAGACAAGTGCAGAAATCGATTTTGGCAAGCTTGGGTGTTAAAGGGTTAAAATTGGCACACAACAAGCGATCGGTAATGAATCTTATCCATACAATAAGTCATAAGACGTAATAATCAACTACGTCACATGTACGCTGACGTCATGTCATAATCAATTATATCATGAATGACATATTTAAGTCCGTCATAAATGTTTAATAGTATGTCAGGTTGTACGAATTGTATGTCTACTATTTCAAATGCATGCTGTTGAATATTTCGAAACTAAATTGACTGGGCGCTGTTGCTGTCATTGGCAGCAACAGCACCCAGTCAAATTAGTTTCAAAATATTCAACAGCTTACCTGCATAGTTTCCTGGAAGTTAATAGTCGGGGAGTTCAGGGATCGATCAATCCCAAGACGGGCGAAACCTGGGTGGACCGTAGCGCTAGATATTGTCGGGGGGGGGGGGGGGGGGAGGGCAAAGCTAAAACTGGATCATCCATTTAAACTGAGGGCGGGTGCTGCCTATGGTAGCAAGTCTCTCGTTAAATTAGTTTCAAAATATTCCACAGGTACCTGTATAATTGTCCTGTAATTGGGACACTCGAATTATACACTGGTTAAGTATCAAATAGATTACGGCCACAAGATAGTCTAGGTGTGGAACAATGCATAATTGTGTCAGTGCATCATAGGGTCTGGGTAAGATGCCATAGATATGGTAAAGCTGGATATACAGTGGATGGTATGGTATTAAATAATAAGATACGCCATGCGATGGGGTAGTACAGCAACGTATGGCAGACAGGGTGGGTGAGAGTAAGGATGGGTAAGGATGGGCAAAGCATAATAGGACATGCAAGGACAGAAAATAGACTAGGAGGGTATACATGTTGGGTATGGAAAAACATGGCCTAGCTGTACAGTATCAGGTCATGACAGACGTGAATAAGGAAAGGTAGGGCAGAATATGATGTATATGATAAAGTATGGCATACAGGTGGGACATATGGTGGTGGGGGAGGGGGTATGGAAGAATATGGTAGTGCCTCAAGGCAGAGTATCAGGACATGACAGGAGGGAATGGGGACGGTGTTGGTAGGTTAAGGTTTTCTTGAAGTATATGGTAAGGGATAGCACATAGAAGAGGGTATGCTATGTTATTGTTTGACCTGGTAGGATGATGACTGACAGGGAAGGGGCGACAGGCAAGAGTAAGTCAGGGTATGCTAGAATAAGTAGGGAATGGAACGCTATTGTGTCAGGTCTTGCCAGGGCAGGTGAACCAAGAGGTCCAAGGGCCTTATCGCTCACCTGGCCCATTAGCATTTGATCTAAAGAATTTGAACACACATAATACTTTAAATTCAGCTGTAAAAAGGCATAAAGTCAAAATTGGAATTCAGTAGATGTTTAGTGGGAAATTCATGATGGACGCTGACCACACACACAATCAGATTAAGCCTTAGATTGGTCCACAACCAATCTTTTATCAAAGAACAAATGCTCTTGAACAAACTTAGGTATTGATGAAATTAAATGGTGAGAAGTCAACTTCGATAACAACACTGGAACAAGCGGTTAGCGAGGAGTAACACTGCACCCGATTTCCCATGTTTTGGAAAATTCAAGATGGCTACCAAAAACAAGAGGCCCAAAGGGCCTGTGACGCCAACCTGGACCACTAGCATCTGAACTATTTGCATTTAAATAGACATAATCGATAATTTGTGGAAAATCAGACGGCTATAAAACAAAATTGACCAATTAAATTCTCAGTACTGTTGCTGCCTATGGTACCCAGTCTAAGCCGACAGTCCTGTAACCGTGTCACCATAACTAATCAAGATTAGTTAAATTAGTTTCAAAATATTCAACAGAATGTTTATTAAGGGGTAAAGACATACACTTCTTACAACTTGATGGATTATTAAGCATTTATGACAGACTTAGATGAGTCATTCATGATGTAATTGATTGTGATGTTAGCCTACATATGACATAATTCATTATGATATCATACATTTGACTGACAGATTGGATTCCTTTAGTGTAGGGTCGGGGTGATTGTAAGGATACGGTACGCTATGTGAAGACATAGTATGGCATGAGAGTAGACTAAAACGCCATCCAGTCAATTTAATTTCAAAATATTCAACAGTTTTACACTAAAGTAGTGTTGAAGATAATATATGGGGAATTCATCAGTTAGATGGTTAAACAACCTATATGGCAACATTGACTAGCCTTCCATGATTTAAGCAGTATTCATCATCAAATATGTCTGGAATGACATTCCTGTGGTAGATTCTCGAAAAAATTGTCTTCTGACTCGCAAATGAACAGTCATCAAGACCACTGCAGAATCAATTTTTCCTGACACAACCAATGATGGATTAAATCGACATACCAGTACATGTACAAGTAAATCAAAAGGGGAGCTGGTGTTCATTTTTCAATAAATTTGGTGGAAGATGTTGCTGTCGTAGACAGCAACATCATACATCAAAATAGCTTGAAAATGTACACCAGTTTCCTTGCTAATGACACAGACCATGTCGAGTCACTTTAGAACTGGCGGTATGATCAGCGAACGAAAAGAAGAAGACACAGTAAAAGATAGACTTTTAACATCTGAGTTGTAAGGGTTAAGTCTCCTGAAGATGGATGGATTTCATTAAAATGAAATCATTGCAATGTATCACCCCCTAATATATCATGTTAAAAAAAATTGCAAGTGCAGGATAAAAAACACTTATTTTTAAAGGTTTAGTCTGGACAAGAAGCTTTCGGTGAATTTAAGTTTTCCAGGGGAGTTTACCCGGGCAAATATGAACATATTTTCCCGAAACATGATCATATCGGACATCCTCTCACACAGCTACCCATGTACCAAATTTGAACTGAATATGTTTAGACATGTTCAAGTCTATTTGAAGCTTACCGTTGGCAAACATGGACAGTTTTTGGCAAAGCAATAACACTGCGTCTCCCCCTAATATATTGACTGAAAAAGGATTGCGAGTGTAGGTACAAAACTATTCCAAATCTTGTCTGGACAAGAAATGGATGGAAAATTGTTTAGGAAAGATAACCCTGATGAATGTGGATGGAACTAGACAGTTAAGACACATTCCCATCTTCAGTTTGTAATACTGTGACTTTCAAAGAATTTTAATTGCACCTAAACTGTTGGGTGTTGTGGAGACAAGAAATGAGTAGACATACAATGATATAACGATTGGTAGAATTCATTTTAGAACTTTGAATCTTAAAATCCCAGAATCTCAACCGCTAACTGTACAGGTAGCTGCTGAATATTTTTTGACAACAGCAGCTCCCGGTAAGATTAGCTTCAAAATATTCAAACAAATATTTATTAAATTATAAATTCACCAATGACATACAGTTTTTCATGACACACCTACATCACTTGCTAGTGATATCATGATAACAAGTGACGTGTCTTGATTATGATGTCAGATCGAATCCCTTAATTGCTCAAAACAATTTTCCATGCACAATTTTAATGGTACCTAATCATATCTCAAATTTCAGCCCGATCTGTTTAGTGGTACTGGAGAGGCAGTTTTCACGAAAACTAGGTCATCCAAGATGGCCAATCAAGTTCCCTTGAACAAACTTGGTTCAGCTGTTGCTGCAGATGTTTCATGAGTTTTGAATCGATCCCCCCAAGTGGTTTCATAGATTTTTTAAAGACATTTCTAAAAATAGTCTAAAATTCAGGATTGGCCGATCGGATTCTTTGGAATAAACTTGACTCTCAATGCCCTAAGGATGATTCCTGCCAGATATAATTGAAATCGGCCCAGTGGCTCTAGAGAGGAAGACATTTTAAATTTCCTATTGCTTTAGTATGGCGGATGGGGGTGGGGGTGGGGGCTTTTGACGGGAAAAGATCCAAGATGGCCATTGGCCACCAAACCGGTTCTCTGACAGTTTGACAATTTCAAGTCGATCAAAATTTGAAATCTATATAAAACCACTTTCGGCTTTAAAATCTACCAAATAAAAAAATCCAATATGGCCGCCAAAACAGACATTTTGATTTGTCCACAATGGTCATGTTCTTTCATGTATCAACCCTATAATTATATCTGCCAAATCTTTGGCTCGATCTGTTCTATGTTCTCGAAGTCATTTCTGCGAAAACTACACCGTCCAAGATGGCCGCAGAATCATTTCGCCAATCACGTTCCCTTGGATAAACTTGATTCAGCTCTTGCCCATGATAATATTTCATGAGTTTTGAATCTATCCTCCATGTAGTTTCGGCTTCGCTTGAACAAACTTGGATCCCTTAAGATTGCTTCTTACCAAATACAATTGAGATCGTCCTAGCAGCTCATGAGAAGTTGTTTAAATAATAAGCTGAGATACGCAGGATGGACAGACAATCGTCATTGCATAAGCCCACTTGGCCTGGTGAGCTAACGAGAAATTGCACAGACACATTGCAAAATTCAATGACACTTCCATCTCATCAGAATTGCAAGTTCATGATTTTAAGGACTAACGAAGAGTGTTCTTACATAGTTCCCAAGCCAGCAACAGTTTACTTGTATAATTATCATTAAATTTGGATTCTGGGAATTCAGGATTCAAAGTATATTAATCGATTCCAACCCCCGGAAACGGGAGAATTGGATGGAGAAATGGGTGGGGCATAGCTACAAATGGATACTATGTTTCAATTGGGACACTCTTCATACCACACCAAAAAGGATGTCCCGATTCTGAGTCAATCAGTCATGTTTAAGGTATGGAAACACATTTTCAAAATGCCTGTCCGGTGGCAATATTGGAGTTTGTATTCTGAGTTTGGACCAATATTGATAGGCAGGATCCATCCATCCCAAATAAGTTTCCAAAGCGTAAACCAATTGATGAATCCAGATTCTCAGTTAATCATATGACGTCATAATCAACCACATCACATGTAGGCTGATGTCATACTCAATTACGTCATGAATGCCACGATTTAGTCAGTCATAAATGCTTAATAGTCTGTGAACTTGTACGAATTATATACCGTTACTATTTAATAAACATTATGCTGCCTATTTTGAGAAATTTGACTGGGCGCTGTTGCCGCCTATCACCCATTCAAATTATACACCTGTGCAAAAGTTAAGCACCACCCTATTTTTACGCACATGCGAGGGTATATTCATGTGCTATGAAGAAAGCAATAGCATAAACATTTATGTACCCATCCATCTTAGTGCAAGAGGTAATAATGCAACTAGAGGAATGCTGATTATGATGGTGGGGAAACACTGTATGTTTTTGTTTGAACTTGAAAACGAGGCCTGAATATGGTTACGTTGACACAACTGACAACTATTGCCCTACAGTTGACACACGTGGCTAGATTGTCATTAATGGTGTCTGAAAACGAAGTTTAACATCTGTGCACGAGTTTGAGACTGTCATTATTAATACCGGGTATATCCACCTTGTGCCTGGATGACGGCCTGGACACGACGTCTCATGCTGGTCACCAACCGACTGATACGCCATTGTGGTATTCGTTGCCATTCAAGATGAAGTGCGTCTGTCAATTCCTGTAGGTTCTGCACAGGAGGATCCTTCCTTCTCACCATGTTTCCCAGAATGTCCCAGATATGCTCAATAGGGTTCATGTCAGGGCTCCTTGCTGGCCATGGTAGGGTTTCGATGGCATTCTGGCGGAGGTATTCATGCACAGCTCTAGCACGATGTGGTCGGGCGTTGTCATCCATGAATATAGGGTGGGTTCCAGGTGCATGATTTACAAAATGAGGGACCACAACTCTATCCAGTATGGAATCTTGATATCTTTGTCCATTTAGTGTTCCAGGTACAGTCAACAGACCCTGCTTACAATCAAATGAGATGCACCCCCATATCATAACGGAACCTCCACCAAATGGATCTTCTTCCATGATGTTACGTTGGTCGTACGCCGTGCGTCTGGACCTCCATACACGAGTTCGACCATCTGTGGCATGAAGCAGGAACCGACTTTCATCGGACCAGTGTACCCGTCTCCAGGATCTCATGTTCCAGTGTCTTCTTTCGTTGCACCACCTCAGACGCTCCTCTTTGTGGTGTGCAGTGAGGAGAGGACGTCTGACAGGTCTCCTAGCTTTCATGCCAGCAGCATACAGTCTCCTCGTGACGGTAGACATTGACACTCTATTGCCGTTTCCCATTGCTGGCTGAGCACTCTGCTGTTGGTGAATGGAGATCTCCTAACAAGGCGTACTAGGGCTCGATCATCACGGGTAGTAGTCTTCTTCGGTCTTCCAGATCTAGGCCTGTCCTTCACCTCGTTAGTTTGCCCATGTTTTGCAATCAAACGACTGATTACAGTATGGTTAATGTTCAGCTGTCTGCCAATCTCTCTGCATGACATACCAGTGGTATGCATGCCTATGATTTGCCATTTCACACGATCACTTAACCTTCGTCTTGCCATAGCGGTTCACAATCAAGAGCTAATTCTCTCTGTACAAATAAACCACGGTCATGAACACAAAATTCCTAATCTTGTCGCCTAAATCTGTATGTAATGTTCTACACCTCAAACCGGACTTTTACATAACTGAACACGTGTGCTGTTTCCCGCCACGCACGGACATCAAGCGGCGTGAAGTCATGCATGCATGTGCATTTCGTACTTGGAATTATGTCAGCTAACGCGGGGACAAAAAGTATGGCAGCCTAGTTGTACCATCATGTTTCTACGTTCTATTGTTTTTGCTGGTGCTTAACTTTTGCACAGGTGTATAGTTTCAAAATATTCAACAGTTTACCTGCATGGTTTTCTAGAAATTGAGATTCCGAGAGTGCATGGATTGACTGATCCCAACAAGAGTAAAGCATGGGTGGAGCTTAGCTAGAGATGGGGGAGGTATAGCTAAAACTGGATTCGCCTATTGCTCAAACCAATGGATTCCATCAAAACTGATTTTCAGACTTGTTTCTTGGCGGCAATATCGCATTGTGTTCACTTTAGCTATTAGGGATTGGCCCACCTAATGGATGTCCAGAGTATTGGGGACATCAGTCAAGGCTATGTATACTGGTATCTTGTGGAAACTGATTTTCAAAATAGTATTATGGGAGCCATATTGGATTTCACATTTGAAAAAAATTCAAGAGAGATTGTTTTCACATCTGGATTGCCAGAGGTTTCAATTTTTTGTAAAAACTACAAGTACTCAGTATTTCAATATATCCTGAAAGCAGTAGTAAGGTCACGAACGTAGTCTGAATTTAATTCCAATCTATTTATCATGCCAGGTTATTGTCCTGAAGAAACCAAATTAACGAAGTTTGTGTTTCTCAAGCGTGATAACTCCATCAAATCTTGCTGGATGATGATGGCATAATCAATGATATCATGAATGATATAGATAAGTTCATCACGACCGATTTAATTGATGATGGACTAAGCGTTGTACGAATTGTATGTCTGTACTATTTAAGAAACATGCTGGTGATAGGCAGCAACAGCACTCAGTCACATTAATTTTTAAATATTCAGCAGCTTATCTGTATAGTTTTCTGGAAATTGAATCAGGGTGTTCAGGGATCTATTGATCCCAACATGAAATCGGCTTGGTATAGCTAAAACTGGATGCTTCGATTGGAAGACATTTATCCCTGATATATATATATATATATACATTGTATATTTATTACAATGAACATTGCTGCGAAGGAATAACAAATCTCATTAAACATAGCACATATTTTATTATAATTTATTTTCAAAAAGTCACAAAAGAATATCATCTATCTTCATTGGCCTTTATATGTAAAGCCATTAACTTAGCATCAACACCTTCTGTAGATGCTGCTTCCGCAACTTCAGATAAGCACTTATCATGGCCACCCGTATATATACCAGTATAATTAGTTCCATCATTGCTACTGTCGATGTCACTCTCCGACTTATCCTCATGACTGCTGGCTTCAGATGAAACAATGTCATTATCACTGTCTAATGGATTTAAATCTGCCGCGGAGGAATTTGGTTGTGGGTCATCGTCGCTGTCTAATTTGTCTTGATCCAGTTTTCCTTGTTCTTGCTGGCGGAAGAATGTACCTGCAAAGGAAAGAATAACATAGCATGCAGGTTAACCATTTATTGCTTGAATTTGGACAAGAAAATTAGTTTCTTTTTAAAATGTCAATTTGCCGCCAAGATAGGACTATTTTTTAAAGTTTACCACTGGAATGACTGACTTGGTTACATCGAGCCAGTCCCTCCAATGATAAATCTTCAGTGACTCTTCTGTTGGCCTGCAAATGGGCATTTCTGACGACCACTGCACAAGCCAGCTTGATCATTAGTGTTATTAGCTGCAAAATGTAAATTCCATATATTTTACATATCTTTCCCAGATTTGGCATGTTTGCTTTGGTGACGCTGGCCAAAACCGGCATTCGCAGTGGTCTTGAGGAATGCCCATTTGCAGGTCAATAGATTATTTTTGAAAATTTATGACGGCAATGACTGACTCGATTATCGTGGCTCGATTACCGAGCCAGTCATTAGTGGTAAATGTTCAAAGACAATCTTAAATTTATTTAGCATGCAGATGGCAATTCAGTAAGGAATTTTAATTTTCTTTTTAAATTTAGCCGTTAGACATGTTAGAGAGAGAGAATAATTTCACTCATATTTTTAACGAGAGATGATTTAAAGGTAAAAACTAAAATTCCTAGATTATATGTATAATAAATGTCCATTCAAAACGGATTGGGATTTTCTCGACCAAATGTGACCATTAAATGGTAAAAGAAGTAAAATAAAGACATCTTTGCACTTACATGTAAGGTTAGAGACAGTTTTACGATATTTACACTCAACTTGTCATAAACAGATCAATCAGCCAAAGCTTGCCATATTTACCCTCGTCACCAAGAGAGTATTTTCTAAAATTTACCACTAGAATGACTGGCTCTGTTATCGAGCCAGTCATTCCAATGGTAAATTTAAAAAAAGAAATCTTTTCTTAGTCAGGCATATGATTATTGCTTTTTATTATTTAAGAATTATCGTGAATACTCAATTAAACAGCCTGATTTCAAATTCTCCAGACATGACAACAAAAGCATATCAATGACTAAAGGTGCAATAGTGTTTAGAAATGTTCATTTGAAGCCCAAGAGAAGACAATCTGTGAAAATGTATCACTGCAATGTCTGGCTCGACTCTGGAGCCAGTCACGTCACTGACACATTTTCAAAAACAGTCTTCTCGTGACTTCCAAATGGACAGGCATTCACTGAGCAAAATGTCAATTTCCTTCACATATCGCACTAAAAGGTAGGTTTGCAAATATTTTACGCTGTAGAATTTATTCACGATTATTCTATAATTTAATTTTTAATCTTATATATTTTCACTATTTAAAAAATAATCGAGATTTTTTTTATTTAATCACGTAATCACGCAAGCCTACACTTTGTCTGCAAATGCAGATTTTGCAAGACAACTGCAGAATGTGTTTTGGTCACCATGAGTGCTAAAAGGATAACCCTGTCAACCCTGCAATTACAACTTACAATCTCAACTTGAAAACACCTGTATAGGTTAACTATCGAGTATTTTGAAACTAATGTTCCTGGAAGCTGGCAAATTAGTTTCAGAATACTCAACAGAGTCATATATCTTGTCGTTGGTGGCCCATTGTAAAACATCGGCGAAAATACTTATCATTTGACTAAACAAGTGTAATTGGATAATAGGTTGCTTTCAACAACAGTTTTCACGATTGCACCGATTACGCAGGTAAATTTCTATGCATGCTGGTGGACTGACCTTAATTTCTTAAGTGCTGCCTGGAAGAGGAAGCATGATAATTAACTGTCTGCTGCTGCTCCAAACCACCAGACAATAAGTTCAATTGACAATAACACTGGACCTGCTGAATATTTTGAAAACAATTTGACTGAAAGTTTTTGGTGGCTTAACCCTTAGCACACTGATGTCAATATTCTATCTTATACTAGGTCAATATCAAAGAAACTGCTGTACAGTTTTCAACAATTTTGCTGGAAGATGTTGCTGTCTACGACGGCACCATCTCCCACCAAATTTGTTGAAAAACTGAACACCAGTTCATTTTTTAATTTAATTTGAAAATTAAAAATTTTGATACCAGAGTGGTAAGGATTAACCACCAACAACTTTCAGTCAAATTGTTTTCAAAATATTCAGCATATCCAGGGTTAAATCCCATGGAAAATGCAGTCTGTAGAAATTCAGCAGCCATATAGTTAATATAATACTGAATGCTTACGCCGTTGTCTTTCTGACATCAGCTTTATCTCCTGCTGTAGTTCTTCAGCCTCTGCAGCCAGTTTACGCTTATCACAATCTGGCCTGAAACAAAACAACAAACCAGCTTACGATGGACTAAATTTGAGTGTACAGAATTATATGTACATGCATCAGCGTATGAATTGCTCATTAGCCACCTCATATACACCTGTGCAAAAGTTAAGCACCACCCTATTTTTACACACATGCAAGGGTATATTCATGTGCTATGAAGAAAGCAATAGCATAAACA
Source organism: Chaetoderma sp. LZ-2023a (assembly GCA_034401795.1). Classification (NCBI taxonomy): domain Eukaryota; kingdom Metazoa; phylum Mollusca; class Caudofoveata; order Chaetodermatida; family Chaetodermatidae; genus Chaetoderma; species Chaetoderma sp. LZ-2023a. The sequence goes on from CM067360.1 coordinate 128,346,713, forward strand.
TTTATGTACCCATCCATCCTAGTGCAAGAGGTAATAATGCAACTAGAGGAATGCTGATTATGATGGTGGGGAAACACTGTATGTTTTTGTTTGAACTTGAAAACGAGGCCTGAATATGGTTACGTTGACACAACTGACAACTATTGCCCTACAGTTGACACACGTGGCTAGATTGTCATTAATGGTGTCTGAAAACGAAGTTTAACATCTGTGCATGAGTTTGAGACTGTCATTATTAATACCGGGTATATCCACCTTGTGCCTGGATGACGGCCTGGACACGACGTCTCATGCTGGTCACCAACCGACTGATATGCCATTGTGGTATTCGTTGCCATTCAAGATGGAGTGCGTCTGTTAATTCCTGTAGGTTCTGCACAGGAGGATCCCTCCTTCTCACCATGTTTCCCAGAATGTCCCAGATATGCTCAATAGGGTTCATGTCAGGGCTCCTTGCTGGACATGGTAGGGTTTCGATGGCATTCTGGCGGAGGTATTCATGCACAGCTCTAGCACGATGTGGTCGGGCGTTGTCATCCATGAATATAGGGTGGGTTCCAGGTGCATGATTTACAAAATGAGGGACCACAACTCTATCCAGTATGGAATCTTGATATCTTTGTCCATTTAGTGTTCCAGGTACAGTCAACAGATCCAGCTTACAATCAAATGAGATGCACCCCCATATCATAACGGAACCTCCACCAAATGGAACTTCTTCCATGATGTTATGTTGGTCGTACGCCGTGCGTCTGGACCTCCATACACGAGTTCGACCATCTGTGGCATGAAGCAGGAACCGACTTTCATCGGACCAGTGTACCCGTCTCCAGGATCTCATGTTCCAGTGTCTTCTTTCGTTGCACCACCTCAGACGCTCCTCTTTGTGGTGTGCAGTGAGGAGAGGACGTCTGACAGGTCTCCTAGCTTTCATGCCAGCAGCATACAGTCTCCTTTTGACGGTAGACATTGACACTCTATTGCGCGTTTCCCATTGCTGGCTGAGCACTCTGCTGTTGGTGAATGGAGATCTCCTAACAAGGCGTACTAGGGCTCGATCATCACGGGCAGTAGTCTTCTTCGGTCTTCCAGATCTAGGCCTGTCCTTCACCTCGTTAGTTTGCCCATGTTTTGCAATCAAACGACTGATTACAGTATGGTTAATGTTCAGCTGTCTGCCAATCTCTCTGCATGACATACCAGTGGTATGCATGCCTATGATTTGCCATTTCACACGATCACTTAACCTTCGTCTTGCCATAGCGGTTCACAATCAAGAGCTAATTCTCTCTGTACAAATAAACCACGGTCATGAACACAAAATTCCTAATCTTGTCGCCTAAATCTGTATGTAATGTTCTACACCTCAAACTGGACTTTTACATAACTGAACACGTGTGCTGTTTCCCGCCACGCACGGACATCAAGCGGCGTGAAGTCATGCATGCATGTGCATTTCGTACTTGGAATTATGTCAGCTAACGCGGGGACAAAAAGTATGGCAGCCTAGTTGTACCATCATGTTTCTACGTTCTATTGTTTTTGCTGGTGCTTAACTTTTGCACAGGTGTATATAAAATATTAATACTACATCTACCTGGGATTCTAAATAACAGCATGAGGTCGGCCATTTGACAACAAGATAGTGTACCCTCAATGACTCTGCAGCCCGGGTCAAAATGTTTGTGTACCTGTCATTAACAGGTGAATTTTGGTGATATTCATACAAAAAATCTACCTACATGTAAGTGTCATTACTGTATCACTGCTAAGTTCAATGAGCAAAAACTCTTGACTTGCTGAACATTTCGAAAACAATTTGACTGAAAGTTGTTAGTGGCTTAGACACCAACAACTTTCAGTCAAATTGTTTTCAAAATATTTAGCATGTCCAGTGATATAGTCCTTGGAATTTGTCATCTGCAAAAACTCAAGAGTCACTCACACACAATGGTCTTGAGGGAAGTCCATTTTGAAAATTTACCACTAGACATCCTAGAATGCCTGGCTCGATAATCGAGCCAGTCATTCCAGTGGTACGTTTTCAAAATTAGTATTCTCTTGGCCTGTAAAAGACATTTAGTAAGCAAATATTTGGATTTTCTTGACCAAAGTTGACCATTAGGGGGTTAAATTTTCCTATGAAGAATTCACTTACTTCATGACAAGCTCCTCTTTCTTGCCACACTTTTGACAGATATCATGACTCCCCGCACAGACAGAGCACACTGTGTAATACGCTCTAATAACGGTCTTCTGATCGCATCTAACACTGAAACACACAGTCACACATATAGTACTGACAGCTCAGAAATACCGTAACATGTTTCCAAAACAAAAGCATGTATGTTAGTTAGTGCAATTTTGAACACGATGTCAGAAATGTTCTGTTAATATTTTCGAGTTAATTTAATTGGAACCCATTTCTGCCATAAGTCAAAAATAATCGACAGTAGATTTTATTATGTTTTGGAAACATTCGAAGTTATTTCCGAGCTGTCATGTATTATATTATTATATTTAATATAATATATATAGAGGCTCTCTAACGAGATGTCTTTTCGCATCAAATTTATCACAGAATTTTCATAACATTCTGGTAGGAACTCATTTGGAATGAGCTTTAGCAAGTTCTAAATGAGATTTTGCTGAATCAGTGGGCTAAATTCCATATGAAATGGCACCGAGTGTGAGATTCTATTTATCACATACATGTAAGCTTTTATTATTTATAATTTTTCAGCCAATGGAACTTTCCACTGTAACTATCGGACGATCATATGATGTCATAATCAACTACGTGACGTGTACAATGACATCATGAATGACGCATGAAGGCATAGGTGAAGACGGACTATGCGGCGTTGTACAAATTCTGTTGAATATTTCGAAACTAATTTGACTGGCGCTGTTGCAACAGCACCCAGTCAAATTAGATAGAAAATATTCAACAGCTTACCTGCGTAGTTTTCAGGAAACTGATAGCTAGGGCATTCGGCGATTGATCAGTCCCAACATGGTGAAGTGTGGGTGGAGCTTAGCTAGAGGTGGGTGTGGCTTAGCAAAAACGGGAAAGGTCCATTCTGGTCATTTTTGCCATCTTAGTAAAATACAATTTATATTTTTGTTATCGCTGTAGCGTTCGACCGCTTCCTAGGTTGAGAGTTCTGAACACCAACACAACAAAATACATGTACGTCAGATGCATAGTGACAAATTCATCAAATGTTTTATGCACACAAATCAACATCTACCACATGATCCTACACTGGGTGGATATAGAATAATATGTAATAATGTAACCCTTTAACCCTTGAAATGAATCCATTTGTAAATAACAATATTTGAAAGCTGTTTAATATTTTGAAAGTAATTTGACTGGAACCTGTTCCATGCCACACCCGTTTCTATCTAAGCTCCGGACACTTTTTAGTTTTTACGCCTGTTCAGCTTTATTTGAAACTTTGAAACCTTGATCTTCATGACAGAGCTTTACATCATTATGACTTATTACATTAGGGATGAATTATACCATGATATTAGGCTTACACGATTATGTGATTAAATCAAAAATCATGATTATTTTTTAAATCGTGAACGTACATGTAAATGATTAAAAATTAAATAATCGAATAAACATGAATAATTTCTACTGTATAAAATATTTCAATTCCAACCTTTTAATTACATTTTAATAAGATCGGTAACGAAAATTTACATTTTGCTTGAAGCGAATGTATGTCCATTTCCAGGCCAAGAGAATATTGTTTTTGAAAATGTATCACTGGAATGACTGGCTCAAGAATCAATACATGAAATTTATACATTCCAGCATGTCCAGTGATACAATTTCAAAAATAGTCTTCTCTTGGCCAGCAAATGGATTTCTCTGAACACCATTCCAGCTTCAGTCATTGATATGCTTTTGTTGTTATGTCTGGGTAATTTGTACCTAGGCTGATTAATCTTAAATAATCGATCGTGATCACTCAAAGCAATAATCGCACAAGTCTAGATATGATACATGAATATATTTGAGTCACAGACCAGATCCCTCCATTAAGTAAATCAATTACCATTTCCTGGGCTGCGACAACGGCTTGTACTTCCGGTATTTAATCTTCCAATCAATCTTATCTTTACATCGAGTGCAGAGGCCAGTTGGAACTAGTGCATTGATATCACGCATTCGATGGCTATTATCATGCATGCTATTCTTGAATGCAGTGGTGTTACGATATTTCTGCTGTCGCTTACGCTGCACATTCCCTTTCTGTGAACTCATTGTTGTAATTGTTACCTACGAATAAGAATACATGTAATTGTAGATTTAAATATTTTATTAAAATAGAACTAAAACTGATTATATGTTTTTCGCCCATTTTATAGTGAACCGCTCATGTATTTCACAACATGTACAATGTATATACAATTTTAGACATACCGTACAGCTCATAAATACATCTCATTGTGTCAACAACGCCTCAAAGCGCTTAAAATACTACTTGATATATTAATTAAACATTTCAAGGTTTATATTTTTTAAAGATATTTTAATTTTAGAAGACTATTTTTTTTGTAAATTTACTACTGATTTTTTTGTCACCGGCTTGAACATTAAAGGGGTAATGGTAAAGAAAATGACAGTTTTTACTTAACCCGTGTCTCTCTGCCGGCCCAGAGATTATTTTTGAAACTTTACCACTACACTGACTGGCTCTGTTAGCGAACCAGTCATTCTAGTGGTAAATATTCAAAAGTACTCCTCTCTAGGCCTTTCAAATACCCATGTTTGAAACCTCTGCAAAGTTGTATTTTGGTCAGTTTGACCATTAAAGGGTTAAGTTGACACAACAGGGGTTCCAATCCAATTATGTTCAAAATATTCTGCTACTATCTACACATTTTTTAAAGAAAAACCTTGAATCCTTAAATTTGATATGGAAAAATTTATCACTGGAATGACTGAATCAGTAATCGAGCCAGTCATTCCAGTGGTACATTCTCAAAAATAATCTTCGCGTGCTCTGCAAATCGGCATTCCTCAAGACCATCGTTTTTTGGCAAGCTTGATAGGATGAGGCCTTTAAGCCATACAGATAACAAATTATTTATGAAGTACGGAATATACTATTTCTGGTGAATATTTAGCAAGTACCATTCCAATAAATAGAAGGAATATATATATATATATATATACATGTATATATACATGTATGTTGGCCACCTCCGTTCAGTGTGGTGTTTGAGTTTTTCGACTGGGCAAAAATAACCAAAGGCGGAGATCAACAGACACCATCATCATCATTGATGACTGCGGAGACCTGTGAAGCCCTATTGTCTACATCAACAGAACTTGACATATTTACATTGGCAACAGATACACATAAGTATAAGTATTGTAATCAAACAGCAGTTGGATCGAATTTTGAGATTGTGTCAACTTACAATTTGTCATTTGAACTGTGAGTTTGAACCAATTTTCATTATTTGATTGTGGTGCTCCTTACATGGGAGGGATATTCCTCTTCAGTTTGTTTACCGGTCATTTTTGTGAAATGACATTATTTGCTGTTCGACGGAGTTAATATAGACAGAGTTTATTTGAGTGATTATCAGATGCACACATTTACTTGGATAGATTTATATTGGAATGTGTTCACTTGAGGAATAGTTATCAAAGACTATTCACAGGAGACGAACGTGAATTTTAGATGGCATGGCTTTTGTTAGGTTCCAGATTTGCATATCAAGTAATAGCGTTTCCAAATTAACCGTAGGCATTATTGCCAGATAGTGCGCTCAATCGCTATAATCACTACAGTATTTAATCTGTGCACCATTTGCTTGCAAGTTTGTTATCATTAGTCTCTACATTAACTATTGTTTATATTTAAGTGACATTTATTTATAACATTCAACTTTGATACCAATCACGTAGTCAGTTTCAATTAACCGTTTCAAGTGATTTTCGAGATAACCATTACACTTTTCTGAGACACAGTAGGTTAATTTGACCGTTGAGCCATTAGCTAGCTATTAGTTCATTAGGTTTTTCCATTTGTTGGTATTTGAACTGTTGTTCTGTGCGATTGCAAATTAAGTTGCAAGGCTGGCCAACAACTTTTAAACTACATGTAACAACATTTTGGCGTAAGATCTATTTTTCTTAGAAAGCTCGGCCTTTTCTTGTAGAACCTTTATATTGCATTACACTTCCCTTAAGAATTTGATTCTTCTTTAGAATTTTGCATTCAGGCATAGCCTTAGATAACCCATCAGGATTTTAGCGCCAACCCTTCCTACTGCATTTATAACACCCTCTACATCGCACTGTCTTTGCACTAACATCACATTTGCACACTACTCCTCAAGATATCCAACAGAGTCATCTGACCCTATTTAAATTATGAACATTTCATCTTAATGCACTCAGTGGATCTTTCAAGTGAGTCAGTTGTTTGAGAGCTTCATGGACTGCAGGGAGATGGAATCGTCTGCGTATAAAAAGGGTTTAAACTAGGTCAACGACGCAGAGATGAAGCAGCTATCTGGCAGCACCAGCGAACTTCAGATGCAGATCATTAGCAGGGTGGTGGGCGGAAAGGCATGTGGGGAAATTCTTACCCATAGGTCCCATGTAACCCATAATTAGTCACCTTTTCCTCTCCTGTTCCTGGTTTTAGTAGCATTCGTTTTGGCCTGTTAAATCCCTATTTTATTACAGTATATACATGTATATATTCACATGTTGTGTTTGTGTATTTACATAATGTACTTACTGGTAATTACATGACATTAGGCATTTTACTACATTTACTATTTATATAAAGGTGGCCATTTAACTATATTTACTATTTTCAGCAAAAAAACAAAAACAGAGATGGTACTTTCAGCCATCAGCTGCAGTGTGCTGCCTATGGCTGAATACCTGGCTAGACTCCACTGCAGTGTGCTGCCTATGGCTGAATACCTGGCTAGACTCCACTGCAGTGTGCTGCCTATGGCTGAATACCTGGCTAGACTCCACTGCAGTGTGCTGCCTATGGTTGAATACTTGGCTAAACTCCACTGCAGTGTGCTGCCTATGGCTGAATACCTGGCTAGACTCCACTGCAGTGTGCTGCCTATGGCTGAATACCTGGCTAGACTCCACTGCAGTGTGCTGCCTATGGCTGAATACTTGGCTAAACTCCACTGCAGTGTGCTGCCTATGGCTGAATACCTGGCTAGACTCCACTGCAGTGTGCTGCCTATGGCTGAATACTTGGCTAAACTCCACTGCAGTGTGCTGCCTATGGCTGAATACCTGGCTAAACTCCACTGCAGTGTGCAGCCTATGGCTGAATACCTGGCTAAACTCCACTGCAGTGTGCAGCCTATGGCTGAATACCTGGCTAAACTCCACTGCAGTGTGCAGCCTATGGCTGAATACCTGGCTAAACTCCACTGCAGTGTGCAGCCTATGGCTGAATACCTGGCTAAACTCCACTGCAGTGTGCAGCCTATGGCTGAATACCTGGCTAAACTCCACTGCAGTGTGCAGCCTATGGCTGAATACCTGGCTAAACTCCACTGCAGTGTGCAGCCTATGGCTGAATACCTGGCTAAACTCCACTGCAGTGTGCCACCTACTCCAGCAAGGGTACCATCCGTTGAAACGAATGGTAACGGTTAGAGAAGGACAATTTGGTATTTGACATCCTCTGAATCGGGACGGAAACATGTTATTAAGCACTAAGATTGTTATTTCTAATGCACACAAGTGTTAATCAATTCATTCAGCAAACAAATATATATACATGTATGTTCGTTCTAGTATTTGTCTAACCTATTTTTGAAAGCATTTAGTGTTGGTGCTGTCACAATGTCTTCTGTTAGAGAGTTCCAAGAGTTTACTACTCTATTTGTGGTGTGTAGATCAAGACCAGATGAACAAGACCGCTTTGCTAATTTCAAGCTGTGCCCTCTGCTTGGGTGACTAGCTTCGTGTTGAGACCAGGGAGAGTCAACCTCGTATATGTGATGAAGATTGAAGGAAATGTCAATTTCCCTTTCTCCGAGATCTAACAATACTCACCATTCTGTTACTTCTGATATACAGCTGGCCTTGACAGCGGCTCTAGGATTATAGACTTAGAAAGCTTTACCGACTCCTGGGAACCGGGTACTCGGCTCCCAACTGCCGAGTACCCATTTACCATAGAGCTCATATTGTTTGCATAGCCACCAAACAAGAGAAAACTATGGCTTGCCTCCGTGGGGCTGGGAGGCTGGGTCCGTAACAGAATGGTGAGTATTGTTAGATCTCGGAGAAAGGGAAATTGACATTTCCTGCATTCTCCTTCGATCAATACTCACCATTCTGTTACTTCTGATATACACCAGATTTGATCAGTAACCTGGTGGGAAGGGGCAAGCCATAAATGCTAATTTTGCCCCTTGGAGAAAGATTTTAGACTTCAAACTTGACTAACGGAGACCTAAAAGGACCGTCAAGTTCACGGAACCGAATCACATCACCACCCCCCCCCCCCCTTTTTCCTCCTAAGAAAAGGGAGAGAACTCACGAACATGTATCGCGCCTGAAACACAAATATGCCAAGAGGGTTAACTGCTCCCTGCATATTCCATGTATTAGCCTGGGAATGAGCATGAATATATAAGATGAATGAACATGATACACATCCATAATACAAAAAACTCTCACTATTGAATTACCTTATGATAATTGGATTCCAGACGTACCGCCTCCAACCATTCACTGGTCCGGCCATCAGTGACACAATCTGGTTGTCATCCTCTCGCTTGACCATGCCTGCTTTAGGTTCTTTTCTTACCAAAGTGAAAAAAGGGTGAAGAGCAGTGTGGTCACTAACTATCGTTTCAAAACAGCTAAAGCGAGTGGATTGGCTGAGTCTGACACATCCCTCATATAGTAATCCGTAAATGAGGACTCACAGTGCCATTGTGCAACGGCCATGATGTCCTCTAACGGAACACCATTGTAAAGGGCGGTCGAGGCGGCTATTCCGCTGACATCGTGTGCCCTTACACTTTCCACCTGGTGCCCAGTCGCCATCTCGTGAGTAGTCTGAATGCATTCGACCACCCAACGAGAGATAGTATCCATGGATGCGGCGCCATAAGGCTTTTTATGGCAGATCCACAGATGTCTATCGTTCGACCGTAACGAGTCAGTCCGTTTCTTGTACTTAGTCAAAGCACGGACCGGGCACCAGACACTGGCATCACGATCAAACCTAGTTAACTTCGGTATAATGATCGGTTTGCCGGGATATCTCAAAGATTGGTTCTTTGACATAAACTCTGCTCTTGGCAGAAGACGCAGACCCTCTCCAGAAACAATAAATCGGTCCCTCTCTGCCGAAAGCGTATGGATCTCACTGCGCCTTCTAGCTGAGGAAGCTGCCAATAGAAAGACCGCCTTTAGAGTCAAATGCTTTAGACTAGCCGAACGCAACGGTTCGAAAGGGTGCTTGGCCAGTACATTAAGCACTAAAGATAGACTCCAGGCTGGAATGACTACCGGTTGTCTCGGTCGGAGATTGCTCATTCCCTTCAACTGGGCCACCTCTGGACTATCCCTGTTGGCTAGACAAGGGATAACTGATGCCAAAGCTGACTTGTATCCAGCAACTGTGACGGGAGCTAGTCCTGAAAAGAACAGCTCACAGAAAATCTGCTATTGCTGAATAGTGGACTGAAAGGTATCAATACCCTTTTCTTCACACCAGTCTGCAAATCTGTTAACCTTGTTGTTATATGACTTGAAGGTTGACCTCCTTCTCGCAGCCGCGATGAAATCAGCAGCCTGTCGAGAAAAGCCTTCCGACGTGGAACGTTGTTTGATAACATCCACGCAGTCAATTTGAACATTTCGGGACGCTCGTGTAGGAAGCGTCCCTTGGCCTGGGAGATTATGTTCGGAATCTCGGGCAACTGCACAGGATTTTCCACCAACAGATCTAGAAGATACGTGAACCACGCCCTGCTCGGCCAATACGGCGCTATTAGCAGGACCAGACACGGTTCCTCCCTGACCGTCACCAATTCCTTCGGTAGAAGAATGGTGGGTGGGTACGCGTAAGCGTGCATCCCTCTCCAGCTTATCGCCAGAGCGTCTGTATCGACGGCATTTGGATCTGGAATCGGCGAGACATATGTCATGATTTGAGCATTTTCCTTTGTGGCGAACAAGTCCACGTTGGGTTTGCCCCAATGCTCGAAGATCATTCGCAGAACTGGAGGGTTGAGGGACCATTCTGTTGGCAGAATTCTCTGTCTGCGAGACAAAGCATCCGCCAGAATGTTCAATCGGCCAGGAATGTGAGCTGCTTTCAAAACAACCGAGTAATTCCTGCACCATTGAATCAAGTGCCACACTCTGATACACAGAGTGGGCGACCTGGTCCCGCCTTGGTGATTTATATATGATACTACTGTCGAATTGTCCGACCGTATCAATATCACCGTGCCCCTGATCATTGGAAGGAACTCTTCCAATGCCAGTTCCACTGCCATCATTTCCAACAGATTGATATGCAGCTGACTCTCCGGGAGAGTCCATGTGCCCGAGACCTGGTGTTCTCCCAGGCAGGCACCCCACCCCTCCAGCGATGCATCCGTGTACACGGACAGCTGGGGGTGGGGCAGGTGCAGCGAAACCCCTACTAGGAGATTCTGACGCTCCTTCCACCATACAAGATGCGACATTATCGGCTCCAAAACTGGTAACAGTTTTGACAGGGGTTCTGTTCTCTGTTTCCACAGAGACATCAGATACAACTGGATAGGCCTTTGCATTAGAGCAGCGTACGGGATAACCTGCTCCATGGAGACCATCATCTGAAGGAACCGCCTCGCCTGAATGTGGTTTCCCACTCGAAAACTCTTGAGGATGGCTAACAGAGACACCACTCTGGGCTCTGACGGGTACACCCTGCCCTCCTCGAGATCGAATCGCATCCCCAAATAAACAAAATGTTGAGTGGGCGTCAACTTGGATTTCTCCTCGTTGACTATCCAGCCTAGATCTGAAATAGTCCGGGAGCCAATTTTCAAAAGGGGTCTAGAAGAATGGTTTCGTAGCACACCCGGTATTCAGAAGGTTTGTCTCTATATTATGCTAGACCGATGTCTTGGGTATATTCTGAGCCGTGTTGTACAAGAAAATTGTGGTATCACTAACCTGTGAGAAACCCATTTACAATAGGTGTTGAATGTAGTTTTCAGACAATTTTAAAGAATTCTGTTTTCAGTACCTGGTGCTGTCAAAGCCCTTATCCTGACTGAGTGTTCGGCATGTATGACACGCTCTGGTCTTGGGCCAAATTGCATTCGATGGAACATCACCATTGTCGTTGAGTGAGTTGGATATACAGATTCTATGATGGAGTTAGTATACATACATAAAATATAACCTTCACATTTCACCCTCGCCTTTGGTATATGCATGCAAAATGTATGTTGGATATATGTTAGGTCGATATCTGTCTAAATATCATATATGGTGAATCCAATACGATATTACTTTGAGTTATGACACAATCATGCTTATATCGTTGTGCACTGTGGATACAGCCAAAGCCTAGACCCCCTATGCAAAGAAATCAGGATAACTAATTAGTGCTACCACAATTTGTTTGTACAACAGGGCTTAAAATGTGTGGGACATGTCCCCCAAGCCACAGCAAGTGTCAGACCTTCCGAATACTGGGTGTGCTATGTCACGATTCTGACCTAGCTTTAGCTCCTGGACTAAAAGTAACCTCAGAGTCAGAGCAGTATCCACGTTCAACCAGGCTGCCGAGTCTGCCTTGATCAGCCAGTCGTCTATGTAGGTGTGTAGCTCCACGTTCTCTTTTCTGAGAAACGCTGTCACCGCAAGGACCACTCTTGTGAAAACCCTCGGAGCTGTCGACAGGCCAAATGGGAGAACAATAAACTCCCATACTTGATTCTGAAACGCAAATCTCAGAAACCTGTGAAAACTCCTGTTCATCGGAATGTGGAAATATGCATCTTTCAGATCGATCGAACCACACCACATTCCTTTCCTCAATCCCGCCATTACAGACCTCGGCGTTTCCATCTGGAACCGAGGCGTATGGATAAACCAATTTAATGGCCTGAGATTGAGTATTGGTCTCCATCCCCCTGTGCTCTTGGGGACAAGGAACATGTTTGAATAGAAGCCTGGAGTGTTTCGGTTTGCTGGTTTTATTGCTCCCTTCAGAAGCAAACCCGACACTTCCTTTTGAACGGCTTCTAACTTGTCTGGCTCCCTTGGTACGGGTGTCCAGCCAGGTGCCAAAGACAGATTTTGTGGTGGAAAGTCCCACCACTCCGGCATGTAACCCTGGGATAACCATCCCAGGACCAGACTGTCTGACGTCACACCTCGCCAGGCCTCGACGAAACGCATGAGCCTTCCACCCACCATAGACGCCTTGACGTCTAACGAGGTTGTCCGGCTCGTAGTCCGCTCCCCCCGCTTTCTTAACGGGAGAGAGAACCATTTCGTTCTAGGCACGACGGGTATAACTGGCACCGCTGTTCCTGTCGCACAGGCGCGGTCCAGACGGATATGAAGGGAGCTCTCGTACCCTCAGGTACGATCCGCCCCCTTCTGTCCGCCCTTTGAGGACTTACCCTTACCCTTCCCCTTCCCGCCTCTAGGGCGGTCAGGAGCAACCTTGGGGAGGGTAGGCGCCTCTACAAACTTCCTGGCTTTCTTCGCCGGCGGCGGCTGAGAAAAACCAGCTGAAGCAGAAGTCGCAACAGGCTTAGCTTTCGCCTTGCCCTTATGCTTCTTCTGCTTCTTTGAAGGTTGTCCCGCTAGCGGTTTCCCCACAGCCCCTAGTGCGTGCGCTTGCCGCACTAGCTCTAGCTGCAGCTTGACCGCTAACCGATTCTGCGCGATACTGGCTGTATCCTCTAAGATGGCCCGCGCTTGGCCACCGAAGATGCTAGGCCCCGTCAGGGGCGTCCCAAGAAGATGCTCCCTGACTACCGTAGCCGGACGCAAATGGACAATGACCATTTGCCTCCTGGATTTAGTCACTCGCGCTTGTGCCCTTGCCAATGCGTCCATAGACAGCACCAGGCCGTCATTTACGCACGAAAGCACCACAGGTGGCACAGGGTGGCCTGCCCCCGCTTCAGCCCACACCGACTGAAGGAGACGATACGAGTGGTTGACAGCGCTCATAGCTGCCCTCACACCCTCATCGCATAGGGACAGGACTTCCTCTTGGTGTACCTGAGCCTTGTCCACAAGTGCCGGACCGGGGCCACCCGACCCGGCACTCTGGACTCCCAATACCCATCGGTCATCCTCCGTGACCGACGGGACTACACCATACCTGTCGTATTCCCCCTGCGGAATACGACATCTCGCCAGCACCTCCCTGGAGGCCGCAGGGAGCTGACCCTTGGTCATAAGTTGTTTGCTATAAATAGCCTCCAACAACTCTATGAACCATGGATCCAGTCCCACCGACTGGATCCGGGCCGCGGGCAAAATCCCCGTCCTGATCGACGCAACCAACGGACGGGGCGCATCTTCATCGGCCGTGGCCGAAACCACAGACGGGTCAACCCTGGCTAGCCACGCCAGAGCCTCTGACCAATCTATCTCCGATGAAGACACACCCGCAAACACGTCACCCGTTGACGTGTTCACGGGCCTGCCAGCCACGGCCTGCCGGCAAGGAGCCACGGCTGACACGCCAGGCACTCCGGTACCACACGGTTCCGCCGCCGCCACCCCATGAAACACTCCGGTCCATGGGGTAGGTCTGCACGGAAAACCGTACGGACCCGTAGCAGTCGCGGAACCGTAGCCAGACACGGCCGCCAACGGCACACCACGTCCGACTGCCGGACCAGGCGAGATAGGTGAATACCACGCCCGGCCCGGCCGACCTGTTACCGTGTCGGCTGGTGCCAAACCAACCGTCACGGAACCGGTGCCCGGTACCAGATTGGCCTCAGCCACAGGCGGAGCCGCTGCCCTGGCTTGCGCCAAGCCAGACAAATGGAGGCCGGTTCCGTCCAGGACGGAATCGACCTCCATATTCTCCACCTGCGGCATCACAGGCCGCAGCAACCTCTCCTCCTCGTCTTCAGACTCCGAAGAGTCGTCACTAGACGAGGAAACCGTGGAGCCCTCCTGGCGGACGGCTCCCACACCTGACGGACCGGCCACCGCTACTGGACCACCCGGAGGTGGCCACAGAGAAACAGAACCCGTCTGGCCGGAGCCAGACGGGACTGCCAGGGGGCCGTACAAGACGGCCCCCTCGGAAACCAGTCCAGAACCCTGTCCGAGGACAGGGTCCGTACCAGGCATGGGGAGAAACTGCCCCCCAACCTTTGGTAGCAGGGACGACACCAGCGTGGGCAGAACGCTATGCAGAAAACCCTGCATAGCCGGATCAAACCACGCCGGCGGTGCCATCTCCGCCACCTCCAGCTGGGGACGTGGAGCACCCCCCCACCGGCCGAACCGGGCGCTCCATGATTTCGTCTCGGACCGCCTGACCCCGCATCAGACCCAGCCAAGTCCTTCTGGGCAAGGAACTTAACCATCATATCCACGGACCACACTGCGCACACATTACACCTATGGTCTAGGTTACAGGGCGAACAGACATGGTCCTTGAATACGACTCGTACAAATTTATGGCACTCCTCACATGATGGCGGGGTTGGCTTGGCCTATAAAATAAGCACAAACCTACAATTACAAGCGGAACGGGACCCGGATGGAAGGCAGACAATTAATTTTCAAATAATTTGACTCATAAATTAACCGTATCCCTCCCGCACCCCACCCCGCCACAACAAAGATCGCATTGATTATGACGACAAGAATGAAGCGGACATTAAACACACCCATATTAGATCCTCCAGGATGTGTAACGGCTCCAGGAATCATATCGGATAGCATTCGGGGTATATTTACCAATCAATATAAATTATACTCCCTAACGAAAGCCAAACGATATGTGAAGAAAACAACAAAATGTATAACAAACTGCTGTATCACACGGTAAAACCGCAGACCACGCATCTACTCAAGAATTTTGAAAACCGATCGTGATCGCACGTAAACTTGACCATTCTAAAGTTTCCGGTACCATTTTTAGTACGCAGCACCCAGAACGAGATGCGCGAATTAATGAAAAAAAAATTTTCACATAAACATACGAGCGCCCGGGTGTGACGTCACCCGCTCGGATCCTACGGAGAACGACGTCAGCCGATATTCGTGTTAGAAATACCGTAGCAAACACCTATTTTCATATCTGCCGATCGCCTGTTGGGGTTTAAAGAAGGCGATCGTCTGGCATATATCGTTGTTAGCACACGTCCCAGATTCTCTGGGGTCAGAAATTGGGACATGCGACACAGCGAAATTTAGAGACCTAAGTCTTTTAACTATGGATAATAAGGAATGATACAACCTGGTTATCATCGGCGGTATTCTCCATAGTATCCAGTTAAATCCTTCAAGAACGCACAAACTATCACTTTACAGATAAAGACTTAGATTTCTTTAACAAAAGACACTAAAATCCTCTCCCTGCAGAAAGCATGTATAGCTCTTGTTGCTATGCAAACAAGAATGAGCTCTATAGTAAACGGGTACTCGGCAGTTGGGAGCCGAGTACCCGGTTCCCAGGAGTCGGTAAAGCTTTCTAAGTCTATAATCCTAGAGCCACTGTCAAGGCCAGCTGTATATCAGAAGTAACAGAATGGTGAGTATTGATCGAAGGAGAAATTTATACGTTTCGATCATATCACCCCGCTTATGTAGACCTGTATGTTAGAGATGGTAACTTGAGGATTAGCATTCTTTCCTGATATCTAAGGTTGTGTAGACCTAGAACACGTTTGGTATCCTACCATTGTACATTTTCAATAGCATCAGTGCTATCCCGCATTAGAAAGGGGCTCCAGACTGTGTTTGCATACTCCAGTAGAGGCCCTATCCTAGTTTTGAACAGTATGGCAAACATCTCTTTGTCGAGGAAGCGAAAAGTGTGTCTGATAAATCCAACTTGCTTGTTTACTACTTGTTCAATACAAGTGCAGAACTTTAGATCTTTGTTAGTGATTACACCCAGATCTGTCTCCTGAGGAACTTCAAGTTGTAATTTACTTTGGCTTATATGCATGGGGAGGGTGTTTGATACTTATTCTCATGACCTAGCACTTGTTGGGGTGGAAAACAGAAGCCACATTTGGGATCAATCTTCCAGTGTTTCTAAGGCCATTTGAATTTCCCGCCATAAAGAGTTTTGTGTCATCAGAGAACAGTTTAACTGCGCTGTTGACTGCATCTGGCAGGTCATTCATTGATGAACAAGACAAACAGGATTGGTCCAAGTACTCCCTTGCTGAAGCCCACTATTGACATCAGTCCATGAGGAAAGGGTATTGTAGACTTGCTTGATTTTTTTATTTAATCATGAAGTTCGATTTATTTTTAAAATTGCTTTTTTTACGATGTAATTGAGGAAAAATCGGAAAATCGTCAAAAATTTCATTTTGTTTAAAATCTGAAGTGTGTACTTTTCTGTCACATTTTATCAACACATGAGTACAATTATAATTGATTCACGCCTATGTTTATCGTGTTTATATCCCGCCGTGCCATGCACATGTCGAATAATTACTAATCACAACACAAAGCGCTACGATAAACAAGCTAACAATAGCGAGGTAACACCTTTGTCATTGAGAAAACCAGCTAGTTATTCCGTCGAATTGTTATATAATTTTCTTTCTTTCACTGCAGACCCTGAGTCTGTCGTGAAATACCAAGTATATACTTAGTTGCAGAGTGTTAGGCAATAATCAGTGAACATAATTCTTTTTAATTCTAGAGTTAGGAGTTAGCAATTTTAGGCGGTGTAATAATTGTTTCTTTTTGGTTCGGTTGTCATGTCTAATTAAAGAAAATAAAGCAGCACCATTCCAGATTGTTGTATTTTGAACTGTGCGTTATGTTGATTACTCTTGAATATAAATCATACAATCTGAAAGCAACTATAACCTGCACTATGCCATCACTCTCGTAGCTACTCAAAGCTACCGTCCTGTGTATGTGATTTTGCAGTATCTCCCCGGGTACTAATATTAGCATCTTCGCACTACTCGGGTAATGACCTAAACTCATCTTACGAAGGGAAGCTATATGCGGAAGCTGATACATCACGTGATTTATATTTTTTCTCGGCGACATTTTATGACAAAATTTGATGAATTAAACGATGTTTATTAAACTATGCGCAATATTTAGGTGGTCCCAATTAATAATTTCACTCCCGCGATGGAGATATGAGGTATACAGTAAGGATATGAGGTATACAGTAAGCATAGACGTGGGATGGTAAGAATTTGTCACATGAAATAGCGTTCTAATTTCGTGCTATTTTTGTATCATTTATTTCAACTTTTTCTAGAAATTCCAAGTCCCAGTTTTCATGACTTGGCACATTACCCAGGTTTATACTTTTGGGAAATTGGACCTACAATTTAATAGAAAATCATGATTTTTTTCACAAAATCGATCGCGAGGTTTCAAAGCAAAAATCGTGCAAGCCTAGTGTATTGTTTATGATGACTCCCTGGCATCTTTCGGCTAGGAAATCTGCAATCCATTTTAGAATTTTGCCACAGATTTTGGCTAGCAACCTAGAGTGTCGGAGGTACAGTGTCAAATGCCTTTTGGAAGTCAAAATACACCGTATTTACACACAAGCGCTCCTCTAAAACTTTGGTCCATTCCGCCATTACAGCAGTCAGTTGAGTGACAAAGGAACGTCCCCCCCCCCCCACCCCATCCCACCCCATCCCATGAAGCCATGTTGGTCTTAATCTTGATATGTTGACAGAAACCTAATCTGGCACAGTCAACGGGTTTGAGTGAGGGTCCTGTCTATGGGTTTGTAGCCTGGAGTAGGGTTGGGCGATTTTTCGAGATTATCGTCAATATCGCGATATACCGATACCGAAATCGTCATAATTTCGAAAAATCGTAAGTATCGTCAATACTGACAGGACGATATTGCACTTTTAACTGTGAGTATAATATAAATAATTAAGTTAGAAATGTCACACTCTTACCTCTATTTGGTCCAGTAATAGTCTTTAAGTAATAATCCAGTCTTTGTCTAAGGTAATAAAAACTTAATAAACTCCAAAATAATCTGTGTTCATTTATTTAATTCATGGTTTGTTTGCGCTAATAAAAAGATTTAAAGTACAAAATAATCCTTTGTTGTTCACTTTTTATAATTACATAAATAGACGACGCCATGTTTTTTCTTGCCTCATTCTGAGTATTAGTCAGTGGGGAATACCATTTGCACCACCCACATTCCAATCTGATGGCGTCATTACTACAGGTCAATCCATTAGTCATTGATCTGCATGGTTAAACATTCCTCTGACCGTGAAAGATTTAAACTTTAAAACTTTTTAGGTCGATAGGAAACCACACACACTTAATCCCTTATCAATACCACAGCTTGGTACGGTCGGTGAGGGGGAAGTTAATCTCTTGCTTTACCGTTATACGTTTTTATGTAACTTTATACAATATATTTAGCATTTTTAAACGAATCAGATCAAAATTCATTCCACATATAACATTATAGATTTATTCTAAGTGAGAAACAAGCCTTAAAATAAATAATTTAGGCCTAATTATTTCCAGTCTTCAATCTGTTGTGGCAGATTTGGCTGCAGTGTCAACTGGGTTAATTTCACACATCCCGGCTACGCCTTGAGATCAATGGAGAGGACCGCTAAGTAGTGAGCGAATTTGAATAGGTCTACAATGGGGCAAATTAGTATTTAATATTACAGACCAAATAAAATCTGATATAATTGTTTCCAGCTGGTTCTCGTTCAAAATCATGCAGTGTTATTTTATTAATTTGCATCGTCTACGCTAGCGGCGGGCGTCATAACAGCTGTCGGAATTCTGCAGTGTGAATTCTGATTGGCTGAAGTATGATACGGCGGCCAATCAGCTTTCGCTCGGCGGAATTCCTTTCTGCGCAATGAAGTTAATGCGTATTCCTTACTTAATCTTTTGACAGTTGTTGTGAGGTAAAGATAACACAAAATACAACACAAGAACAGAAGAAAATCCTTTATTTTTCTTATTTGTGATGAATACGGTTAGTTGGATTGCATTCGTTGCTTTAAACTGCATATTGAAGGGTGTCAGTGTGGAATTTTGTGCATTAAATATGCGGAAATGGCAATCATGGCGTCTCAATTTACGGTTTCAATGTAACAAATTTAATGAAGATAACATGTAGACACCACCAATTTGAAATACATGTTATTCTATGTTTACACCCTAACTCCACACCCCACCCAAATGACGATATATCGTGATACTGCGGTATTTTAATGAGATACCGATATCGTCATGCCTTGAGCAATATCTCCCAACCCTAGCCTGGAGTCTAGATTAACCTTCACTGATGCTGTACAGACAACATAATCCGCCAGCTGGTTACAATCTACTGTAGTCTGCACAAAGAATGAATGGTTGTACATGTCCGTTTTATTCTCATATGTTTTGAAGCACCAGCTGTTGTTTCGTGCAAAGTAGTCTACTGTGTTTTTAGTTTCAAAGTTTCTGGGTTTAATCAAACGTTTTCCACGGAGCAGTGTAAGATAGTGGTCTGTTTAAAGAGCGGGCACTAGTCCCTGGGCCACATCGAAAAATCATGTATTTCCTTTCCACGTTTTTGCAGGGGTCGAACATCTATATCGGTCATCATTCTGGCAATGGATCTTGGGTCGTGTGATGTATAATTGTTGCAGATGGAGGTATGGGTCCAACACTGCAGAACCATATTCCATGTCTGATCTAACTAGTGAATAATATGCAGTTTTCTTGCATGCAGGGGGACTGAATTTCAGATTGCGGCGAAGGAAACTGAGTGCTGAGTTGGCCATTTTTACAACATTGTTGACATACGATGTCCATTTCAAGTCTTCTGAAAGTGAGATGCCAAAGTAGCGACTGTGGTTAACCTGTTCAAATATATGATTGTCCGACGAGTATAGATGGGTTGATTTGAACCTCATTCCCCACATTTCAGCCCACTTCTCGAGTCGTTCAAGGTCCTCTTAGATGTGGTCAAGTGGTGATCGCATTTGTCTGTATAAAAAGCAATCATCGGCAAACAATCGCACCTGTGATCCGACACAGTCAGGTAGATCGCTTATATGGCACAAGAATAATATTGACCCTAGTACAGTTCACTGTGGTACTCCGGATTCAACAGGGTTCTCATCTGACAGTTCACTATCAATGGCAGCACACACTACAGTTGATTAAGAATGATTGAAGCCATAATTGGATATTGCCTGTTATACCATAGCATATTAGTTTTACCAGGAGTTTACTGTGCGGTACAGTATCAAACGGTTTAGAAAAATCCAATACTGCAACATCTGTTTGTATTTTCTGGTCATAAGATTTTACAGTCATTGAGTGTTAAAAGCAGCTGTGTTACTGTGTATCACAAGAAAATTCAGATTTTAACTCCATGATTTAAGTTTGTAAAAATTGAATTGACCTCAAGGTGATTTAGCAAATGGAGGCAGATAATATGCTCCAAGGTCTTACACAGTACTGATGTTAATGATACTAGGCGATAATTTTATGCTTATCTCTGTTTTTGAACACAGGTGTAACTGTGGCATTTCAATTTCAAAATGGCATGCTATTTGTCCAATCTAACAGTAATTTTCCAGTGTCAATAGATTCTTGAAATATCACAGTGAGACAAGGTGCGAGTTAGTGAGCACACTCTTTAAGAATTTGATTCAGTATATTATCAGGGCCTATTGCCTTCGCAACATTTAGGTACCTAAGCAGTTTCTGAACACCTGCTCCATTGATGGTAAGTGTCCCTACTGGGTTATAGTGGTGTCTGGATGGCATGTCAGGTACAGGAATTAGATCTCTCACGAAGACAGAGTCGAATTGTTTAACAAACATATTTGCTTTTTTCAGTACTGTCTGATATGAGGGTGCCATTGAATTTTAGTGGTACGGTTCCAATATTGTCCTGTTTTTTATTTTATGCATCACCAAAAGAGACTGCTGTTGTTTTCAGAGAAACCTTTCTGGATTGTATCATTTAAGAAGGCCCATTCCGCTTTCCTGAATGCTTTTTTGCTAACGATAGATTGGACACATTTTAGTTTTCTTTGCCTGTTGATAAGCATGTTTCTTCTTGTTGAAGAGCCTCTTACGGTTGTTGTTTACCCATGGTGTAGTAGTGTATGATTTTTTAACAGCAGATGGGACATGTTTTTCAACAGCATTAAGAAGTCGCAGTTCAAACATTTCCCAGATGCAGTGGATATTACTCCCAATGCTATACATGTTGATGACTTCATCTGATAATTGTGAAGCATCGTGTTTCCGGCCAATCAGCTTAACTAATGCATTGTTATACATGTTGATGACTTCATCTGATAATTGTGAAGCATCGTGTTTCCGGCCAATCAGCTTAACTAAAACATCTAGGATGATTTGCTCCATCACTTTACAGCAGATGGATGTTACACTAATGGGCCTGTAGCTACCGACATCGTTCTTACTCCCGTGTCACTGCTCTCGAATACACGAATGAGGATAAAGACATTGCTGTTGTCATAGCCCCTTCACTATCCTTTGACAAACACATCATCCAAAAAGTCAACAAGCTAGCCAACAGCATCATGGGTATATAATAAGAACTTTCGTTTATCTAGAAATTGAAAACGTTATCCCATTGTACAAGGGCCTTGTCCGCCTACATTTGGAATACGCTAATACGGTATGGCACCCCTGGAGAAACATGTAGATGCAATTGAACCGGTGCAGCCCCGAGCCACAAAACTCATACCATCACTAAAAGACATGAGTTGCAGTGAATGCCTTCGAGCATTGAAGCTTCCAAAAATGATTTACAGATGAGAGGGGGGGGGGGGGGGGGGGGGGGGACATGATCGAGGCATACAAATGCTAAATGGCATGTACGATGAGACACTTCAAACCTTACTCCCCCTCCAGGAGGAAAGCAGGACTAGAGGGCACAGTAGGAAGATTTTTCAACAGAGTGCACAAATAGATGTCAGAAAAAACTTCCCTGTCAAGATTTGTAAGCTCTGGAACAGTCTCCCAGAATCAGTAATTTCAGCCCCATCACAATCGACGGCATTGACAGATTCTGGTCTACACAGGTAGTTTTGCACAACTATGAAAGTCCATTCACCAGAAGTCACAGCGCAACCACCCAGATTGAGGAAGAGGAGCTGAGCATAACGGCTTAAGGCTGCCCTCAGAACATTACCTAAGTTACTCCATTTCTTGAAAATTGGTGCAACGTTTTCTAACTCTAAACCGATGGTAATTTATTTTCGTCTTCAACCACTAGGTAAGTCCAGACTAGAAGTGATTTATAACCTGGAAGAGAGCTAGATTTATGCCCTGGTAATGTAGATGACATTTTACTGATGTGATTATCAACATCAGGCGTTTTGCGTATCGATTGCGAAATAATAAAAATCACGAAATTACATTACAATTCAAATAATTCAATGTTGGTACAGTGTCAAATAGTTTACTTCATCTTATATTACACCCTACAGCAACATTACCTTTATATGCAGATATTCGAATCGACAGAATAATTCTATTAATTAATTAATTAATTAATTAATTAATTAATATTTTCTCTCAAGAAATGACTTAAAATGTGTTGGTTATTTCTGGTTATTGGTGTGTAAATTCCGCCTCTCGGGTTTCCTTTCAGGCGAACCGCCAAACAAAGCGTGCATTCCTAACCAATTTGTGCTTGTCCTTGTCCTCATTTTATTACAGGTATTTATGAATACGCAGTTCCAAGGTAAGTAGTCTGTTGGATATTTTGGCAAGCAACTAAACAAGAAACAGATGTTAAAAATTTAGTGTCGTATATAAATTAGAAAAAAATCGGATAAAACTAAAACTAAATTGACTAAATCTATCGGTGTTATCGTTGTTAAACTGTAATAAAATGATTAATACATCTAACCAGTGATAGTGTCAGCTTCGATGTTTAAAACCCACTTTTTAGAAGACGTCACCAGTTTCCGCGATTGTTCACTTTAGTAACGCTAAAGATCGCTGCTGTATGATAGAATCCAGCCAATATAATTTTATTCTGGCTGTTGTTTCAACATCACAAACATTTAGGCATGCACATAAACACATGTAAACTTAAACCGTACACAAATTAAGCAGTGTAATATTGGTATGATATATAGCCTATAGCTTATATACAGATACATTCAGTATATAGATTACATGGTATATATTTTAAAAAAACATTATAAAAATACATATATACAATTAAATACATAAATTCAAATAAATAAAAGAGTAAGCCCTAAAATGTATTTACTTTGGAAATACCAATTCAATCCGCACTTGTGTTTGCCTCTCTTGGCTGCCCATTCTAACTAACCTCTGTTATATGTTCTTTCATTCCTCTGGCCGTCCTTGTGGCAAATTCTTTCCCAGAGTTGCAGCGGGGCACGGAACCTAATGCTCATCATTTCTTACTAACTTATATTTATTGAAGCTTTTCCAGCCCGGCTGCCACTGATTGGAGCACTAATTTCATCCACACCAGTGTTTGCCACATGCGCTGGAGCGCAACCATGTCTGACACCAGCCGAAGTTGGTGTTCCCACTGACAGGTAATATTCTGTAAGTGGCTTCGAAGCATGGCTAGTTTCAAGCTCTGGTAGTGTGACATTGTTACTGACAGGCTCTGGCTTTATTTTAACATCCATCCACCTAGCATTTGCAATGCTTAATCTATCAGTGCTAGCTTGGTTTTGTGATGCTGCTGCATCTGTATATCCAGCTAGCAACTGCGTCATTGCGGCCATTGTTGCCTCAACCCCTAAGGCAGTGATAATGGCTTCTAGGCCTTCTCTTGCCTGATCCTGTGAGTCGGCCATAGGTGGACTGCAAGGCCTGCCATGTGCACTAACTGGTAGTGTGTTTTGCTCATGGTTACATAGGCCAAATCGTCTTAGGCTTGGCAGAGAAGAGCTCTGTTCATGGGCGCTGTATGTAGGAGTGTTCAGACCCAAACCGTCATTGCTACTGCCCATAAAACGTCCATGATCTATTGAAAATGATTCATTGATGCTCATGCCTGGCTGTGGATATGGCAGAATATTTGTCTGATCCATGGCAGTCAGTGGTGCTTCAAAATTATTTATCGTGGGACCAATACACGTCTCATTGGTGTCGCAAATGCTTCCCACCTCATGCTGCTTTTCAGCCTTTGGCTAAGGTGTTATTCCATACACAGATACAGCGTTCCTGTGAGGCTCCAGATTCAAATTCGTACTACTAGCGTTGGTAGTACTCACTGGGTGTACATCACTGGTAAGCTGGCGAATGTTAAGCCTTGATGCAAGCTGTTGTACTTTCTGTGACAACGCATGTAGTGGATTGAACTGGCCTTCCATAGGGTAGGTAATCTTTCTCGTACACACACACACACACACACAGCGCCAAAATTCAAGCAGAATATGGTGTTTCTGCAGCCACTGATATGTACCAAACACTGTTCAAGGGGCGTCACTCTGCATGGTAACGTGCTGTTCGTGATACGAGTTGTCTCCCTTGTATCGCCACACAGGCTTGATATTATTTCAACCGACGCTAGTATAATATCATGAATAGTTGCAGTAACTATTGAGCAAGACTACGTTATTAGCAATGTTACGGTGGGGCTAATGCTCTTGCAAAAATTCATATCCACACAAACATACTTGTGTGTATATTGACAACAATGATTGGATAACTTTTGTATGCTGTCAATGGGGTCTCTTGGTGATTTCAAGTCCTGGTGACTCTGTAATTTTGTTGAAATCACCCCAGGACGAACGATAATCCGTTTCACCTGGTCTAAGCAAAAATATGCATGACCATGTAGTTTTTAGAGAGAAATATTTGTACTAATCTGTGTGTATGAGCATAGGACTATGTGCGTTATTTAATGTGATTAGCTAGCTTTTTGAGTTGTAGATGGTGTGTTTTGTATGCTAGAATTGAATGTTTGTTCGTTATGTTTGTGTGTGTAATGTGTATGTGTGATCATGTCCTACTGTGTAGGGTTTCTCTCTTCCACTACTATGATCATGAGTATAATGTTGTCTTGAGGAGCGTGAGCTATGATAGCTAAACCAATGTATAAAACAAACCGAATTTGTGTAGATGATGTTCTATCGTCAAAAATATTAACATGGTGTTTTAACAGCTAAAAGGAAACAGAACAGCAAACGTTAGTTCGTTGGTATTGTACTATGTAGGATATGTGGAATCTAGCGGTCTGTAAACAGACACACTATTGCACACTGTTGCTTTGCAAACAGTCTACAATAGTGGTGCGATTCCAACCATATCCACGTCAGTCTTACGAAAGAACTACTCTCTTCTCATGGCTGTATTCACACATCAGATCATGTACACCATACAAATGTCCACATGGTCTGCCTGTTGAACACATTCGAGGTAGGCCCACGCACGAGGAATGCCAGGGTATTGCGGACCAGACTTGAATTACCACAACTTTGAGTTAGATCAGTGTTAGCTGTTACAGACTCACTACATGCAAAAGCTTTCGGATGCTTGCCTGTAACATTCCCATGTGGAGGCTATCACTACGAGTCTTTCAACTCTATGGTCAAGCTACAAACACAGAGAAAATTTGCGAACACCTCACCAGATCTTTCTACATCAATGTCTGTCTGTCTGTCTGAGCTGTTATGTATCGGCTGAGCTGTTAATTTTAGCAGCAAAGTTAGAGAAGAATTTCGCGTTCATCTACAACAAATTTCGGCGTACCATGCTCCTAAAAAGATGAAATAATTATGCATCTACCATCAGTCTAACGTTCAGTCTAATGCTCAGTCTAACATGCACAAACTTGGCAGCATATAGACATGCAGAGAGGCATAGGTAGAGTGCGCACGAGGAATGCCAGGGTATTGTACTCTGAAAGGTTATTATGCATGGGTGCTAATGTCTATTAGACACAGTCAGCCCAATCAGCATTGGTTTGTGGTTAAGTTAGTTAGAGAGAGAGAGAGAGAGAGAGAGACAGAGAGAGAGAGAGAGAGAGAGAGAGAGAGAGAGAGAGAGAGAGAGAGAGAGAGAGAGAGAGAGAGACAGAGAGAAGTGTTATGGCTCACTGTTAGAAGCAGAAGGCGAAGAAATGCTGTGTGCACTGCCTTTTATATTCTCCAGAGAGCATATCTGCTGATTTTACATCAACTTTTGATTGGCCAGAAGCATAATGACGTAGTAGTATTTGGGAAAACTCTCTCTAATTTGACATGTCTATAAATCACATGTATAACCTAATTACTGATTTTATCAATATATGGCTACGAATATTTGTTTGGACGACTGTCTGTGTTATAAATTCGTTCAGAATTAAGTTTTCATTGCTGGATAAAGTTGTGAACACCCCAAGAAATCTAATAGTGCTTGAACAAGATGATAGGCCGTGACCTCTCTAACCCGGGGCGTGGTTAGTCAAGAGGGCGCAACAAAATTCCCATGGTTGAATTATGTCAAGCGGCGGATTACAGCAGTTCTCTTGCATTTTTCGTGTATTTACATCAAATAGGTACTATTTTTCGGCATCAGAATATACCATTCTTATTCTCATATGGCCTGAAATGAGCTATGATAAATACAAAAGGTGCCGTGTTTCCCTCTAGCATGTCATTCCGACATCTTAAATAGCCGACCCCGATAAATGACGTCATGAGTGTGGTTTACTATACGCATTTCCGTGTTTTAAAACCGGCTCTTTTCTTGCTCAAGCACTATTTTAAGGGCTTTTAAGTGAATGGGTATGTCGAATATACATGTTTCTTCCCATCAATGCATCCCCGCAACAGTGCGAAGCTGAATAAGTTTGTATTTGACTGTGAAAGGCAACATTACACAAGTATTTCCTCTCTTGTTCGGAAAGGTATGTTGGGAGTCCCTCACCTATGTAGAATAGGTCAACCAACAACTTCGCATCGTACAGTGAAACCCGCTGGTACTTGCATAATACAAGTATCAAACTATTATATTTGATCAGGATTGTTGCTAAATCGTTCCACAATATCAGAATACACGTGAACATCCACCACAAAGTATTACACTATGTATTCTTTCCTATCTGTGGCATCCTTACACATTTAGTTGTATTGGTATGTATTTAGTAAGATTTTTCTATTGGTCACAACAACAAAATATGTATTGTGAAGATTGTCATAAGGTTAAGCCAAATGTCAAAAACTGTCAAGGAGATTTGTTTCTCTGTCCTGATTGCAAAAACAAACGTTTTCCGCCGCGTAAGATCACTACTCCAGCACGGCAACCATCGACGGAAAATGTCCCTATTACTACATCAAGTCCTATCGTTTTGAAGTCACCGCCTATCCCAGTAACCATTGTCTCCAAATCTGTCTCTCCTCCACCAAATCCTACTAATCTTGCATTCGCAACTGCCAACAATCCATCAAATAATATCAATAACACTGAGAATAACGTTGAGAAAAATATGTCCAACAACTCCAGCGCTCTGGTTGACACCACCGAAACAACGAACCTGACATCAGATTATGATGCGATGACAAACGCTAGTAATAGCAGCGAGACAGTCGCTTCAGTACAGGGTGGAGCAAGACCGAAAGCAAGCTGCAAATGTGTGTCTGCTGACACAGACTTTATGAGAAAATGTGATCTCTGTAAGAAGTGAGCTCACTATATATGTTCAAATCTGCCACCATACATGTTTAGTCTTCTAACCAACTCCAAGCGTAAATATAACTGCCAGAGCTGTGTGCCTATTTCAAGTCACATTAATAGCTTTCTAACATTCTACAAATCTATGTATAAACAAGACTACATTGTAGAATTAACTACAGTTTCATCTCTGTTTACAAACAATGGCAGTAGTGTCACAGCCAATAAGCCAAGGCCCGAACACAACACTCCTCTATCTCCACCTAACACAAACAATGTTATGCCCACTACATCAAGTTCTTACGACACTATCCCGTCTAACAAATGTCAACCACAAAAGATTGTGCCAAATAGTATGCCTCTTACTCGTAATGATACAAATACCGATGTACTATGAATAATTTTTGATGAAATTGGTGAACTAAAGAAAAACGTGACAAGTCTTCAATTGCAGGTGGCTATTATGGATGCAAGAAACAGCCAGCTAAAGAATTTGCCAAATGCTTCATCAACAGCTATCAAACGCAATGCTACTCAAAATCCAAAGAACACATTAAATAATGACAATTCATCATCATCAACTACCTTAAACGTCAATCAACCATATCTGAGCTACAGGGATGTTGTTTCAAACATACCTGTCCAATTAACAAATCTGTCATATCCCATGCAGAGCCAAACACCACACAATAGAAATCAGGCTCATAAATTTGCCAATGCAACCAAACCAACTTCTACTAATCATTATCATCAGGCAGTGTATGGCAATTACCGTCATGCTTCTTACAGTCAAAGTTCCAATCCTAAAGAGAATATCTTGATTGCTGGAAATTCTACGCTCCGAAAAATGAGTGGACGCTATGTCTACAGAAAATGCAAATGTCAACATAAGACCCTTCCCTGGTGCAAGAATTAACGATTTAACCGAGTATGTTGATGACCTATTTGGAACTGTGAAGTATAATACAGTAGTCTTACATATAGGATCAAATGACATTCGTAAACCCGCAAGCTAGATACAATGATCAATGATTACATACAACTCATTGAGAAAATTAAAAAGAGGTTACCAGAAATACATATTATGGTATCTTCCTTGCTTCCTCGTCCAGACTACCGCGACCATGTCGAAAACGATTTAGTATATAAATTTAACTGCATGCTACAATCCATGGCATCACAATCACTTACTACATTCATCGATAATACACATCTATTCACACAGAACAATGGTGAAACCATACTGAACCTCTTCTGGGACCGCATCCATCCAAATCATCATGGCCTAACCCTCCTATCAGGTAACATTTTAAGCCATCTGTCTGTCACCACTTCAACTTTCCAAACAAATGATAATTATCAACATGAAAATTTTTATGCAGCGAGGCAGCGAGCAATGCAGAAGCATTAGTATATTATCCATTACTTTGTTCAAAGTTGTTTTCATACAGTACTAATACCTTCTACTCTACAAACCGATATAATGTTTTATTTGACCATTGCCAAACTACGGAATGCAATATACCCTTAGCAAACATGAGCCCACACACAAGCAATGAGGACACAGTCAAAACATCAAAATCAAACACTCCAAATACAATGACTAACAGTGCTTGCACTAATAAGAAAACAAATAAAATCAATACACATAGCAAACATACCTATAGCAATGTATCAACTAACACATCTGCATGCCTCATAAGCAGCATCCATACCAACAATACTGACAAAAACTTCACTAACACATGCATACATACCAATACCGACAACTTAATCAATAAAAGATGCAAGTTAGAAGTAATTATACACAAATATAATCCAGCTATTATCTATATAACAGAGGTTTTACCGAAAAATTTAAAACAATATAATGAAATTCAACCATGTGAACTGCAAATAGATAATTACGATATGTTTTTAAATAACAACCCATCTAGCGGTGTCCTGATATACACACATAAATCATTGCAAGCTGTCAGCTGCGATGCACTAACTAATTTAAACTTCATAGAGTCTGTGTGGTGCACAATAAAAACAGTAGACAGCAAAACTATGTTAGTGGGATGTATCTACAGAAGTCCAAATTCAAGTGAGATAAATAACTGCAATTTACTAAATAGCATGGACAATTTAAACAATATCAAAGCTGACTACATTTTTGTCATGGGTGACTTCAATTTTCCGAACATAAACTGGGATACCGGCCTGGCAAGAAACTCAATTGCTCAAGAGTTCATTTACAAAATTCAAAATAACTTTTTAACACAGCATGTAACCAGTCCTACCCACTACAGAAAAGATCAAACACCGCACACAATTGATCTTGTTCTTACAAATAATTCCAGCATTGTACATGATATCATCCACACACACCTCTTAGGTAAAAGTGATCACGAGGTTCTATGCATTCATCTACACCATAACATATTTAACGAAGCTGACAATAAAACAAGCAATCCCATATTACTGTTTAACAAGGGCCGATAGAACGGAATGAGACATGAACTCAGATTAATTGACTGGACCCCAATGGAAAATTCAAATACTACCGAAGCATGGGTGTTTTTTCATAATGTTATTGCGGAGGTAATAACAAAATATATTCCACTATCTAGGCAATCAAAACGGAAAAGGCCATGGCTAAACTCTGTTGCTATTAAATCAATTAAACTAAAATCAAAGGTGTATAGGAAATACAAACAAACAAACAAACCTGAAGACCTAGATTACCACAAACATGCTAGAAATTCAGCAACATCCGTTATTAAACACTAAAAAAAGAACTTTGAATAGACGATAGCATCAGAATCTAACCGTAACCCAAACGCCTTCTGGAAGTATGTAAAAAGCAAAACTTCACTAAATGAGCAAGTGGAAAGTTAAAAAAATAATAGTAAACCGGAAACAAATGACCAAGCTAAAGCCGATCTATTACGTAATTACTTTTGTAGTATGTTTACTGATGAAAATATAGAGGCCATACCAGAAATAACCGAGGCTAATACAATCACAAAATTAGGCAATAATAAAACCGAAATAGAGGAGAAATTAAGAGCATTAAATCCTAACAAATGTTGCGGCCCTGACCAAATCCCATCCAGAATATTACTGGAAACGGCTACTGAAATTGCCCAACCTTTACACATACTATTTAGCAAATCACTAGAGGAAGGCGAATTACCTGAAGTTTGGAAAACTGCAAATGTGACAGCTATTCATAAGAAAGGGTCTAAAACTGATGTTGAAAAGTACAGACCTATCAGTCTTACACCAATCACTTGTAAAAGTTTCGAATCTTTTATCAGGGACAAAATTATGGAACACATGGAAACATATAATCTTATAACCAACTGCCAACATGGTTTTAGATCCAATAGACCATGTAAAACACAAATGCTTGAATTCCTTGAAACTGTTACAGCCAGTCTCGACAAAAACGAACCAGTGGATACCATATAGCTTGATTTCAAAAAGTGTTCAATAGTGTATCCCATGGGAGACTTCTAACAAAACTGAAGGCATATGGTATAGTGGGCAACATACACAAATGGATACAAAACCTCCTCACAGATAGAAAACAGCATGTAAAAATAAACAAAGTAACATCTGAATGGATCAAGGTTACTAGCGGGGTACCACAGGGAAGCATCTTAGGTCCAATTCTATTCATAATTTTCATCAACGATCTACCCGATTCAATTGATTGTGCTTGCACGATTTTTGCAGATGATACAAAAAACTTAGGTAATCCCCTTACTACAAATATTCAACTAAACATCAATAAGGTTTGTGAATGGTCTCATACTTGACAATTACCATTCAACTCTGAAAAAACTAAAGTAATTCACTTTGGCGCTAACAACCCTCAGTTCCAATACTACAATCTGATACTGATGGATTTTACAAGATTGTTTCTGCTCTCAAAGAAAAGGACCTTGGAATTTGGATCGATAACAAATTATCCTTTGACGAACATATCAACAAAACTGTATCCAAGGCAAATAGTATACTAGCTGTCATTAAATGAACCTTTTCACATCTGGATCAGAATACATTCATTTTATTTTACAAAACGTTAGTAAGGCCATTATTGGAATATGGAAATTCAGTGTGGTCAACATACCTATTAAGTCAGTCAAGAACCATCGAAAGAATACAACGTAGATCAACAAAATTAGTTCAAAACCATAAGCATCTACCTTACATGAATAGATTGAAATCACTCAACCTAATGTCACTCAAATACACACGATTTAGAGGGGATTTAATCGAAACGTACACAATTTTACACATGAAATATAACTTAGATGCAGGTCAATTCTTTAAGGAAACATCCACTGCAACCATGACCATGCGTGGACATAATCTCAAAATTCAAACAAATTTCTGCAAGAAAAATCTTAGGAAAAACTTTTTCACAAAGAGTTATTCCTTACTGAATCTCTTTACCTGATCACGTTGCACTTGCCATCAACTTAGCCCAATTTAAATCAAAGCTAGATGTACATTGTAAAGACATTTTATTTAACCATGCCTAATATTATATCTGACTTATGTCCATCACTAATGATGATGATGATGATGATGATGATGATGAACAAGTAATTTTAGAAATTTGTCATTGGTGAGGAAGAAGTCAGGAAAAGACTGGAATGGCTCTCAGCTATATCCAAATCACAAGGCCCGGATGGGCGACATTTACGTGTGTTGATAGAGATGAGTCGTTTTCCATCGCCTGTATACAATAGTTTTATAGAGGCAAGTACCATTCAGATATATTGGTATTCCAGCAATTGAAACCTTGGAGCTGTCAATCTCCTACACATGATCAGAAATGTAGCAGTTTTCGTGCTTAAGCGGGTGGGGAATTGCTCGACAGTGACTCGCTTGGCTGGGATGGTACATAGGTAGGCTACTTGCTTGGCTCAAGATGGTGGATGAATATTCATTTGGGTCGTGATGATTACATTTGAATTGAATAAGGAAAGCAGGAATGTATTACTGGAAATTTATTTTAAACATATGGAAGTTGCAATGGCAGAAAGTTATCTTGAATCAAAACAGTGATGCATTTCTAAGAATGTCATCCAGTTTTGTTCGAGCTAACTGACCACCGCTTCCATTTCAAATTCTCATTTACATTGGCTAATGCATTCATGATCAAATCATGCACTGATTTCAAAATGGTTTTTGATTGGATAGCCTTTCCATACTCTCTAAACATGCAGTTAGTATTTTAATTTTTGTAATATTTCCACATTTTCATGTTTTGACAGGTAAGTCATTATCTTTACAAGCTGTGATGTCTGGATTTAGCTTTGTTTGAAAGAGGTGTTAAACTCACCCAGATGTCAAGCTGATTATGCACAGACCTATAGCTGACACCCAACAATAGTAGGCATTAATGGCTCCTAATGCAAGTGCTCCAGCTATGGTTTTGACATCTGACCATTGGCCTTCTATAGGAATTTGAAGGCTGTAATTAAGTAGGGCTGCCTATTTTGAAAATGTTTATGTTGAGAGCCATTGCTGTGGATTACAGCAAAAACTCGCAGTTTAACTATCTTCAAATTACCAACACCTAAACATTCAGTTCTTGTAATTTCTATATTTAATTTCATAGCTATTTCTTTGGACATTCAAGGTTAAGTTGTTCATGTATAGAACCTTTCTCCAAATAATTTCAACAAAGACCTGTCAACACTTATGCCTACTAAAATCCATTCATTCATTCATTCATTCATTTATTTATTATTTTATTTATTTATTTATTTTAACCAAAATTACTTAAACTTCATTAATACAAAGAAATAAAATAAAATCAGCAACTTACATCATATACAAAATATTTCACGAAGCATGGGTATACAACAAAATTACTTCATGTATCAAAATGCTGCATAAGGTACATTGTATATATTTACAATTAACATATTTCAAAACAACACATAACATGGCTGGCCGGAGTATATGTCAAGAGCTACTCATTTCTAGAGCTTTGAGCTATTAAAATGGATATAATTAGTGAACCGTTTCTCTACTTAATCCTTTATGACACTTCTTATAACACTCTACTTAGAATTTTGAATCAATTTTCATGAAAGATATTTCTGCAGTAAACGCTTTCATTCAAACTGCCCAAAATAACAAGTCAATCAGACATCACAAACGAGAACGCAGCAAATACGAGGATAGATAATGATGTCAAGAGCCTACAGAGGCAGATCGACCATAAGGAACACAGAATCGTAGTGCTAGATTCAGCCACACCACAGGCAGAGTTAGTCACAGAGTTTGCCACCAAAAGCCACGTAAAACAAGTGATGGAAGAAGAGAGAAACAACTTGTTGAAAGAGAGAGAGAGAGAGAGAGAGAGAGAGAGAGAGAGAGAGAGAGAGAGAGAGAGAGAGCGAGAGCGAGAGCGAGAGAGCGAGAGAGAGAGAGAGAGAGCGAGAGAGAGAGAGCGAGAGAGAGAGAGCGAGAGAGAGAGAGAGAGCGAGAGAGAGAGAGCGAGAGAGAGAGAGCGAGAGAGAGAGAGAGAGAGCGAGAGAGAGCATCAGTGACCTGGAGGAAAGGGAGAGAAGGAAACAAAAACTCATCCTATTCAATGTAAGAGAGAGCGAGGCTGAGGAACCGCTAACACGTAAAGAAGATGACACAAAATAGTAATAGAACTCCAGAAAAGCTTGAAATTAGAGAGAGTTTTAAATGACAATACCCATATGCCTGAGAAAGAAATAAAGTGGAAAACCAAGACCACTGTGAGTTACAGTCGATAGCATGACAGCAAAAATGACCTACTGAGACGTGCACGGTTCCTATCAGAAAGCAACAATGAGAACACAAGCCAGATCTACATCAAGAGAGATATGACACCACTGGAACAACAGGAGCTAATGGACCTGAAACAGAAAAGGGAGAAGAGAATAAAGGAATCAAAGCGCAAACAAGAGGACAGCAACTGGATTATCACGAGGGATGGACGACTAATCCATTCACGCAAGCTCAATGCAGTTATCCAAGGACAGAATCCATATTAAAATGGATATAATTAGTGAACCGTTTCTCTACTTAATCCTTTATGACACTTCTTATAACACTCTACTTAGAATTTTGAATCAATTTTCATGAAAGATATTTCTGCAGTAAACGCTTTACTCTTAATATGTATAAAGAGTATGTATAGACGCACATATATCTATTTAACCCTGTAATCTGGTCAACAAAATCAAAATATCCTGAATGCCCTTTGCAAGCCAAGAGAAGATTATTTTTTCCAGGGTTTACCACTTGAATGAAGGGCTCCGCTATCGAGTCAGTCATTCCAGTGTTAAAATTTCAAAAAATGGCATTCTCGTGGTCTGGAAAAAATGGAAGTTCCTCAAGGCCACAGCAGAGGCTGGCCTGCCGCGAAAGAGTTGAATGTATATAATCTAATTTTTCATATTATTATTTTACAGATGATGATAACACTTGAAGCCACACAGAATAGTTTGCAAATTGTGACACCAGGCAAATCTTCAACACGGTAATATATAGTACACAAACCACTATGTGTTATCTGTTGTCTGTCTGCTTTGGTAAGTGGTGTTGTACATACTATATGTGCTAAATGTAGTCCAAATGTATATTTGTCTGTCCTACCGATTACCTAAGTATGTGAATTAACAATAATGTTTAAATGCCTGAAACCATTACCCAACACTTTCACCAATGAACTACCCATATATCTCAGTTTCAACGTCACGACTTCGGAAAACTGCTGAATATTATCAGTTAAATCTGTCTGGAAACCGTTGCAGTCTTAGGCAGCAATGGTTCCCAGTCAGGATGATCTCAAAAGACACAACAGTATACGCCCGATAACACAAAGATTTTACTTTTTCTGAAACTTCTCAATGAAATGGTTAAGCTGTTCTAGCTTCAATGACCCAAATGATTGTTACCTGAATATCCATAAATGAACTTACATTCCCAATGCCTATATGCTTGTCTAACTCGTGATTTGAATACTTGTCAAACT
This sequence comes from Chaetoderma sp. LZ-2023a, assembly GCA_034401795.1. Taxonomy (NCBI): domain Eukaryota; kingdom Metazoa; phylum Mollusca; class Caudofoveata; order Chaetodermatida; family Chaetodermatidae; genus Chaetoderma; species Chaetoderma sp. LZ-2023a. The sequence continues at coordinate 128,382,604 of CM067360.1, forward strand.
CCGAAGATACATGTCACCTGGCCTTACCTTCGCTCATATCTGCCCATGACGTAACTGACATAATGTATGGTTGTATAAATGCTCACCGCTACCCATATGTGTCGCCTCGCTTTACTTGTGATCTATCAAACTCCAACAATAGATCTTCTCTTACTGCTAGACAATATCATGACTATGTGTTTCCAAGTGTGTATAAATGGTATGTATGGATGCATATGTATTTGTTTAACCCTGTAATGGCTAATCTGGTCAAGAAAATAAAAATATCCTGAATGCCCTTTGCAAGCCAAGAGATTATTTTCCCCAGGGTGTACCACTTGAATGAAGGGCTCCGCTATCGAGTCAGTCATTCTAGTGTTAAAATTTCAAAAATGGCATTCTCTTGGTCTGGAAAGAATGGAAGTTCCTCAAGGCTCCCAAGGGCTAACTATCACAGATTATGAAGAACTCCAGAGTTCTGATGAGCCATGGTGGTGTTTTCAATGTAACCAAACTAATTTTCCTTTTAATCACTATGAAAACGATACTGAATTTCTGCTTAATATCATAGGTGCCAAATATGACTACAGTACATATATAAATGCAAACATACTTGTAAACCCATTCAAGCTAAATACTTCTAACCAGGGCAATGAATACACAAATTTCTCTGAAACAGATATTGATAATGAAGGTATGAATTTTCCACTCTGTGACTATATACTTCAGAAAGAATTTAATGATAATATTATCAAGAGTACTGATGCTATCACCTTTTCAATGATTCATATTAACATTAGATCGCTGCTAAAAAATTTTGATAAATTTAATAACTTTATGGATTCCAGCTCACATGAATTTAGCGTCATAGGAATTACTGAGACATGGTTGAAACCTGACTCACCACTGGACTTAATTAATATGCAAAATTACAAATTCATTGAAAAACACAGGCCAACTAAAAAAGGTGGTGGTGTAGGCATCTACATAAAGGACAGTTTACAGTATGATTTGAGAGATGACCTGTCAATGAATGAAGAATTTATTGAAACTATTTTTATTGAAATTCCCAATGAAAAAACTAAAAATAAACTTGTCGGTGTCACATACAGACCTCCTGGAAGTGACAACGACAAATTTATGAAATCATTCGAAAAAATTCTAAATACCATACAAAATGAAAAGAAATCCGCTTATATATTAGGTGACTTTAATATTGATTTGTTAAAACAACATAGCTTCTACACTCAAGACCTATTAAATTTATTAAAAATATCTGGCTTTTATCCATTTATAACGAAACCAACAAGAATTACAGAATGCTCGGCTACTGTTATTGACAACATCATCTCGAATAATGCTGTAAGTGGCAAGAATCAAACAGGTATCTTTGTTGTAGATATTTCAGACCATTTACCTATTTTCTATATAGAAAAAGAAAACAAAAAAGGAAAATCATTTGTAAAAGAAACAGTAACTTGTAGAGACTTCAAAAAGGAAAATATAGAAATGTTCAAAAACAATATGGCTAACATAAACTGGAACCAGGTAATTGAATCCCAGTCATGTGAATTTAAACAAAATCCTACTAAACCATGGATTACAAGAGGAGTGATAGCTGCCTGTCACAAGAAAAACAAGTTATATCTGAATTTTATTAAATATCCGACAAAGTATAATGACTCACAGTTCAAGAAATATAGAAACAGGCTAAATCAGATAATTAGGACAGCAAAAATACATTATTTTCATAATAAATTTGATGAACAAAAAGATAATATAAAGGAAACATGGAAACTGATTAAATCATTACTAAATAAGAAAAAAAACAATACTGAAGCATCACGGTTTATTTATAATAATAGAGTCATTAACGACAAAAAAGAAATAGCAGACAAATTTAATGAGTATTTTACTAACATTGGTCCTAATTTATCACAAAAAATTCAACCCAGCTCGAACATACATATAACGGACTTTCTAACAGGTAGTTATCAACACTCTATTTTCCTAAATCCAACAGATACTCACGAAATCTACAAAATACTAATGCAAATTAACACAGCTAAAAGTGCTGGAATCGATAATTTCAAATGGAAAATTTTTAAACACTGTGTAACAGAAATACTAACACCATTGGACCACATCTGTAATCTCTCACTTACACAGGGAGTATTTCCATCAAGATTAAAGGTTGCGCGTGTGACACCCATATACAAAGCTAAAGATGTATCTGACTTTACTAATTATCGGCCAGTCTCGGTACTTCCACTTTTCTCAAAACTCTTAGAAAAGCTGTATTTTAGTAGAATTACTAAATATCTAAACAAAAATTCAATCATATATCCTTCTCAATATGGTTTCAGAGAAAAACACTCTACTATGCTTGCCATTGTGGATATGATAGAAAAATTATCAACCTCCCTTGAGAATAATGAACATACGCTAGGTGTATTCTTGGATCTTTCCAAAGCCTTCGATACAATTGATCATACAATTTTACTGCAAAAGCTTGCATACTATGGAATAAGAGGTACTGCATTGAACTGGATACAGAGTTACCTGTCAAACAGGGAACAGTGTGTACAATTCAATGGGGCTATCTCTGAATACAAAAATATAGTTTGTGGTGTTCCCCAAGGTTCAGTTCTTGGGCCCCTGCTGTTTCTCCTATATATGAATGACATACCCAAAGTCTGCAAACATCTCTCACTAATACTTTTTGCAGATGACACAAATGCTTTCTGCAGCCACAAGGATATAGAAATTCTATACAAAAATGTCAATAATGAAATGGCAAAATTAATAGACTGGTTTAAAGTAAACAAATTGTCCTTAAATGTATCAAAAACTAATTATATACTATTCACAAAATCTAAGAAACTAAAAGAAATAGCTCTCCCAAACCTCTATATCGACAACCAGATAATTCAAGAAGCACAATATGCTAAGTTTTTAGGAGTATATCTGGACAAAAATTTAACATGGGAGAAGCATATTGAAATTATTACTACCAGGGTAGCAAAAAGCATTGGCATCATTCGCAGACTGAAACCCTATCTAACACCTAATATTATTAAAACCCTGTACTGCACAATGATACTTCCTCACATCACTTACTGCAATGCTATCTGGACTAATACATCTCAAGCTAGACTAAAAAAACTAAAATCTCTGCAAAAGCAATCTATTAAACTATTTTCACAAACAGCAGGTGGCCAGGATATCTTTAAATCAGAAAAGGTCTTAAAACTTGAGGACATAGGAGGGCTCCAACTATACACAATCTTAAGGGACTTCCACAATGGCAACTTACCCTCATCCTTCTCTAACATTTTTATGCTCAATACACAATTGCATCCTCACAACACAAGAACAAGAGATAACCTCCATTCAACACACCACCAAACAAAAGCAGCACAACAAAAACCCTCATACAAAGCAATTCAGTTATGGAATAATACAGACACAAGCACACGCACAGACATCATAAAGCTACAGTACTTTAAGCAGAATATCAAAAAGAAGATTATAGAAACCTACTAGACTCTGGAAAACACACACCATCATGGCATGCTATTCTCATACTTGCACCCAGTCACCAGAACAAATAATAATAATAATAATAATATTAATAATAAGAAGAATATCTGTCATAATGGTAACTACCAAACAACTAACTCTACCATCACAGCCTAAAAAATACTTTGTCATTGATAATAAGAATATGTAATATAGAATTATTAACTTAAGCAAGATAAGCACACATCCCTCTGTCATGTCTTTCCCTGTAAAAATGTAAATTGTCATACGTCTATTAACTGTTGGACTGCTGGAAGCGGACAATAACTCCAATTGGCAATGACTCTGGATTGGCTGAGTATTCTAGAAAGATTTGACTGAAAGTTGCTTGTGGCTTAGCCACCGACAACGTTTGGTCAAATTGTTTTAGAGGTACTCAGCATACCCTGAGTTAGGCTCCATGGAAAATGTAGACTGCAGAGGCTTGGCAGCGAGACAGTTAACTATATGTATATATAGGACTATAACATGTTAACCGTATGTATTCAGTATTCTCATGTCCTATACCGTTGTTGTTATATGTTATATGTTATATGTAGGGGTCCACCGACACATAGGCTCTGCCTTTGGTGGACTACCTGTTGTGAAACTGTAAATGTATATTCTATATCAAAATAAATAATCTTGAACTTGAACTTGAACTTGATATATCATCGCAATTACAGGACTACTTCCCAAGAACATCAGAGATCCAGTTTCTTCACCAGAATTAAGTTTTGATGGTTATGATACCTTTAGCAACATCGACTCAAATGCCAGTCGAGGTGTCTGCATCTACGCAAAATGATCATTAAACTGTACAGAAGGTAAATTTGACCTAGAATTAGCTCATGAGTCCATATGGATAGAGTCTAAGATTGACAACAACGACATTTTAATTGGATGTATATACCAGTCCCCAAACAGCAACAGCACCAATGATACTAAGTTACAAGAACTTTTAAAAACTGTCTCTGATTCAAAACACATGCATATCCTCAACATGGGTGATTTCAGTCATCCAGAAATCAATTGAAATAACTGCAAGTCACCAGCCGATGCCAACCACCATGCAACCAAATTTCTAGATAGGGTAAGATACTCCTTTCTCCACCAGCACATACTTCACCTGACTCATCACTGACACACGCAACAATTGAACATACTAGATCTGGCACTAACAAATGAAGAAAAAAGGTAGATGAAATTACCCACTTGCCTCCACTTGGAAAGAGCCATCATGAAGTTCCACAATTAAGTGTCAGAAAGCACAAAACCTGAAAAAGAAATTACTCCATGACAATGTTGATTACAACAAGCTAAGGAAAATAATGAAAGAAGCATACTGGGAAAGTGAATTATAAAACAAAAATACGGAAGAGGCCTGGACAGTTATCAAAACTAGAATACTTGATGCCATCAATCATGGCATACCCCGAAAAGCCCACAAGCAAAGAATCACACTGCCCACAGAAAAGAAGTGCATGGAAGAACGATGCTATCTGAAACAAACTGAGGAAAAAATTACAAATCTTTGACAGATTTCGAGAATACACCAAATGCCATGATCAGCTAAAATGGTGAGAAAGTAAAAAAGAATGTTCGAAAGAGAAGTTGCAGTGAAATCAAAGAGTAATACTAAGGCAATCTACAGTTATGGTAAGCCAAAACTGAAGATAACCTCCGGCATGGCTGACCTCAAAGGGGCGGATGGCTCAACAACCATCAACTGATGTAGTAAATAATACACACTTTACCAGCATATGGTTAGTTACGGGATTGACGTTGATGTATTGGGACGGATACGATAATTCCTGTGATAGAATGCAAGGGTAACAGTCAATGGGTCCTTCTCAAGCTATGCTCCAGTCAGCAGTGGTATCCCACAAGGCAGTGTACTGTGACCAGTACTGTTCATGTTTCATCTACGACATGCCAGACATAGTTAACAGCATTATCAAAATGTTTGCAGATGACACAAAGCTTTTCGCGAAAATATCCTCTAAAGAAGAGACTGCAGACAGATTTCAACTACCTAAAGAATGGGTCAGAGACATGGCAGCTGCACTTCAATGTATCTAAATACAAAGTTGTATACTTAGGTAGTTCAAACCATAACTCGCAATACAACATGCAAGACAGTAACAAAATCAGCACCCAGGAGGGAACTACCTGTGGTATGTATGTCGACAACACAGTGAAATTCACTGATTTCTTGGACAAACATATGTTGATACTATTGTACAAAAGTCTGGTTAAGCCACACCTGGAATATGGAAATGAAATCTGGTCACCGCTGTTCAAAAAAGACGTTCAGCTTGTTGAAAATGTACAATGAAGAGCAGCAAAACTTGTGCTAGGGCTAAAAGACACACCGTATGAAGAGTGCCTGAAGACCTTTCAATTAACATGCCTAGTGTACCACCAATTATGAGGTGATCTTATCAAAGTGTATAAATACACACATAGAATATATAACATCGACGAAGAAATTATATTGCCCTCTGACACTGGGAACCACACAAGAGGCCAAGCTATAAGCTCTACAAACAATGTTTTAACATGGATACAAGAAAAAGATTTTTCATGATTAGAATAACCAATTACTGGAATAGCCTGCCTGACTCCGTAGCAACACTTTAAAGGAAGACTAGATCACCACTACAAAGACAGAGCTTATGTAATAGACTTCCTGATCATACCCGTCCGCACCCAACCAACAGTCCAGCAAGTACAAGGCATACAAGCAGAAGAGTGGGAAGACCCGCTACAGGCTGCTTAGCCTATCCAGTAGAAGACGACTACGAAACTAAGTAATCATGTTGATATTATGAAACTAATATTGACTGGGTGGAAGTGGGAAAACATTAACATGAAAGCAACTAAGATTCGCGAAACCAGACAAAGCCAGAGGAAAACTAACAAAAATTGACAAAACCGACCCAACTTTTAGTAGTTATATCATACAAAAGTAATATTAACTCACGTTACGGTAAGCTATTAATATCAACAGAATACAAAGTTAGAATTATTTTTTGTTTTCAGATGCTGAATGGTGCAAGTGAAAATCAGAACTCCTGACAAAGACAACAGTTCATCGGATAACAAACTGTACAGACAAATCTGTCTATAGCGGACACTTGCTTTTGGGGCGCCAAATTGGTGTGAGATGGGTGGTCATGGGAGAAAAGTATACGCCATATGCAAGTTTTATCATATCAATGTTTCACAAGCACGTCAATACAAAAATCAAACAAACCCAAAGTTTTTATGATGTCCAACAATAAAACAATCAGTGATAAGCCATGAAGATGAAGTGTGAGAGAGGGTAGTAGCCTAGTTTGTACATGATTTAATTAATTATTAGGCTTTTGCACCTTTGTGTGATACCATTATATGCGAGGATGTTTCTACCCTCACACCACCCCTCCACTTCATTCATCATGCACTAATCAGATTGCTACTGTATAATAGAGGAGTACAGTCTATCAATCAGTAAAATGACATCTTTATCAACTACGGCACATGTAAGCTGACGTCATACCCAATTATGCCATGAATGACGTCATTAGGTCTATCATAAACACTTAATAGGCCGACAAGTTGTACAAATTGTAGGTCTTTACTATTAAATAACCATTGGGTTCGATCGACCACAAATGGTGAGTGGAACTTAGCTACAGATGGGAAGGTCGTAGCTAAAACTGGATTCGTCCATTGGTTACGCATCATCGTTGACACATTGTGCATGCGCGAGCTGTCTCCCCTTCTGCTTTTTCCATATTTAAAATGTTTCCTATTCCTTTCCTGTTCTTGTACCATGTAAAATTGTAAAAAATAAATGCTATTTGTTGCGTACAGTTAAGGCTTTAATAAATGATTATAGCGATATGCTGCCCTGGGTAGTTATGCTTCAATAGCGTCCAACATAAGGCAGCAACAACATTGGGCCTAGTTAGGGTAAAGAATAATCTGTGTTCGGAAATTAATTCTCATATTTTGAATTCTATGAGTAATTAGGCCCATACTCATCACGACCATGATGCTCTGCACCAATGACAATATAATCACTGTACACACAATTTTAAATTATAATTAAATGGGTACAAATTGAACAATTTAGCAGCCAACTGGAGGTCCATATTTGAAAATATAGCCTATGATCTCCGAACCCAGAACAGTAATTCTCGAGTGCTCGTGTGTGTGTGTGTGTGTGTGTGTGTGTGTGTGTGTGTGTGTGTGTGCGTGCGTGCGTGCATGTGTGTGTGTGTGTGCACCCATGCTTATACCGGCTTTGTTTTCGGAAAGGAAAAAGTTTTTCATCTGCTTCGTCAGTTTTAGTCTGGTTTCGTCAGTCTTTGTCTGGTTTCATCAGGGTTTTTTCGGATTCGTGTTAATGGGTTTTTTCCAGTGCATGAGCTCCCAGTCAAATTAGTTTCAAAATATTAAAATTAAAATTTCAAACCCATGCAATAATGCTGCTAATGTAGGACTTATGTGAGATTTAAAAATAATTATAAATGCAAGAAACCTAATTTCAATATTAGTTTTGTTTGGCCTTTACCCATTTAATGACCAAACTGGTCAAAACCGGCCACTGCAATGGTATTAAAAACTGTTCATTTGAAGGCCAAGAATATTATTTTTACAAACTTATTACTGGACTCACTAGTTTATTAATCAAGCCAATCGTTTCGGTCGTAATTTTCCAAAAATGGCTTTTTCTTGGCAGGTAAATGGCTACGCCTATTCATTGTACAAACATGTGAATATTTTTTACCGATCTTAAGAGTTAACCCTTTTAACCCGAAAGGCCAAAACACCAAAATCCTTGACGGTTTTATAAATATTCTGTTGAGTATTTTGAAGATAATTTGACTGGGATCTGTTGTTGCCTATGACAGCACAGGTTCCTGTCAAATTAATTTCAAAATACTCAACAGCTTACCTGTATGATCGTTCTAAAACTACGGTTCTGGGACATTTTTCAGATAACACACGATTGACGGATATTAGTGGACATGACAAAGTTTTTTATTTTAAACACGTTCGAAGTACCCTTGCGATGCAATAGAGACTGAGAACATGCAGTTATTAGTATGATGTCAGGAAGAATTGTATGTATTAACATTTAAAACTCAGCTTTTCTGTTAATTAGACTATCTGCATTTCTGTATATACATGTATCAGTTACTGCTTTAGAATGAGTACAGGTTTTACCGTACCTGCCCATTATCTGCCCATCCACCATTCGTCAAGTTCTTTTTAAACACCTTTTCAAGAACCACTGTTCTGGGCTGATATCAATTATATTTATCAGGAAGCATCATTAGGGCATAGAGCTCCAAGTTTGTTCAAAGGAAGCCGATCAGCTAATTTGGTCAGGGGCCACCTTGGATTTTGCCAAATTATTAGAAACGTTCTTAAAAATCTTCATCTCCAAAACCACTTGGGTGATAGCTTGAAGTCATGAAACATCATCTAGGGGACCAACTTAAGCAAGTTTGATCAAGGGAACCTGATTGGCTAAAGGCTTTAGCGACCATTTTCGATGGATTGTGCAAAAATATATGATTAAGGACTAAGTGCAATTTAAGTTTGTTCAAGGAAAAACCCACCACTATGGACCAGTATTTGATGGATTTTGAAGCCGAAATTAGCTTTATATAAATTTTTAGGTATGCCGATTTCAAATTTGCCACTTTCAAAACTCTCGGATAAATAGTTTGGAGGCCATCTTGGACTGCTTTATGACAAAACCTTCAACACTAAATATGAAATTTAAAATGTCTTCATGAGAAGCAGTGGACCAATTTTAGCCAAATCATTGAACCATCATTGAGTATTAGGGATCTGAGTTTCTTCAAATGAAGCTAATCGACCAATCTTTCCATCATAGATTTTGGCCTAATTTTAGAAATGTCTTTAAAAATCTCTAAAACTGCTTATGTTACTGCTTGCGCTGGTATGGTATTTGAATTGATCAGGTTTGAACCAAAGACAAATTGTACTATGCAGTGGTTTGTAAAAGAATAGAACTGCTTACAGAAGGCACACTGATGAACCACATGTCAAGACCCTCTATCACCAAATGTTAGCGTGGCTTGTAGCAGATGATCATGACCAACCCAGCTCTTATTGACAACTGTATCAAGGCAATAGATCAAAGCAAATCAGTTGATGCTATTTCCCTCGACATCATACTTGGTCCACCAGGGCAGTAAAGATGGTATGGAAGCCGATACATCTAATATAACATACATTAGAGAACATGCAATTCAAACCTCAGTTAAAATGTTAGATCTTTTGTGGGTTTAGCACATTATTATAGACGATTCATTACTTTTTCCATCATAATATAACACAACATTGCATGCATTTACAACCACGGAATGGCAGGGGAGTTTGCTCTGGATCGCTTAGTGCCAGCAAAGCTTATATATTGATGCATCTGCAGTCAGTAGGAGCAATAACGTCACAAGCTGATAGAAATAGAGAACATGCTCTGACATATGCTGGAAAGGTTTTAGAACATAGTGGACATGCTGTGCCGATGATAATGAATTCTGGTCAGTTGTGTGGTTGCTAAGGCAGTCAATTATGTGTGTGGTCAACCCTTCATGGTGGGAACGCAGGAACCAGAGATGAAGGGACAAAGATTCCATAGCAATGCTGAAATGATGGGCTATGGAGATTCTCACCCTTTATGATCTGACTATCACATATTAAAGTGGTAAAGAACAGTCGGATATGGACACACTATCTCGTATCACTGGTATACATGGCATAGATTATAACCTCAATATGTGAGATGACATGTATGGCTCAAAAGCTAAAACTCAAATTAATAGGATGCTGTAGATTCGGCCAGAGATGTAAAAGCAATGTCCTGCGAGGTATGACATGGAAATTGGTTGTAGTAACACCAAGATTTGGCAGATTATCAGTTGAGTGATCCTGATATAAGCCAGATCCTTCAAACAGACAGAATTGAGTATCAGACCCCACCTCCTGACTCCGCTTCATAGGCATTGAAATGCTACTGGACACAATGAGAGCAGTTGGATGTACACAATGGGTTGCTAATCCTATGTCAAAGATATGAATCTCAGGAAGTAGATAACATTTTGTAGGTTAATGTATTTATTTTACTATTTCAGGTAGAATTTGTTACCAATCAGCATGATTAATCCTGATTGGACTCATGCCGTGCATCTGATGAATCCAGGATTTATCACATTCCTTACGGAAAGATGTGGCTTTCGGGGCATCAGGGTCGTGATGGAGCACTTCAATGATTCTGTAGTCGACTGAAGTGGTGCCGTGATTAGGGGGATTGAAATGTTCTGCGACTGGTGTGTCTTTTTTGTGTTTAATGTCCTGTATATGTTCTTTAATACATATTTGGAATTTACGTCTTGTTTCACCAATGTATTGTTTTGAACATGTATTATATGTGATTAAATAAGCCACAGATGTTGTGTGACAAAATGTTTTCGTTTTAATTTGATAGCTGAGCATTTGAATGCACATTTTTGATCCATTTTGTGGCAGAAGATACAGTTGAGCAAAGCCTAAACACAGGCATGAAACGCCAAGAGTCTGGATAAACTATGGAAGTACCTAAAACGATTGGACCAATGCCACGTAATCAACTTTATGACCAACAAATTTATGGTCAAACTGACTGCCAACTATTTTTCTAGTAATACCCTAAATTAAAACAAAACCAGATACAAAACGTCCAACCGGGTAGAAAATACTACAATTACATTGTACATCAGCACACAACCTGTACCAACACACGACCAACCGGGTACACCGTACCCCCACACTTTAGATACAAAATCACACATGGACTCAGTGAACCAGGTACACCTACACAGGAAACCAGGTATAAATCAACTAGAACAATGGAATTTCTCTACCAAAACCGGGTTACATAACCATATGATCACGTACAATCAGATACAACCAGTGTAGCCCAGAGTATAAAAGGAGTGTGCAAACGGTGCTCTGGCATCCAGACACAACGGACACTAACTGTTAGCATCAGGACAAAGAAGCATCTTACAAGCCTTTCATAATCAAAAGATTTTGCAGGTTGTCATCCAAGCCAAGGCTGAATTTGTTATACAAGAATTGCATAATGCACTCAGGTCATTTAAGCATGTCTCTCTAACGCATGTTGCTGCAGCTGTTACTCGTACATATTATTGTCAGACATATAACCTTGCTATCATAGTTGTTTAAAATACAGTAGGGGGGGGGGACTTCCAAGAAAACAATGGCCTGCTATTTTGGTGTATCAAATCGAAAGAATCAGTCTAACCATTCTTGGTCTCCTATCTCAGACAGTTCAAGGGAATCAGTATATACTAGTCATATCTGATTATTTTAGTAAATGGCCAGAGGCGTTTTCATAAAATAAATCACCAGGCTAGAAGGATTGTTAAGTTGTTGATTGAGCAGGTATATTCATAGTTTGGTGTGCCAGATAGATCACATGTTACATGGCTATCTGTGGTGCAGATAGACAACCACTCATGCAAGACCCGCTCATATAATGAGTCACGTGAAATGAAAACGCATTCATGCAATGCATATAAAGTAGGAATGAATCTCCTAGATTATTATAAATACATGTCTATAATGTTATTATGTAGCCTCACAGCGCCCGTTATAGTCAAAGCTTCAGCGCCGACTTATTTTATTTAAAAGAAATTATTTTAAGATGCCAATGCTGGCAATGACTATTATTAGTAGAGCTAAGTATACTTAAATGGCCGAATGTATCTCGGGAAAGTCATGTAGACAAATGATTATCAGTAATTTGAGGGCAATAACTCTTTGATATTGGGGCGATCAATATGACAGCAACAGGTACCAATGGTAGGTCATGACTGTACAGAGTTTCAAGGAAATCCATTGAAAAATTACATCTACGAACAAATTCTGGACAGACAAACAGACGGACAATAACTCTCTGAAGTTGGTTTTGATCACCATGACAGCTACATGCACACATATTCAAATGGTATGGATAATTGCGCAGCTTTAAATAAATATTTAAAAGATGGTCAAATGAATCTATGGACAAAATTTGGACAGGCAAACTCGTTGTTCACTAATTCAAGGCAATATCTCTCATTCTCTAGATTCGATCAACATGAGAGTTAAAGGTGCACAGATTTCAATGGTAGGGAACAGCTGTAATAAGTTTACGGTGAAATCCATTGAAAAATGGCAGAATACATCTCCGGACAAAACATGGGCAGAGGATTTTCACTAACTCAAATTGGGTTCTATTAACATAGCAGCTAGACGTGCACAGAATCCAATGGTAGGCAATAATTGTATCACTTTAAAAATGCTTTAAAAAATGGCCGAATGTGAAGCACAAAATTTGGACAGGATTTTCCCTAATTCAAGGGCAATAACTCTCAGAAATATGGTTTGAGCAACATGAGATATATGTGCACAGGTTCTAATGGAAAACTGTAGAAGTTGATCTCTTACCACTCTGTCAAACTTTTAAATTTTCAAGTTAAATTAAAAGATCAACTGGTGTTCATCTTTCAACAAATTTGGTGGGAGATGGTGCTGTCATAGACAGCAACATCGTCCACCAAAATTGATGGAAAACCAGATTCTTCACAGCTAAACCAATAAAAAATAGAACTTTGACATCAAAGTGGTAAGGGTTAACAAATACTTAGAAAAATGGCTGAATGCACCTCCAGACAAGGTCATTGCAGTATACACCCTTGACTTCGTTTCTAAATAGGTTGTTCAAACATGCTATGCCAAGCACAGAGGTGTCACTCCCGAATTGCCAATGATTCTACCGTAGCTAGAAATTTGCCTTTATACAATACAAGAGGCCCAAGGGCCTGTGACGCTCACCTGGACCATTAACAGTTGAACCATTTGCATTTAAATAGATATGATGGATAATTTTTGGAAAATCCAAGATGGCCACCCAAAAAATTTACCAATCAAAATTCTGAATAGAAATTCTAGTCTACCTTTATAGGGTCACTCTAGCCAAATTTGTTTGAAATATGTCAAGCAACTAAGGAGAAGCAGTGTTTTGACAATTTCTGGTAAATTTTTTATAAAATCAGATTTTCACACAAAAAATTCATGAATCAAAATTCTGAATAGAACTACTAGAGCCTATCACAATAGAATCCTTTCAGTCCAATTTGGTTGAAATCTATCAAAATGGTAAGAAGTACAGATTTGACAATTTGCGGTAAATTTTTAATAAAATCTAGGATTTTCACCCAAAATATTTATGCAACAATATTCTGAATGGAAGTTCTAGAGCCTATGACCATAGGATTCTTTCAGCACAATTTGGTTCAAATTGGTCAAAATGGTAAGGAGAAGCAATTTGACAATTTTCGGTAAATTTTTAATAAAGTCTAGGATTTGCACCCAAAATATTTACGCAACAAAATTCTGAATGGAAGTTCCAGAGCCTATGACCACAGGGTTCTTTCAGCCCAATTTGGTTCAAATTGGTCAAAATGGTAAGAAGAAGCAATTTGACAATTTCTGGTAAATTTTTAATAAAATCTAAGTTTTTCACCCAAAATATTTACGAATCAAAATTCTGAATGCAAGTTCTATAACCCAGGGCCATAGGATCCTTTCAGCCAAATTTGATTGAAATCGGTCAAATGGGTAAGAAGAAGCAATTTGACAATTTCCGATAAGTTTTTAATAAAATCCAAGATTTTGACCCAAAAAATTTATGAATCAAAATTCCAAATGGAAGTTCCGGATCCAAGCACAATAGCATCCTTTGACCAAAATTTAGTTAAGATCCGGCCATTGGTTAAGGAGGAGTAGCCTTTTAAAGCAAAAGTTGACGGATTACAGACGGACGGACGGTCGCCACGGCATAAGCTCACTTGGCCTTTCAGGCCAGGTGAGCTTACAATAAAAAGAATTCTGTGGAATTAAATATCTCGCCTATCTGCTGTTTGTCAATGACCTTGACCGTTGCTCTTGTGACCGTAATGTTATCATACTGCTTCCTAACATTATAGATAACTATGTATTCAAGTTTAAGTCTAATAGGATTACGCCTTGACCTTTGACCTAATGACCTCTCTATCATCATGATGCCTCAGTATGGTATATGAAAACATGTCTAAGTTTGGTTCCAGTAGGATAAAGGAATCCTAAATCATCTTAATTTCAAAATATTCAATACTTTGCCTATAATGTGTCAGCCAGTCTACACTAGCCAGTTTTGACTATTTTACTCTAATGCTAATAGAAGCCAAATGTGAACATGCTTATAAAAGCATTTTTAAAAGTAGCACAAAATCCAAGATTTTGGCCGACCAAATCAACCAATCAGATTCGTTTGAACAATCACGGATCTCTATGCCCTAAGGATGCTTCCTGCCAAATTTTATCGGCCCAGAGGTTATAGAGAAGTTGTTTAAATGGAAAAGTTGATGACAGACGAGTGACGTATTTAATTTCCTGCGTACTATTATAGCAGTTGAGGAGAATGTTCTATGAAAGGACGATGCAGAATGCCAATCAAACAAGACACGTGCAAAACTTGTTTCAATTCAAATAGATTCTTTATTACAAATAACAGTTCAGCTATCAAATCAAGCCGTGTCCACATAACTTCTCTTTAAGAATACTTTAACACTCCAGTCGACCAGACATGCCTTCTGCAGTGGTCTTGGAAAATACCCATATGCAGACTACGAGTTTATTTTTTTTTAATTAACCACTGGAATGACTGGCTCGTTAACCGAACCAGTCATTCCAGTGGTATATTTACAAAAATAGCTCTTGGTTTGCAAATAGACATTTTCTATGAGAAAATTTAAATTTTCTTGAACAGATTTGAGGGTTAAAGGGCTAATAACCCTGTACATACAAGAAAACTGTTGAATATTTTGAAATTAAATTGACTGGAAGCCATTGCTGCCTTAGGCAGCAATGATTTCCAGTAAAGTTTATTTCAAAATATTCAACAGAATTAGTTTTATATTGTAACGAATATAACTTTTCCGGAATTTGTCAGTGAAAGAGTTAAGTCAACAGAAGACTATTTAAAAAAAATTTGAAAACGTATCTCTGGAATAACTGGCTCAGTCATCTATCTAGCCAGGCATTCCTGCCATAAATTTTTAAAAAATAGTCTGCTTTTGGCCTGCAAATGAAAATTCCATGAGACCATTTCAGAGGGCAGTTTTGACCGGCTTGACCGTTAAAGGGTTACGTCCTACAGAACCCTGTAAAAAAACTGCCCTCAATGCAATTCACAAGCCATAATTAACATGATTAACTATGTCCTTGTGCCATCAAGATGCGTCTTTTAACAGGTTCTCTATTCAACCACCTAACACAAGGAACCAGCATCATGTGATCGCAAAACCTGGTGGTCTTTATAGACAGGTTTGACTATAATCAACCCTACATTAAAAGATCACCCAAGGGACAATCAGAAGGTGGTCTCTTAAGGCAGGTGGTCTTTATAGCAGGGTTGACTGTATATACACACAAATAAAAGATTTAATATCTACACCATGGCACAAATAATGGCAGTCAGTCTCCAAGCACCGAACACAATATTCCTGTTCAACAGGAAATAGCGTGTTAACAATCTCTGAAAGGTCATTGTGTCAAGCAGAAGCTTGGATTCACTACAGCCTGTGCTATCTCCTCATGCCCTACCACCACACCTCCAATTTCCCTAGCCCCACCCCTCCTCCCAGCCACCAAATATCGAGCCAGTTATTCCAGTGGTAAATTTTCAAAAAAAGCCTCTCTTCGCCTGCAAATGGAGTTTTGACGGTTGAAAGGGTTAAATTATTTAACTAGTATTTATGTATTCCATGTTTTTATTCTGACCAAATTAACACTCAAATCCCAATACAGAGGCACTGATCTAATAAATATTTTGAGACTAACTTGAGAGCAGCGTATGAAGTCTTGATTGGACAGTCAGCCGTGATAAGAACAATGAGGACACTATTACCTATGATTAACCCTTTCACCATCAAATCTCTTCAAAAAATTGGAATTTTCTCATAGAAAATATCAATTTGCATAGCAAAAACTGACTATTTTTGAAAATTTACTACTTGATTACTGAGCCAGTCATTCTAGCGGTAATTTTTCAAAAATAGTCTTCTATTGCTCAGCAAATGGACATTTCTTACGACCACTACAAAAGCTGTTTTAGTCAACATGAGTGTTATAGGGATAATTCTTAAAAGTAAGTCCATATTTTTGCTTAATAAATATCAATTTATAACACTTCTAGGATACCAGGATATTTTGTTAAAACTTTCTCCTGGAATGACTGCCTCATTTATCGAAACCAGACATTCCTTTGATAAAATTTCAAATATAACCTCCTCTTGCCATGCAAATGCACATTTCTCAAGATGATTGCATAAGCCTTTGCTGGCTGTCATGATGGTCGTAGGGATCAGTGAGGTGTTTGCGTTATCATTTCAGTCAATGCAGCCGCTTGCCCTTCGGTCCGTAAGAATCATTTACTTATATACGCATCAGATGATCAAATCTTCATAAATAAGAATTATAATTCAACATTTGTAATTAATGGAAATTGTAACAAATTTAGCACTGATTTCATCGACAAACAATATCTCTCCATGTAATATAATTTATTATATACTAATATGGTATGTTATTAACACGTTAACGCACCTTTCCAATTTATCCATCAATTATCTGACATCATAATCAACTAAGTGACGTGTAGGATGATGTCATAATTAATTATGGCATGAATGACTTGATTTAGTCTGTCTCTAACGCTTGATACTCCGACACGTTGTACGAATTGTAATTCTACTATTTAATAAACCTTCTGTTGAATATTTTGAAACTAATTTGACTGGGCAAAACAGCACCCAGTCAAATTAGTTTTAAAATATTTAACTGCTCACCTGTATAGTTTTCTGAAAATTTATAGTCTCCCAGTTCAGGGATCGATCAATCCCAAAATGAGCGAGGCATGGGTGGAGCTTAGTAGAGATGGGTGTGGCATAGCTAAAACTGGAACGGTCCATTGCCCCACTATTTACATCAAGTACGGATTAAATCTTGTCTTTTTAAACTTATGGTAAGCGGCCACATCTTATAGTTCCAATAAAATGATCGTTAAAGACAGGCGGTCACATAACACAGGTGGACTGTCATAGATAATTGCATCTTAATCTGCCCAGATGGTATAAAGATCTAGGACATAAGCACAGCCCTGTGCTCTCCCACACCAGCTTCAAAGCTAGTATACATTATTAAACATTTAACATTCAAATCTCTTCAAAAAGATTTAAATTTTCTCATAAAATATGTCCATTTGCAGACCAAGAGATTTTTTTGAAAATTTATCACTGAAATGATTGACTGGCTCTGTCATTGAGCCAGTCATTTCATTGATACATTTTCAAACTAGGTCAAAAATATTTAAGTATATTTTATCAAGAACGCTGCTGACGTGTCTTTCGCCGACTTGAGGGTTAAAGGGTTAATGGTCAAGACTGGTCACGGTTGAGTGAATATCCATTTGCAGGTGAAGAGAAACATTGCCATCTATCAAGTTTCATTCAAATCATACACTCACACGCACGAGGCAGATTCTTGTTCTACATATTAGCTATGAATAGACTAGATATTTGGAAGATACAGAGTGCTGTGACACAATCACAGAAATATCACACAATCGCAGTGATATCACATTCTAAGAGATATCACAAACAGTAAGCTATCATACAGCTTTAGCTTCCATTAAATTGGAAAAAAAATCCCAGGAATTCTGGGATATCCTATGTATAGTTTTTAATGGTCAAATCAGTCAAAAATCGCTTTTTTATTGGCCTTGAGAAATCCATTTGCAAACCAAGAGAATATTTTAGAAAACTTGACAAACAGTCAAATTAGTTTCTAAATATTCAACAGGTTACATGTAGTTTTCTGAAAATTGAGATTCAGAGATGGGCGGGGCATAGCTAAAACTGGAATCATCTATTAACCCTTTGAGATGAATATCCCAGTGATACATCCCATTCAGAGATCACATGATTACAATGGTACCACACAGAGTCTAGAATAAAATCATTCAAAGCTGATACCTTGTAAGAATAACATAATTAATCAACCCTTTAATTCTCAAGACAAGACAAAACATGCCTTTCCAATGGTCTTAAGGAATGTTCATTTGCAGGCCAAGAGGCTATTTTTGAAAATTTATCACTGGAATGACTGGCTCGGTTATCGAGCCAGTCATTCCCGTAGTAATTTTCAAAAAATAGTTTCCCGTGGTATGCAAATGGGATTTTCTATAAAAATGGACACTCACTGAACAATAGTTTATGATACTCTTTACAAATCTTAACTATCAACTTAGAGCTTAAAACGTTCACATAAAATGATGCTTTATCAGGGATATATTGGGACGTGATGATGCCTGCTTGAACGTTTGCAAAAAATCGAAAACTTTAGTCTTAAAATGTATCATCTTATACTCCAGCTAATATCACTATTATCAGATCTACACGGCTACCACAATCAGCACTTTTTAGGAGATATGCCATATTTGCGGATAATATACCAGACACTTGTAGAGATATACCACACATGCAGATAGCTTCCTAACACGCTATACCTAATGAACATGATGTTCTAGAGAATATAAAATCTTTACAGCTTATCTAAATACGTTGTTCTCATAACCATTGATCAGAGGTACTCGCTGAAATGTCTATAAGTTTCCACGCTTCTTTAGGGTGCAACTCTTCCTGATCTCGACACAGAGCCCAGACATAAAACACACGCACTATCTTATCCTGAAATACAAGCAGATCAAACAACAATGGCACAGGGAAGACAATAGCTGGATAGTTTATGAGTTCAATCTGTCAATCATGCGGCTATGCTTCATTATTGATAAACGATGTTGTTTATCAGAGTTTGGTGAGATGAAACTATGAACTATGCTCTGCAATCAGCTAATGGTAAGATTAACTTTAAAGTGAAATGAAAAACAGGAATTAGAATTCAATAAAATCCGCCAATAATAAAGGCTATTATCATATGTGATTTGAAAAGATTTTGACAAATTTTCCCAACCACAATCTCTAGTAGAATATAAGTTAAAATCCTTGATTTTGACTCTCCAACCGCAAACCCCCCCACCCACCCCATAAAGCTCACGTTATGACGTCACTCACGTGTGCTCAGATTACAGCACATTAGGACACAGTTCAGATTACATGAAAGTCATATGAAGTAAGTTTATGCGATGATTGCGTTGAGTGATCACAATCGATTATTTAAGAATAATTGTGATTACTCGATTAATCAGCTTCGGTTCAAATTACCATGACATAACAACAAAAGCATACCAATGATGAAAGCTGCAATTGTGTTTAGAAAAGTCCATTTGCAGTCTAAGCGAAGACCTTTTGAAAATGTACCACTGGAATGCCTGGCACGATTCTCGAGCCAGTCATTCTAGTGATACATTTTCAAAAAGTCTTCTCTTGACCTGCAAATGGACATACATTCACTGAGCAAAATGTCAATTTTCGTGACCGATCTTATTAAAACGTATTTAAAAGGTTAAAATTGAAATTTTTTATGTAGTAGAAATTATTCACGATTATTCGGTTATATAATTTTTAATCACGATTAAAGAATAATAATCATGATTTTAAGTCTAATATGAAGTGGGACTATAGCTCTAATTCAAGTGCCAGTATAACACACTGTACTGTTTATCTTATGCTACATGAATGATTTACATTCAATGTCCAAAACTGTGAAAAACATCTCTGAAGAATTCACGAAACTCAAGCCAGTAATCATGCATATTACATCCTTGTATGGCAATGAATGCTTCTGTAGTTTCATTGAAATCTAGAGAGCAGTTATTGAATAATAAGACCAATTGAAAATATTTTTAAAAATACGACATCGCCAGATGAAATGAGTGAAACCTAGGTTTGCACAATATGCTGATATCGCAATTTTTTTTAAAAGCCATGATTTCTTTCGATGTAATTTGTGAAAATCGAATAATATCTGCAAAATTGTCTTGAAGTTTCAAAATTGTATTAAATATTGCCTTGTGAAAAATTGTTTTATTGTGATTTGATCCCAGCCATCTAGCGCAAATTTTAATCAAAACATATAAAGGTTACATTAGGTAAGTAAACAATACTCACAACTTTTACTCCAGGAATTATAACAAAGACATAAAGTGTAATCATTTACACCTCGTTGACAGCTTTAGATACACAGGTGAGAGATAAATACCATATTTGAATATTGTATGATTATTCCTTGGAACTGAAATGGCTCCCATAACCTTTAACCATTTTATGCTGAAGTGACCTTGAGGAATGCCTATTTGCAGGTCAAGTGGTATATTTTCAAAACAGTCTTCTTTTGGCCTACAAATGGACATTCAATAAGCAAATAATTAGATTTTCTAGACCAAATTTAGACATTAACCTTTTAAACCTCTAATTTGTTCAAGAAAATTTAAATTTTCTCATAGAAAATATCTATTTGCAGACCAAGAGTAGACTATTCTTTACCAGATCAAGCCAGTCATTCCAGTGGTAAATCTTCAAAAATAGTCTCCTCTTGGCTTGCAAATGGCTATTTCTCAAGACCGCTACAGAAGCCATCTATGGCTGATATGAGTGTTAAAGTATTAATTTAGACTAATGAGGAACGGTTACACACCTGTACACACCAGTAAAATGTATGATACGATCTTATTTCTTACTCCAAGAAATCTATATTAGAATCTAGTATATCTGACTATCTAGTACATCTGTTCAATGATGTCAGCAGGTCAGGTACACATTGAAGATTTTTGATCTTCGGGTCCTCGTGAATTAACCCTCTTCCCACTTCGGCAAGACTTGTATGTGAGGTTGCTGCGACAACCTGTCTTACCGAGGATGAAAGAGAATGATACGAGCTCGCCTCGTCTAAAAGATGTATCAGACGATATTTATATTCGTATCCGGGCCTGATCTGACTGATGTTTCAGAACGTATAGATTCGCTACGGTGGTCTTCCGTAGTATCCAGATTTAACAAAACCAAACTCGTGCCTTGGTTATCAAGGTGATAGATTTATTCTATTCTAACTGTACGATATGACTAAAATTGTGAACTTTTCTCTCACTAATTACAATCTAATACTTTATATGTATTTGCCTATCTATTCTTAAATGAACTAGTATTGCTCTCAACTACTCTGATTTGCTATACTATTCAAACTGGCTACCCAAAATCATTCGACGCGAACTTGGTACAAGGTACGAGGCGGACCGGACTTTTTTCATTACCCTTAAAGTCCACTTTTTATACTTCTCTCCAGTTCTTTACCATGTTCATTTTTGTTCTTCTTTCCAGAGTTTGATTCAATGCTCATTGATTGTGACGTCATCCTGACTAATCAAATCACGATTTTCTCTCTTATGAATAGAACACCGAACAAGTTAAGTGATGGAATCCTATCCGATAACCTCCCCAAATTTGATACCGATGGATGAGTGTTTCGACATTTTTCGTCTGGTTTTCTAATCTTTTTGGCGCCAGACGCTACTATGTCCATGTCCGGCCCCTTGCTTATTAGGCCTGCGCCTGCATTTTGCAAGGGTGTCACGACGTAGGCATCAAGTGGCATATCCACTTCACCACACCCGGCGCCGTATCTGGTGTCGTGGGTGTCGCCTCTATACAATTATAGAAATTCGGTCCCATTACCACGGTCTCATGGTAAGTCGGTCGTCGCCACGTTACTACGTCTTTCTATGATTCATTCAATCTGTGCTACATACATATACTCTGTCCGTAGCCCCTACCGACGCTCTTGCTTGAATATTTAGAAAACTATTGGTCGTAACTTCTGCTGAATACGATAAAAGGTTATGCCGTGACTGCAGCAACAACTTTCATCTTTCAACCACCGATAGATTCCATCAGCTCGCTGCCCTAAATCTTAGTCTATTCTATTCCAATTTTACTTACTGTATTAATTACATTTTCATGTTAGTTTCGCACATCGACTTGAGCACACACTAGATCGCGCTATTACATCTATTACATTTTTCGTTCATCGTGTTATCCGTTCCTTATCTCGCCTGGTATTCAAATATGGTAAGTCACTGGGGTCTTAGACTGCAAATGTAAGATGTCCCCGGGGTCATGACCCCCCAGAAGACAATCCCATATCTACAACATGTACTTACCGGATTACCTTCCACTAAATTTCCAGATCCATCTAATACTGCCATAATTTGCTGTGCATTGAAGCTGATCACCAGTACCGGCCCATGCTCCATTATCTTAGCAGCAGCAACCTACACAAGGAAAATATTTGATGATTATTACAGCTAGACCTTCACCTGCATAAGGAATTAGCTAGCAAGCGATAGTGACACATAAATTTTATTCGCTATAACGATTATGTTCTAGTGGGACAATCAGGCAAGGTTACAGCTTCTTAAATCTTCAGTGTTCTGGTTCAGCGATTTCTTTTAAAAATTGATAGATTTTACATATTCTGTTTATTCGATAGTTTCCGTGATATCCATATATTCAGGATTAGATTTGATCCAAATAGGCTTGCATGATTACATGGTTAGATAAAAAATCGCGATTATGTTTTAAATCGTGAATTTATATGATTAAAAATTAATATTTTCTATTGCATAAAATATTTTAAAATTTAACTTTCAATTACTTTTTTGATGCGATCGGTCATGAAAAGTTACATTTTGTTTAGTGAATGTATGTCCATTTGCATGGCAAGAGAAGACTATTTTTGAAAATGTATTACTGGAACACCTGGCTCGAGAATTGAGCCAGGCATTCCAGTGACACATTTTCAAAAATAGTCTTCTCTTGCCCCGCAAATGGACATTTCTAAACACTTGCAATTTTTGTCATTGATATTCTTTTGTTATGTCTTGGTACTTTGTATCCAAGCTGATTAATCGAGTAATCACGATTATTTTCTAATAATCGATCGCGATCACTCAATGCAATAATCGCACAAGCCTATATCCAAATACAATTTTTAGTTACAACTTGCAACTAGCAGCATAAATCAGTTTGTCTGTCTGTCTTTCTGCCAAATTATTTTTATATTTCTGACAAAGCTGCCTAAGTCGTGACTATAGCGGTGTTTCGCTTGTTTAACCCTGATCATGGATTGTCTGGAAACTATAGTTTATAGTGACAACTGTTCGTGTGTTAATCCTTTAACACGCATATCAGCCAAAAATGGCTTCTGCAGTGGTCTTGAGAAATGTCGATTTTCAGACCAAGAGAAGACAATTTTTGAAAATTTACCACTGGAATGACTGGCTCGGTTATCAAGCCAGTCATTCCAGTGGTAAATTTTCAAAAATTCTCTTCTCTTGGTCTGCAAATTGACATTTTCTATGAGAGAATTTAAATTTTCTTGAATAAATTCAAGGTTAAATGGTTATTATTTGTCTCAAAAGTTTCTGTGATAGAGCTGTGGATTGACAGATATAACCAGACAGATATGAATGTAACATAAAACAGGCCGCAGTGTTGAAATCTGATCACAATAGACAAACTCCAGGGAATCTGAATTCGCAAACTCATTTACAATTTAATAAATATCATGTTCAATATTTTGAAACCAATTTGACTGGGAGATGGCACCCACAGCTCCAAGTCAAATTAGTTACAAAACATTCAACAGCACACCTGTATAGTTACATGTAACTTGAAATTGGGATTCTGGGCATTTAGTGTTCTGTTGCTAGGCTTATATAAAGACATATAGCAACGTTATTTCACTGATTGAATAAACATGGAGAAATGTCCCAACAATATAGAGCTCTACTTGTATTAAGAAGCACAAGATAGCTGTGGCTTGAGCGGCTTTGCAAGAAATGTAATAAACTTGCCAAAAGAACAAACCCTAGAGGTGCGAGTCTTTGA
Source organism: Chaetoderma sp. LZ-2023a (assembly GCA_034401795.1). Classification (NCBI taxonomy): domain Eukaryota; kingdom Metazoa; phylum Mollusca; class Caudofoveata; order Chaetodermatida; family Chaetodermatidae; genus Chaetoderma; species Chaetoderma sp. LZ-2023a. The sequence goes on from CM067360.1 coordinate 128,407,158, forward strand.
TAAAAATCTACAAATATCATCCATCACTTACACATTCCACCATCTTAACCCTTGAAATTGTTAACAAAAATTTAATTTACTCATAGGAAATGTCCATTTACAGACCAAGAGAAGACTATTTTTGAAGATTAAACACTGGAATGACTGGCTCGGTTATCGAGCCAGTCATTCCAGTGGTAAATTTTCAAAAATAGTCTTCTCTTGGTCTGTAAATGGACTTTCTCAAGACCACTGCAGAAGCTGTTTTTGGCTGATATGGGTGTTAAAGGGCCAGACCAAGATGACTGTAGTATTCCATTTAAGTACATACATCAACATTATTAATATCAAGAATTCGTGATCTGAAGTGGTAGCCAGCTTGTAACGCATTCTTGATTGGATGGGCAAGTGTGTTATATGCCTGAAATATAATAACAAAAAAGCAGAACAAATTTATTTTTTAGAAAACTAAATACATTATAGTCACGTGAAAAGTTGATACGTTGTAATACAGCTTGTTAAAGGTGGTTCATTAAACACTAATAAGACATTATACATGTTATAAGGAACATTCTGAGGTCTGCTTAAATCTGATTGAGAGGCCACCTGGTAAAAAAAATTATGGTTCAGTAGCCATCTAATGGTTAAACTGTAAGAAATGGTTGCTACAGTGGTCTTTCGAAATGTCCAACTGCCAGGCAAAAGAAAAGAATTTTTGAAAATTTACAACTGGAATGACTGGCTCGTTTATCGACCCAGTCATTCAAGTGAAGAATGGAGGAGTCCAGTTTTAGTTATACCCCGCCCATCTCTAGCTAAGCTACCCACGCTTTGCCCGTGTTGGGATCAATCGATCATTGCACTCCTTGAATCTCAATTTACAGAAAACTATCAAGGTAAGCTGTTGAATATTTTGAAACTAATGTGACTTTAGTTTCAAAATAGGGAAAAGAATGTTTATTAAATAGTAACAACATACAAATCATACAACAATAATTAGTCCGTCATCAATTAAGCATTCATGACGAACTTAGTTACGTCATTCATGACATAGTTGATTATGACGTCATATGATTGACAGACACAGGATTCATCAATTGTCAGCAATAGCCTTCTCTTGCCAAAGCTTTTATTCTCTCAACGATAAACATACATGTAGTTGGTAAAGTGATTACTTGCTCTATCCTAAAGACACATTTCGACAGCTCAAGTCTTTATTTTCCATATTTTGTTGCCATCATTAATCCTTTCAACTCGAAATCTCAACCTCAAGATGACCATACATGTACCTAGTAGGCTGCTGAACATATTGAAACTAATTTGTACAGGTTATTTCATCTATATTAGTTTTAGAATATTCAACAGAATCTTCAGTAAATCATAAAGTATAGTTCGCATATAACCTTTCAAGTTTAATGTGGTAACCTTTTAACAATTAAAATTGTTTAAAAAAATTTAAACTTTCTCACAGAAAGTGCCTATTTGCAGACCAAGAGATTATTTTGAAAATTTACTACTGGAATGACTGGCTTGGCTATTCAACCAGTCATTCCCATCGTAAATTTTCAAAAATAGTCTACTCTTGGTCTGCAGAGACATTTTCCAAGACCACTGCATTTTTGGCTAGCTTGAGTTATAGTGTTAATACTCGTATTGATTCCTGCAGTAAATGATCTAATGCCACTCACAGCTTCATAGCACCAGTCTTTCAGAATTTCCAGATCACCGCGCACCATTGCCTCGAGGATGTTGGGAATAATCTCTCGCTCACAATCACTCACAAATGCCTCCTTGTTAAAATTCGGATCCATTTTACATATTTCTGTCAAAACTTCTGACATTTCTGTCTGTGAAAACATGCCACCTACAAGGAAAAAACATTATATATATATATATATATATATATATATATATATATATATAATATACTAGTGACCCTCTCCACACCTATATGCATGCATGAACACGCACGCACGCACACACACACACTTCCCAATCAAGCTTGGTACAGACACAAGTCTAAACAGGCATTGTAAACTTTGTCAGTGAAAGTACGATCTGTTTTCAAGTTTTTTCATGGTAAGATAAGTCTGGAAATAATGACTGATTTTGCTGAAATGTTATTTTAAGCGAGGTTTTCCAGGAGAGGTTTATGCATAAAATTAAGAAAATTTATCAAATTTCTTTTTCACGAGTGAGATGACATACTTACCTCCCTAACACTCTTGATATACTAGTATATCGGCTCTAAATTCAATAATATTCAGAATTATAAAAAGTTAGGTGCCCCTAATGGGCAGGTGCATGTACACAGTCATGCACATGACAGACCCCACCCACTGCGCATGCGCATACTGGTACTTCCGTTACTAAATATTGGCTGACATAGAAGCAACTATTTAAATAACCAAAGGACCAGGCCTCCGTGGGGTGGAGAGGCCGGGATCATGTTAGGGAGGTAAGTATGTCATCTCACTCATGAAAAAGAAATTTGATATCATGAGAACATACTTACCTCCCTAACACTCTTGATAAAAAAACCAGAATTTGAAAGTAAATTTGGTGGGAGGGAGGCAAGGTCCTGAAAACCAGCACACCCTCGAAGAGACTAGGCTCTTTGAATTTTCAAGAGATTTAAAACATCTGAAATTGTGACTGAAACACAACCAGGAATAGAATTTTGCATCGGATAATCGACCGATGAAGAGAGATTGATCAAAAGGCAAATGCACCCCCCCCCCCCCCCCTCCTTCTGAGGAAGGTTAGGAAAAAACCGCTGCTCTAAATGACTAGCACGTTCTCTAATACTTAATGAAAGTATTACTAGACATTGGAAAAAAGAAGAATTACTTCAATTTCAAAACTCTCTGAAAGAACCACAATTAAGAGACATTAACCATCACCATATTAAATAAAAAATTACACCATCACCAAGACAAAAAACAAAAATAGTCATATATACTGACCTCTGATGTCTTGGACGCGGCACTCATCTCTTCCCCCACCGGATGAAGAGAATTGTACCAGCTAATAGTAGGGATACACTACCAACAAATGTGATAATTTGTAAATAGCAGAGGAGGAAACTAATTACAAACATAAACCTCTACATTATTTTATTTTCTGAGGAATGAGACGGCGAGCGGGTTAGAAGTGTCACGAAGGTAATGGTCGGTAAAACTTGATTCACAGTGCCACTGGGCTACTGACATGTCTTCAATAGAAACACCATTAAATAATGCCGTGGAAGTTACCACACCACGGACACTATGAGCCTTGGCTCTATCTACTTGGATTCCAGTGGCTGTCTTATGACAGAATTGAATACATTCTACTATCCATCTGGAAATAGTGTCTCTTGACGCCCTACCATGGGGTTCAATATATGACAACCATAGAGAACATGGGTCCGTCCGCCAAACCGGAGTTCTTCTCTTGTACTTATTTAAAGCACGGACAGGACACCATACTTTAGCACCAGGATCATATCTGGTTAAGGCAGGTAAAATAATAGGTTTACCCGGATATTTTAAAGATTGATTCTTAGCCAAGAAATTCAATCTTGGTAGAAGCTTAAGGCCTTCACCTGTAACTATATAACGGTCAGGCTCAACAGACACGGCATGAATTTCACTCCTGCATCTGGCTGATGCTGCCGCAACTAAAAATACAGTTTTAAGTGTCAATAATTTTACAGATATAGCACTATGTGGTTCAAAAGGTTTATCACTCAAAACCTGCAGAACCAGAGAAAGACTCCATGCCGGTGTCAGTGGAGGATTTCTTGGTCTGCGATTGCCCATACCTTTAAAAAGAGTATTTAAAACACTTACTTCATCACTTCCCCTCTTTGCCAAGCAAGGGATAGCAGTCATTAATGCTGATTTGTATCCAGCAATAGAATTAGGCTTAAGACTATAGGCATCATACAGGTGACAGAGAAAATCAGCTACTACCTGAATAGATGCTTCCATTGGATTGATACATCTCTTTGAGCACCATTCTGCAAATCTGTTGATTTTATAATTATATGCTCTGGAGGTTGACCCCCTTCTGGTGCTGGCCATGAAATTGGCTGCTTGCTCAGAAAAGCCCTCCTTAATCGCGGATTTTTTTACAACATCCATGCAGTCAATTGAAACATTGACAGATTGTTGTGAAGGGTCTTACCCTGGAATAAACGAAATCACAGATTTCTTTTTTCACGAGAGAGTTGATACTTACCTCCCTAATACTCTTTGATATTGCTAAATATCGGCTTTCACTCAATAAAACACTCAGATTAAAAGAGTTAGGTGCCCCTACTGGGCAGGTAGTCAGAAGACAATCTGGCGGATGCTAGCCCCACCACCGCGCATGCACAGACTAGTACTTCCTCTGACTAATTTATTGGCTGACACTTTACAAGAGTCTGAAGACCGAGCCTCTGTGGGGTGGAGAGGTCGGGTCCGTATTAGGGAGGTAAGTATCAACTCTCTCGTGAAAAAAGAAATCCGTGATTTCGTTTATTTCACTTCAAGAGTATACTTACCTCCCTAATACTCTTTGATATTGCCAGAATTCGTCAGGGAATTCGGCGGGAGGGAGGCGAGGTCAAAAGACCAGCTCTTCTCTATGCGCTTTTTTGCGATTAAGGCACTTAAACTTCTGAAATTGTGTGAAAACACAATCAGGAATAGATTGAAAACATCGGCTAACACAAACCGATGGCTGAGAGATGACCAAATGTCATATGCGCTCCACCAACCCCACCCCAAACCCCCCCCCCCCACTTGGGAGGAAGACTGAATGACCTCAATGTCCCATACGCTCTCCACGTACAAGTGCCATGTACTATAGGACATTAAACGAAAAGGCTTCATTTTCGTATACTCTCAATAATGAACCACATAAAACACGTACCATCACCATATTAATAACGAAGGGTCACGTGACATTACAAAAAACCATGGACAACACACACAAGACTAACCTTGTGGAAGATTGGTGCTGTCATCATCTCCCCATTGGTGAAGACTGATGCAGCCCATAAAGTAGATGTTTCCATTGATTAAATGTGAAAATATATAAAAAATGAGGATACCTATCAAAAAAGCGACTACACCTCGGACACTGTGATCCTTGGCCATGTCAACTTGTTTACCTGTGGCGGATTTATGGCAAAATTGAATACAATTTACAATTCACCTGGAAATGATGTCCTTTGACGCCCTGCCATGGGGTTCAATATATGACAACCATAACGCTGTTTGGTCCGTCCGCCATTCCTGAGTACGTTGTTTGTACCGGATTAAAACTTGGACTGGACACCATAGTTTTGAATTAGGATCATACCTAGTTAAATCTGGTAAAATTATCGGTTGACACGGATATTTCAGACTGGTTTTTCGCCATGAAATTTATCCTAGGTAGAAGCCTAAGGCCTTCCCCTGTAACCACAAAACAGTCTGCCTCGGCTGATACGGCATGCATCTCACTTCTACGACTAGCCGAGGCCGCAGCAATTAAAAATACAGTTTTAAGCGTCAACATTTTCATAGAAATGGAGCTTAGTGGTTCAAATGAAGCACTAGTGATAAACTCCAAGACGGAATCACTGGGGGATTCCTTGGTCTTAGTTTGCCCATGCCTTTGATTAAAGTATTTAATGTATTTACTTCATCACTTCCCCTATTAGCCAAGCAAGGGATAACTGTCATTAAAGCTGACTTATAGCCAGCAATAGAGTTAGGCTTGAGGCTATAGGCATCATCCAGGTGACAGAGGAAATCGGCTACTACCTGAATAGATGAATCCATTGGATTAATACATCTTTTTGAGCACCAGTCTGCAAATCTGTTGATTTTATAATTATATGCTCTGGAGGTTGACACCGTCCTGGCTTTTGCCATGAACATGGCTGCTTGCTCAGAAAAGCCCTCCTTAATTCTAGATTCCTTGACAACATCCACGCAGTCAATTGGAACATTGATGGATTGTTGTGAAGGCTTTTGCCCTGGAAGATAATATTGTCCATCAGAGGCAGAGGAACCGGATTGCAGACCAGAAGGTCCAGCAGATCCGTATACCATGATCGGCGTGGCCAATTTGGGGCGTTCAGAAGCACTTGGCATTCCTCCTGTCTGATTTTCTGAAGAATTTTTGGAATCAGGATTGCTGGAGGGAATGCATATGCATACATTCCCACCAAGCTGATAGCTAACGCATCTGTTGCGATAGCGCTCGGATCTGGAATCGGAAAGACGTACGTCGTCATCTTCGCATTCTTCTTCGTTGCGAATAAATCTATGTTGGGTTTCACCCAGTGGTTGAACAGACGATCCGCCACACATTGATTTAGTTGCCACTCCGTAGGTAAAACACTCATCTTTCGGCTCAATGAGTCTGCTAGCAGATTTAACCTTCCCGGAATGTGAACTGCTTTCAAGGTAATCCTGTGATCCAGGCACCAGCAAAGCAGTTTCCATGTCATCATAGAGACTGGGCGACTTCGTTCCGCCCTGGCGGTTTATGTAAGTCACTACTGTTGAGTTGTCTGATCGAATTAGAACACTCTTGCCCTGAACTTTCTGTAAGAAATGTTCCAGGCCCAGGACTACTGCTCGTAATTCCAGTAGATTGATATGTTCCTTTGACTGTTCCAGATTCCAAAGCCCTGATATTGTGGATTCTTCCAGGCAAGCTCCCACCCCTCCATCGATGCATCTGTATACATCGTTAACTGAGGGTGAGGAGGGGTTAACATCACCCCCACCAGGAGATTCTCTGTCTTCAACCACCATTGAAGGTGATGAATTAGAGGCTCCAACACTGACACGCTTGAGTCCAGTGAACCTGTACTCTGGGTCCATTGTGTCATGAGAAATAACTGGATCGGCCGCCTGCGTAAGGCCGCCTGAGGAATGACTGGTTCCAGATAAACCATCAATCCCAGCATTCTCAGATAAACCCGTGCCAAGACATGACGACTGTTGCACACTGACTGTATTACTGTCTGCCCTGGAATGCAAACCTCAGGAAGCGACGGAAACTCCTCGCTATTGGAATGTGGAAATAAGCATCCTTCAAATCTATTGAAGCTGTCCACATTCCCTTCTCCAACCCTGCCAATACCGATTTCACAGTTTCCATTTTGAAACTGGGTGTGTCTATGAACTTGTTCAATGGCTTGAGGTTGAGAATTGGTCTCCACCCTCCAGTGCTTTTCGTTACCAAGAACACGGTTGAATAGAAGCCAGGGCAATTTTGTGTCGGTTGAATTGCTCCCTTGAGTATGAGGGAATTTATTTCCTCCCCTATACATAACCGCTGATCTGGATCTCTTGGAATTTGAGTCCAGACCGGCACCAGAGACAGTCGTGATAGTGGGCCTGTTATCCAGTCGGGATGATACCCGACTGAAAGCCATCGCAAGACTAAACGGTCCTGAGTCAACCGTTCCCACTCTTGCATGTGGTTGGCCAATCGGCCTCCCACTGGTCCACCTAGGGAGAGAGGTGGACATAAGGAGCGCAACAGTGGCACTGTCTCCTGGTGCAGATGCACTGGGGTAGCTCTTACTGTGGTAATCACCATATCACCCCGTCAGGTACGATTACCACGACCAGATCCTCGCGCACAACGGCCCGCACCATGCGCACCTCGGTGCGCGGGCGGCTGCCTGGCTGGCTGCGCTGGAGGAGCCGGCGCACCCCCTCGCTGCTGGCCGAAGCGCACGCGGCCTCTGACCTGGTCACCGCGACCTCGAGCCTACAGGGGATGATACGTAGGGAGCTGCGCGAATGCGCTCTCTACAGAGCACTTCAAATTACTCACGTAATGCCCTCTGGTTATTGACCAGGGTAACCGTCTCCTGGAGATGCTTACATCCCTCACCTCCAGAGACCAGGACCTGTCATAGGCATACGCAGCAGCCTATTATATAAATCCTGGGACGGGCACAAGTTATCAGCACAAGTTATCAAGAGCAAACGTGTGCCTCGCCCGGACACTCCTGGTTACAGACCAGGTTAAACAGTCCAAAGCCAAGTTAATTCCATCTTGGATGGCTCTCTGGACAGTCACCGGACTAGGCTGACGTAATCCGGATGCCGTTTCTACCCCTGTTACAACTGTGAGACGTGCGAAAGTGCTAAGATAGACGCCCTCGAACTCTCTTCCGCATCACGTAACGCAGTGTTAGCCGAACGCAAAACGTTCGAACACAGTGCTCCCGTGTCAGACCGGAAACCTGGCCGCGTATCTTCACCCAGCCGGTCATCCGTGCTTGGCTTAGGTACTATACCGTATAGCTGATATTGATCAGCTATAATATGGCACCGCTTTGCCACTTCGCGGGGGGCCTTCGCTAAACGTCCATGTGCCTTAATGGACGTCTTCGCCGCAGTGAACATATTAACAATATGATCAGCTAATGGCAAAGATGGCATAGCGGTAACAGTCGTTTTTCTGCCAGCCACGGGCGCTGGTCCCGTTGACTGGCCGACTGATCCACAGCAAGATCTGGTCCGACGTTGATTAGCCACTGACAAGCGTCAGACCAGTCTTCCACTGTGGCCACCTGCGAATGCTCTACAAGACGAGGGCCTTCGTCATCCTCCTGAGCAATCACAGGTGTGTGTGGCTGGAGGAACTGATACGCCTGGCAAACCAGAGAAAGCATGCGGGCCTGAAAGAACAGGCATGCCAAACTGACTGGCTTGACCAGGAGCAGGCGCTGTGGTATTGCGTGGGGAAAATTTCGCCACACCACGGTCCTGGCCAACACCTGCTACACCATCGGCAAGCCGAGGTATGCGGTAAAACTGGCCATCAGATCCAGCCCGGGCTACCCTCTACGCCGTGGACGCTCCTCCTGCGTGAGTAGTTCCACGGACAATGTCGCCCATATTCCCTGTGAGGGGTGCACGTACGTCAATGTCCATGGCCACGGTGCCAGAAGGAGAACCCAGCAGATAATCCTCTTCTTCCTGGCCAGAAAGATTAGACTCCAGGTCAGCAAAGAATGCTAACCCGGACTGGCCAAGAGAGGTACCATAGGAGGAACTGGTACCTGTAGGGTGCGGATAATCCTGGCCTGATAAGCAGGCAGGTTCCAGCGACACCTGACCACGAACAACCGGCGCGGCAAGCCTGCTGCCAGTATTCTTATAGTGGATTTCACCCTCTATTAGGGCCACCTCTGAATCATGGTCGAAAACTGGTAGGTCCCTAAATAGTACCGATTCAGAGGCGGGGATTATCTGCTCCTGAGCAGATGAAGAGGACAACGAAAGATTTGGACCAGGAAGCATGCCACGAAGCAACTCTAGGACCAAATCTTTAATTGTCCTCTTCATCTCTCCCATCATCTCAATACGGAAGGCCTCCATATCCATAGCGGACGAGGCCTTCCTCTTACCCTTCTTACCAGAAGCCTCTTTCTTAATTTTCCTCCCCTCATCTGGAGCCTTCTCCCTGGTCTGTAATGATAGAAATTCAGACATTTAGCTCTACACCCCACTTTTTACAGATCTCACATTTAAGCAATGGCCCACATGGGCTGCACTGGAAGCATAAATGGGGGAAGAATCTATCCAGGATAAACCTTCCACATGAAGGACAACCAGGCCTTTGAAACACACCAGAGGACGAAGACAATGAGTATTACAGATATTGAATTAGAACTCAACATGGAATAAACAAGGAGGAAGGGGCCATAAAGACACAAGCTAATAATAATAAATCAGCGTTGGACAAAATTTGTAACTGATAGTAAGGCGCAAGGCTGATTATGATGTCATAACTTCAAAAATAAGAAGTTAAATCGATCCGAAACAAAACATCCAGGTGTAAGGACGAATTGTAATCATATCCAGAACATCCTAACTAAACAGAATAGTTTACACAGACTATACAAACATCAGATAAACAATGATAAATGGCAGTAAGATTTTATAAATATTGTCAAATATAATTGAAATGCCTCATATCATAACTAGAGTACCCGAGTCTTTAGCATAGACAAACCATCTGATCTGATGAACCGGACGCTCCACCAACATTATGACCTCTTAACTCTCTCCACCTTATGGGGGAAGGAAGTGGACCAAGAGGGCAAAGTGAGAAGACCTTCATCCGAGGCCTCCAACTCACTGGGAACAGATTTTTGGTTAAATAACCTAACAAAGTTAGTAGGAAATGGAACCTTGGTGGAGAGAAAAACAAACTCTCTGATGATGTGATGTCCTAAACAATCATAGGTAGATACCTGTGGACATAAACACAAAGACAGATTAGCATTTCATAGCGCCATTTTGAAATAAACTAGTTATTTTAGGCGCTTATCACGATAAACACGAGTCCCGGAAACACATGACAACGGGATAAACTCGTTGAAATATACTAAAAGTCACCTGGTGGCTAGGTCCTGGGCACTCCTCTGGAGTAGTAGCACGTTCTGCCATATTAATCCAGGTGAAATAGAACTTCTACACAGACAAACTTTCAGAAATTAAGGAAAAGCCTATGAGCATAGAAAACATGAGTTGTCTCTCAGCCAATAAATTAGCAAAGAGGAAGTACTAGTCTGCGCATGCGCGGTGGTGGGGCTAGCATCCACCAGACTGTCTTCTGCCTACCTGCCCAGTAGGGGCACCTTACCTTTTTAATCTGAGTGTTTTATTGAGTGAAAGCCGATATTTAGCAATACCAAAGAGTACTAGGGAGGTAAGTATACTCTTGAAGTGAAAGATAATATTGTCCATCAGAGGCAGAGGAACCGGATTGCAAACCAGAAGGTCCAGCAGATCCGTAAACCATGATCGGCTTGGCCAATTTGGGGCGATCAGAAGCACTTGGCATTCCTCCTGCTTGATCTTCTGAAGAATCCTTGGAATCAGGATTGTTGGAGGGAATGCGTATGCATACATTCCCTTCCAACTGATAGCTAGTGCATCTATTGCGATAGTGCTTGGATCTGGAATCGGAGAAACGTACGTCGTCATCTTCGCATTCTTCTTCGTTGCGAACAAATCTATGTTGGGCTTTCCTCAATGATTGAACAGGTGATCCGCCACACATTGATTTAGTTGCCATTCAGTAGGCAGAATGCTCATCCTTCGGCTCAATGAGTCTGCTAACAGATTCAGCCTTCCCGGAATATCAACTGCTTTCAAGGTGATCATATGATCCATGCACCAGCAAAGCAGCTTCCATGTCATCATACAGAGACTGGGCGACTTTGTTCCGCCCTGGCGGTTTATGTAACTCACTACTGTAGAGTTGTCTGAACGTATCATCACAAATTTTCCCTCCACTTCTTTTAAGCCCGCAATTCTAGCATGTTGATATGTTCCTTTGACTGTTCCAGATTACAAAGCCCTGATATAGTGGCTTCTTCCAGGCAAGCTCCCCATCCTTTCATCGATGCATCCGTAAACATCGTTACTTGAGGGTGGGGAGGGATCAGCATGACCCCCGCCAGGAGATTTCCTCTCTCCATCCACCAATGAAGGTGATGAATGAGAGGCTCCAACACTTGAATGCGCGAGTCCAGTGATCCTGAACTCTGTGTCCACTGAGCCATGAGAAATAATTGAATCGGCCGCCTGAGGAATGACTGGTTCCATTGAAACCATCAGACCTAACATTCTCAGATAGACTCGTGCTAGAATATAACGACTGCTGCAAACCAACTGAATGCACGAGAGGGGATTTTCCACTCTCTCCTGGGATGGATAAACATATCCTATCTCCAGATCAAAGAACATACCCAGGTAAACAAACTTCTGGGATGGAGTCAGCTCTGATTTCTGAAAGTTGATTATCCAGCCTAAATCTGTGAGTTTTCAAAACTATCTCCAGATTTGCTGTCAAACTTTCTGGGTGGTGTGCTTTCAGCAACCAGTCGTCTATGTAAGTGTGAACAGCTACATTTCTCCTGCGGAGGTATGCCGTGATAGCAAGTACCACTCGAGTGAAGACCCTTGGAGCCGTCGAGATGCCGAATGGAAGAACCTTGAATTCCCATTGGCACCCCTGAAAAGCAAATCTCAGGAACCGATGAAAACTCCTTGCACTTGGAACGTGGAAATAAGCATCCTTGAGATCTATTGATGCTGTCCACATCCCCTTTTTTCCATTTTGAAACTCAGTTTATCTATAAACCTGTTTAGAGGTTTGAGGTTGAGAATTGGTCTCCACCCTCCGGTGTTCTTTGTCACAAGAAACACGGTTGCATAGCCCGGGCAATATTGCGCCGGTTGAATTGCTTCCTTTAGAATTAGAGATTCTATCTCCTCTTCTATGCACAACCGCTTGTCTGGATCTCTTGGAATTTGAGTCCAGACCGGTAACAGAGACAGATGCAACGGCGGACCTCATCCATTCTGGACTGTATCCGTGCGAAAGCCATTGCAAGACTAAGCGGTCCTGAATTAACCGCTCCCACTTCTGAATGTGGCAAGTCAAACGACCTCCGACTAGTGCACCTAGGGTTGACGGGGTTGTTTACATAAGTCACTGTCTCTTGGAGGTGCCGACAACCTTCACCTCCAAAAAGACCCGGGCCTGCCATCGGCGTTTGCAACAAGCGCGACTTGAGCTCTTGAGACGGGCACAAATTGTCCAACGCAAAAGTGCGCCTCGTCCTCAATGACTTTGTGACTGACCTAGTCAGACAGTCCAAGGCCAGGTTGATCCCATCCTGGATGGCTCGTTGGACTGTCACAGGGCTAGGTTGTTGCTGCACCGAGGCTGCTACTAACCCAGATAACAGCTGACAGACATGCGACAGTGCACTAATCGCTGCTCGCGAGCTCTCCTCGGTGTCGCGCAAGGCAGTATTAGCCAAGTGCATAGCGCCCGTGCACAACGCTCCCGGCCGCGTATCTTCTCCCAGAGCGGCGTGTCGTCCGCGCTCGGTCTGGGCGCTAGACCATATCGAGCATACCGACTAGCAGTAACCCGACATCGCCTAGCAACCTCGCGGGGAGCCTTCGTGAGGCGACCTTTCGGTCTAATCGACTCCTCTGCCGCAGAGAACATATCTAAGATATGTTCAGCATACGGCAGAGACAGTCATGTTGGCCAACGGCTTTGCCTGTAACCATGCCCGAGGGTTACTGGCGGCCGTTTCGTCCACGGAGAGCTCTGGTCTGACAGCAAGGAGCCACGCACACGCTTCTGACCAGTCCTCATCCGTGGCTACCTGCGAATTGCCGACGAGCAGCGGGCCCTCGTCATCTTCAATGGCATTCGCAGGTAAGGGCAAGGAGGAGGCTATAGACGAACCTGGCTGCCCAGGGAATGTATACGGGCCCGCGAGGGCTGGCATAACATTCTCCATAGGCTGACCAGGCACCAAGGTTGCACTTGTGTGTGGGTAATTATGCACACCAGCGCGGCCCAGAACGTCTGTATGAGATTCCACGCTTAAGCGTGGAATCTTATACGGGCGGCCGTCCGCTCCAAACCGGCCCACAGGCTGAATCATGAAACCTGCTCCTGAGGGAACAGTGCCATAGGTGCGAGCGACCGCGCTCCCCATGAGAGGAGTGTAAACGCTCGCACCCATGTCTTCAAGCTCATCCTGTGGACCGAGCAGGTAGTCTTCATCATTTTCCTGGTCAGGAGAGTTAGACTCTGGATTAGTAAGGAAAACTAACCTAGACTGACCAGGAGAATGCTCGAAAGCAGATGATGAGGTTACTCCGCGAGTGATCGTGGTCAAGCCCCCACCTGATGCTGCTCGCTCCGCTGGAATGCCAGGCGATGCGAACATCAAGCCTGGGTCCAAGACGACCGCCCCTGGATCACTAAACACTTTGTCCGAGCTAGTAGGGCATGATCCAGGGATGGGGGCTACCTGCACTGAGGTCGATGCGCAGGAAGTTGAAACACCTGTGCCTGGCAACAAGCTGCGAAGCATGTCGGGCATCAGATCTTTTTCAAAGTCCTGCGCATCTCACTCACCAACTCAACCTTGAAGGCCTCGAGCTCACCCTTCTCAGACGCCTTCTTCTTAGTCTTCTTGCCCTCCTCAGCCATCAGCTTAGCCTGAAAAGCGAAGAATTCAGAGGTTAGATTCCCCCACCCACTCTTTACAAATGACACATTTGTTAGACAGCATACAAATTGAACAAAGATGGCAAGGGTGGGGGAAGAATCTAGCCTTCATAGGCTTAAAGCAAGATGGACATGACTTCTGAAAAGGGAAGGGATACGAAGACAATGAGTATTATAGTTTGCAAAACCTTGTTAATAGACTATTAGTACAAACAAGAACAAACTCGAGAAGACATCCACTTTTTTTATATAGACAACTCTGACGGAACAGATGACTTCTCTAGTTAATAATAACCAATCACAACCAGGATCCGAAATTAAGAGAGAGAAAGGAGTAATGACTAACTAGATATCTCTCCACCTTCATAATAAAGGGTGATAAAACATCAATGACTTTCTCTAAACTAAGATTATGACATCAAGATAAGAGAAAAAACTCTGGTTGATTATGACATCAAGCCTCAATGCAACAGCTCCTTCAAGGAGAGGGGAACATCAGAAATGAATGCAAGAAAAAATCTAGACTAAAGACATTCATTACTCCCGAATAATATAATATTAAATATATATATGTTCGAGAACCCATGCACATACAAGAGAGAATACAGTGCAATAACAAATGGCAGCAGAAATTTGTGAATATTTTCAAATAATTAAGTGCCATAACTAATAAACTCGCTTAGCCTGAGCACAAGCAAACCATCCTCTTGTGCAGGAGAACATGTCCATCCATCCGCCGAGACGCCTCTTCGAGAAGACCTGATGAGGGGGATGGGACAAAAGGAAGGAGATATTTCTTTTATTAATTTAATATATCTCCAACCCTTAGACATATCATGATGATAAGTAAAAAGAGATGTGAACAACCTTCGAGAGAAGAACAGGAACCCTTACTCATACATAAGTCGAACCTGTGAACACAAAGCACAAGAGATTAATAACCCTAGGCGCTGGGAAAAATTTAACAAGGATTCCCAGCCCCTGAAAACGCGGTCTTAGATAAATATATGGAACAATATCACCTTAGTAGATGAAGAGGAGGACTCCACTAACACTTTTGCATCAGCCATGATGGAACAAGATGATAAAATCTAGTGAAAATTCTCAATAGAGAGCCTGTAAAAGTTTCCACAAGTTGATTTCAGCCAATATATTAGAAAACGAAAGTACCAGTATGCGCATGCGCAGTGGGTGGGATCTGTCATGTGCATGACTGTGTACATCCACCTGCCCATTAGGGGCATTTAAAAAAAAAAGCATGAACTTTTTATAATTCTGAATATTATTGAATTTAGAGCCGATATACTAGTATATCAAGAATGTTAGGGAGGTAAGTATGTTCTCATGATGTGAAATGAAGCAGGCACTCGAATGAAAACCAGTGGAATGAATTTTAATTAATTTAACTTTTGTGTTTTCTCAAAAAAGTCACATTGTAACTCTGGCAAATGCAGGTGATCTCGATGACAACAAAAAGGGAATGATCTACAAAACATATGTCAAATTCAACATCAGCCCATGACTGAAAAACAATTCAAGGCCATTTAATTGAACAAAGCGCTATGCAGAAAAATTCAACAAAGTCCTACGTAGAAAACCTTCTAAAGTTATGCATAGACAGACAGGGTCTAATTATGATATCTGTCAACACCGATACACTGACTATTGACTAATTTCCAACTTCCAAAGGATCCTGACATCACGTAACAACCTCAGTGAAATCTCAACGCGAAATAAAATATTGTGAAACACCGTTTCTAAACAGAGGGTCTAATCACAGTACATTAATTCTGTAATGGTCAGGCCGGTTAAAACCTGGCCTCTGCAGTGGGCTTGAGTAATGTCCATTTGCAGGTAAATAGTAACCCTTTAACACTCAAATTTCTTCAAGAAAATTAAAATTTTCTCAAAGATAATATTCATTTGCAGACTAAGAGAACTGTTTTTGAAAATTTACCACTGGAATGACTGGCTCGGTTATCGAGCCAGTCATTCCAGTGGTAAATTTTCAAAACTAGTCTTCTCTTGGTCTGCAAATGAACACTTCTAAAGACCACAGCAAAAGCCGTTTTTGGCGGATATGAGTGTTAAAGGGTTAAATGGTAAATAGTAAAGATATCGGTCGATAACGGACCCAGTCATTCCAGCGGTAAGCTTTCAAAAATAGTCCTCTCTTGGTCTGCAAATGGATATTAAATAGGCAAAAAATTTAGTTTCTTGACCAGATTTGACCAAAAGGGTTAAGTTGTATGGACAGTAATATCATCTGACACAACCACTAGCAACACGTACACAGATACACACACACACCTACTAACACTTATACTTACCAAATAGAAACGTGAATTTATCTGTTAACGCCCGAGTGGCTCTGACCATCATGTGATCACTTTCATCATACTGTGACTTCAAATCAAACAGCTCTGAAACATAGAATGTAATGGAGGGATCCAGTCTCTCACTCAAGTATTTGACATCATAATCAACTATGTCACACGTTAGCTGTTGTCACAACCAAAATGACATAACTTCATGAAAATCTGAAAGCCTGTCACTAAAGCGAATGAATCGTATGTATTTGATGAATTTACAATTTAATAAAAATTATGTTGGATATTTTGAACCAATTTCAAGACAACTATCCATGAAAGTTGTTGAATATTTTGAAACCCAATCCCAAATTAGTCAATGACCAGTGGTGTAGCAAGAGCATTCTGTCCAGACGAGGATCAGGCAGAAACAGTGTTCTGCTCACACCAGTCTGGGTGTTTTGGGGGGGGGGGGGGGTTGCCCATGGGAAAATTTTGACATCTAGATGCTTTCAGATTGCATTTCCTGCATTTTAACCCTGGTGTCAAAATTTTTATTTTTCAAATTAAAGTAAAAGATGAACTGTTCATTTGTCAACAAAATTGGTGGGAAGATGCTTTCCAGAAAATTGGCCTTTAGACATTTTTCTCTGTAGACCGCTTAATCTCCCGCCATCATGACATGTAAATTAACAGTAAAGACTCCGTCTGGCAGATATGATAGCTATCAATTGTTTGCATATATATATACAATGCAAGACCAATAAAACATGTGTGCATAGACACCACTTATTTGAAAATGGAAATCATTGCCACTGCTCGCGTGCCCAATTTGCAAAGTAAATAATTTTAGGAATAAGTTATAAGTAACGGTTGCAATTAGGTAGTAAGAGTGTACATATGAGTCATGATCATTGTAGATGGTGAGAATTGCACACATGCGTATGCGCATGCGCACACACCTCCCTCCTATAACTTACTGTGCATATACTGATTGTTATCCTTGAATGACTGCCAGTTTTGATACCATTTTGAATCCTTATGCATTACTATACCAGTAGCAGTCCTGCAAACACAATACAGATTAATTGAAACTCATAGCTAGTATAAGTTGGTCTTTCTGTAGGTACGTCTGTGTCGGTCTGTAGGTATGTTTGTGTCTGTCTGTAGGTACAATGTATATCTGTCTGTCTCACAATATTTGTCATACTTGGCTAAGCAGGGCTAGAAATTAACCACTGATCCCATGATCCATTTTTCCAGATGGATCACTGCTTTAGGACACTAACTGATCCGGCTGGATCACTGTTTCAGCAAAAGTAGGTTGACACAATTCAAACAGGATTTATGGCTTACTTCATCAAGCAGTTAGTGTAATCTGTGGGGTTTTAATTATTTAGTTGTCAAGCCGACCAAAAATTGTCTTTACCATGGTCTTGAGAATTGAGCCAGTCATTCCAATGGTAAAATTTCAAAAACAGTATTCTCTTGGCCTGCAAATTGACATTATGTACGCAAACGTTTCGACTTCTTGACGATTAAATGATTAATTATCCTAATAATATGATGTAAATGTTGCATTCAAAACATTTGATTAATTTTATATTCTGTGCAGTACTACATTTGTGACAGTACGGTACACCAGGGATCTGTGAATTTTCTGGTGTACTGATCTGCATGGATCACGAATAAAAAAAAGAGTTAATTTCTAGCCCCGGATAAGCCACCTGTATCGCAACTATCGTGCACACGCACTTGTTACAAAACACAAAGAAAGTCATGGCAGAATGTATTATCATGCTGTATGTGTAGGCACACCCATCAGCAGGGCAACCAGCTTGTCATGATTTTTTGTCATGAAAATAAGTTTGAACAAGTACGAGAGCGTGAGGTTTGCCTTTTTTGTACCTAGTACATATTTGTCTCTTCCAGTGTTTGCATATGTGAGCATGGAGAAATGCATACACATCATCAATTTAAACTATAACTTGTCTATTCCAAATTGCAACGGTAAAAATATAATTCACCAAATTTATTTATTAACACCTAGCGGTTAATATTACTCGCTTTATCGCAAAAATAAAATCCACATTTTTTGCATAAATCTCGAGAAATAGTCGCCGTTATGTCAGATAAACAAAGCTAACACTTGTGTTATGCTGTATGTTGTATTAGATGAACGAATCAAAATTCAAACCATCAAGCATTTTGTAACTATTGCTTTGTAACACATGTCCCCTACCTGGTGATATAAATTTTCAAGGATTGATAGTCGGAAACTTCATTAAAAATTGGCTGAAACTCGAACTTTATCTGTAACTTCTCATACAGAAGCAGTGTACCAAGTTTCTATTGAATGTATTGAAGGGGAATGAAAGAAAGTCTGGAAAGCTGATATTTTTGTATTTCAAAAATCGAAAGGGGACATAACTCCATAAGAACTTCTCATACCAAGCCAATGTAGCAATTTTTAGTTGAATATCATGAAGGAGTATGAAAGTGCAGAAAACTGATATTTTTTGTATTTCATAAGTTGAAACAGGGCGTACATGTACATGTAACTCCATCAAGACTTGACGAAAAGCTTGAGCATGCTCTGTAACGGCTAAAGCCTGTTGAATATCTTTAATATTTTTCGTATTTCATGCCTAAAGGGGGCATAACTACATAAAAAATTTGACGAAAATGTCTGAAACTCGAACTTGCTCTGTACCTCTCAATAATAAAGCAATGTACCAATTTTTAGTAGAATATCTTGAAGGGGTGCAAAAAAAGTGTGGAAAAACCAATTGTGACCGACAGAGACACACGGACGGATGGACAGACAGCAAACCTATAGTCCTCCCAGTTTTACCGGCTTGGGGCTAAAAAGAAACACATTAACTAGTACAATAATATTGAATATTTTGGACTTAATTTTATTGGATGCCATTGCCTGCATCAATGGCTTCCAATCAAAATAAGTTCAAAATATTTAACAGTACATTTCATTTTATTATTTTACATTATTTCTGAGCTGTACTCTATATTATGGTAAGTACTGTCTACAGCAATATCGTGCATGACTAATGCAGCTCCGGAACAAAAATCAAAAAGTCTGTTACGAAAATGAAGAAATTGTATGTCCTTGATGTTGCTGCAACCAGCCGTCAAATTATTGACTACGTTGAAATTTAGATTCTGACAGAGCTAGAAATAGATTCATCTATTATCATTTGTGTAGGAAATATTGAACGTATAATTTGCAAATAATTTGAGTTGAATGGAGGAATCCAGTTTTAGCTATGCCCCTCCCATCTCTATCTAAGCTCCGCCCACACTTTGCCCGTGTTGCGATCGATAGAACCCTGACATCCCTGAATATCAATTTCAAGAAACCTATACAGGTAAGCTGTTTAACATTCTGAAACTAATTTGACTGGGTGCTGCAGTCAAATTAGTTTCAAAATATTCAACACCATGTTTATTAAACAGTCAAAACATACAATTCGTACAACTTGACAGACTATTAATCGTTTAAAACAGACTAAATCGAATCATTCAAAATGTACATGTAATTGGTGTCGTCAGTATACACATCACATAGTTGATTATGACATCAGATATTATGATTGACGGATAAAATGGATTGATAGCAATCTGATTGAGTTCTGCCGCTTTCTGAGGAATATATTAATTTCAATATATTTAAGATTATATTATTCCAGACACTGGCCAAAGTTTAAAATGCTCTGACCAACATCAACACTGTTAATTTCCAAGACGGCCACGCAAACATATTAGATTTCAGATTGTATTTTTCAACAGATTTCTTTACCCAGACAAGAGTTTAATGGTTATATGAAATTTAAACTCATCCGACTATCATTCCAGTAATTCCCACCAAAGCCATGACAATAAATGTATACAATGTTACTGACATGAGTATATCAACTAGAAGGACTACATCACGCCTGTCGAGGCCTTATTTTTTGCTGCATATCGCACATCATATGTGATGATGTCAAGAAATAATATTTGGTATGGTATGCTATCGCAGAGGTCATGCAAGGTATTACATAGGGTTTATTGAGATCGGATAATTTAAATGTCTATTGAAGAACTAACATTCTTTTAACACTTGGGCCATACAGAAATAAACTAACTCCAAAGCATCTAAGAACATGGAAAAAGTGATAAGCATTTTCATTCTGATGGATACTGGATGAAATGTTGGTGTACAAGAAATCTGACAGGTTTTATTGAGATCGGACAAACCCTTGATGAATCAAAGGTCCATTGAAAAAATAACATCTAATTCTTGGTGCAAGCCAGGTGCCAATGCACCTTTCCAGAATATCTATCGATGAGTTGACGTCATATGACATCATAATCAGCTAAGAGGTGTGTAGGATGATGTCATAATCATTATATCATAAATGATTCTATATGGCCCGTCTTTAACTCTTAATAGACCAACACGTACGAATCAAAAAAGCATCTTTGTTTCTACGAGAATTCTTAATACTTACCAGATGTACTATTATGATAATGTCTATTATCTAGTTTAGCTCAAAATAAACAATTAAAAACTCCGCACTCTCCTGGTCCTGCCCACACTGTGTCCGGGAATTACCATAGCCGCAGGTACCGAGTCAATTCCCAATCAGTCAGATTCGTCTTATATTTGCCTTGCCAAATAGCGAAAGCAGCTCAGCCTCACCTCAGCGGGGCGGCTGAGAGGGGCCATAGTACATCTGGTAAGTATTAAGAATTCTGGTAGAAACAAAAGCGGATGCTTTTTTGATTCTACTTCGAATAATACTTACCAGATGTACTATTATGATAAACTCCGGATTTCGACAGCCAGGAAATACCGGTGGGAGGAGGTGAGGCTCGAACCAGCACTCATCTACCATCCGACAGAGAAGGTAGTAAAGAGATTAGAACCATGGCATACGCTTGGGTTCCGCCATCTGACTCATAGTGCTAAACTTCCATGGTCTAGGCCGTGCTCCCCCCTCATTTGTCCGCACAAATTCCAGAGGGCTGTCAAAAGGGGAAGCAACACCCACCAGACCCCTGCCAGCCCCAAGTCTCAGCTAGGGCAGTCCAGTAGAGTGCAAAGAAGCTACTACAACTTCTAATTTTGAAATAAAATCAGTATATCGATTAGATTTTCAAATTGGAATGAGTCTAATGTCTGTTGTAAAGAATAAGATACTCTTGAACCAGACTATTTACTTAGTCAGTCTGGTAAATTGACTGTAAGTAAACTAATATTAGTCACTTAATTAATGACAAACACTCACCATTTTGAGTGCTTGGTCTTTCTTGTTAATCACAGGAGCTCGGCCCAATCCACGGTCATTCTCAGATCATGTGCATAACCATTATTCAGTGCATGTGGAAGAACCTTGCGATGTATGCGAAATTGTGGTTAGATGTGGCTTTAGTTAAGATTCGATAAATTGGTGACGGCTACCGGATTAAGTGCGCTGGAGATGTCGCGAACGTAGAAATCAGTGAATGACGACTCGGCATGCCATTGTGCTACAGACATCACATCCTCTAATGAGACACCCTTCTAAATGGCAGATGCTGCTGCTAGTGCTCGGACCTGATGGGCGTTCGCATGATCAATCTGCTTTCCTGTAGCGATTTTGTGCGACATCTGAATAGCATCGACTATCCAACAAGAAATGGTGTCTTTCGAGGCGCGCAAATGAGGAGCTTTGAGACATAACCACAGAGATTTCGGGTCATCTCTCCACTCCTCAGTACGTTTCTTATACATTTTCAGACATCTGACAGGACACCAAGCAGAAGAGTTTGGGCCATGTCTAATTAAACTTGGCAAATTGATCGGCTGTCCTGGATATTTAAGTGACTGATTCTTTGCCAGGAAACAAAGATGTGGAAGTAGTCTTAAACCATCACCCGTGACGACAAAACGGTCTTGTTCGGCAGAAAGCGCATGTATTTCGCTTCTCCTTCTCGCCGATGCAACCAAGAAAACTGACTTAATAGTTAATATCCATAGATCTAATTGGTTCAAAGGGAGCATGCCCTAAAACCTGTAGAACAAGAGATAGATTCCATGCTGGGATAGGAATTGGCTGTCTAGGTCGCAAATTGCTCATTCCTTTAATAACTTCATTTAAAGTGTCATTCTCCACTCCTACAATGGCCAGGCTGGGAACGACTGAAGCTAATGCAGACTTATATGCTGCTAGGGTTGAAGGTACAAGTTTATCAACTTCGTATAAATGACAGATATGATCTGCTACGTGTTGAACAGATGCAGAAAAGGGATCAATATCTCTTCCCTTACACCACTCTGCAAATTTGTTGATTCTATAATTATGTCTTGGTGGTTGATCCTCTTCTGGCTGAAGCGACAACCTCGCTGCTTGCTCAGAAAAGCCACCCTTAATTGCACGCTGCTTGATAACATACATGCAGTCAATTTGAACATTTCTGGTCTGTCGTGGAGACACAGACCCTTGTTCTGAGAGATCAGATCTCTTCTGTCTGGAAGAGGGATTGGATTGCAAACCATGATCGGCGTGGCCAATGAGGGGCGATCAGTAGCACTTGGCATACGCCCTCTCTTATGTTTGCCAGAACTTTCGGGATGAGAATCGTTGGAGGATACGCATACGTGAACATTCCTTTCCAACTTATCGCCGGTGCGTCTACTGCTAAGGCTAGCGGGTCCGGGATCAGTGACATGTATGTGACCATTTTTGCATTCTGTTTCATCGCAAATAGATCCACATTTGGCTTGCCCCAATGTTTGAATAGAATCTCTGCTACCGATTGGTTGAGCTGCCATTCCGTTGGACGACAAACCGTCCTTCGACTGAAAATATCTGCTAGGATGTTCAATCTCCCTGGAATGTGTGCTGCCCGAAGAATAATATTCCTCTCTTGGCACCACAGCAGACGGTTCCAAATCATCATAACACAACTCTGGTGACCTTGTCCCGCCCTGGCGGTTCAAATAAGACACCACTGTTGAGTTGTCTGTCCTGACTAGGACAATCTTGTCTCGGATTAAGCTCTCAAATTTTCAAAGTGCTAATGCCACCGCTAGTAATTCGAGAACATTGATATGTTTCTGCGCATTGGTCCGATCCCATTCCCCTGACACTGACTGATTGTCCAATACCACTCCCCAACCTGTCGTCGACGCATCTGTGAAGATGGACATCTGCGGTTGAGGAGGTTGTAGAGGAACACCTCGCAGGAGATTCTGTTCTGATAACCACCACTGAAGGTGGAATATCAATGGTTCTTTTACTGGAATTTTCAGAGATAACGGATCCGTTCTCTGAGAGCAGAATGACATAAGATACATCTGAATTGGCCTGCACCTGAGTGCCACATAAGGAACCACTTTCTCTAAAGATACTAGTCAATCCAGTATTCTGAGAAATTGGCACGCCATCAGAAAAGCTCCTAGAGAATCTCACTCCAATACCGCAATCAAACTCGTGACTCTGCTCTCCGCCTGAAAAGCTACGCCATCCCTGAGATTGAAAAATATTCCCAGATAAACAAACTCCTGGGATGGAGTCAATTCTGATTTCTCTAGATTCACAATCCATCCTAGATCCTTTAGTAAGGCTAGGTCTACGTGAAGATTGTTGCGCAGAGTGACTGGATTCCCCGCCTTCAGTAGCCAGTCGTCTATGTAAGTGTGAACAGCTATGTTTCTCCTGCAAAGATAAGAAGTCATGGCGAGAACCACTTTGGTGAAGACCCTCAGGGCTGTGGTCAGACCAAACGGAAGCCCATTGAATTCCCAGACATTGTCTTGAAATGCAAAGCAAAGGTATTTCTGAAAAGGAAGTGACATTGGAATATGAAAATATGCATCCTTCAGATCTATCGATACTGCCCACATGCCTTTTCTCAGCCCCGTCATCACCGCTGCTACAGTCTCCATCTGAAACTTTGGAGAAAGAATAAATTTGTTCAACGGTTTGAGATTGAGAATTGGTCTCCAACCTCTGGTATGTTTCGGAACGAGGAACATCATCGAATAGAAGCCTAGGGAGGACTGATTGCGGACTAGATGAATCGCGTTCTTCTGCTGAAGATCTTTGATTTCTGAGCAAATGGCATCTAGACGATCAGATTCCCTTGGAACGGGAGTCCAAACTGGAGTCGATGTTAACGGAACTAACGATTGACGGATGAGCCAGTCCGGTTCGTAGCCGTTTCTTAACCACTGACAGATTAAACAATCTTGCACGACCTGTTCCCATTGGCTTGAGAACAGTTGAAGTCTGCCTCCGACGGTAGGAATCTGCATATAGCTGGCGGTCGATATTGCACGATAAGACGCTAATTCGCTTAGGTGAAGATTCTCGACTCCCTTCGTTCCTAACGTCACCGGAACGGATCCCGCCGGAAACCCATCAGGACCATCCTCCACAGCCGCCCCGTGGTTTCTTGGAATATGACGGTCCGGGACCGCCACCACGGCTATCCTTACGATAACTGCTGTGACCCGAACCGCCACCCTTCTTGTCCTCCTCATACGTCCTCTTATTAGAGGACTTATATGAGGATGAACGGCCGGGTCCCTGTGATCCGGATGCCCGATAGGTATTATGGCCAGATGGACGGAAGGGCGATCTCTGGCGCTGCATGTGTTGCTTATAGGACTGCTGCGGCTGAGTCCTCTTCGTCGACTTCCACGACTTGCCGACTACTTCCTGCTCTGCGACCATTGACGTGACCTTGGATAAGGCTTGTCGTGCCGAGCCGCCGAACAAACCTGGACCAATGAAAGGCGCAGAAGATAACGCAGCCCTCATCTCAGGTCCTGGTTCTACACAATCGAGAACCATTCTCCTACGCGCCGCCAATGATCTGGTGATCGCCCTGGTCAGGCAATCTTGGGACAAGCGCATGGTATCCTGGAGAACCCCGGGAGCAGTCTCTCGCACTTCCCCACCTTCCGCCGTGCACGTCAACATAACCTGCAGGACGGTACAGTCATGCGAGAGTGCAGCCATAGCTGCCCCCGCCACATCCGCAATGAACGTTAACTCATTAAAAGGATCCTTATTGGCCTGGGAAACTAAGGGACGAGAACGACCTTTCGATTTACCAGCCAACGGCCTATTCAATGCCTCTCTCCCCGATGGAAAACTGTGGAACCCGTATTGATGATAGGGCTGCTCTGGAAAGCGGACCCTGCTCCTTATCCCCTTTGGCGCCTTTGGCAATGAATAATCTGGCTGAACCAGATGATACGCCGCAACTTCCATGTCAGAAGTTTGCGTGTCCAAAGGGAGCGTCGGCATGGCTGAAGAGCCACTTGACAGAGCGCTAGCCACTCACTCTGACATCAGCTCCATCGCCGGATCGCTCTGAGATCCTTGATCCGATGCCAACCCGAGATGGTTGGACATCCAGCCAAGGACTTACACCCATTCAGCTTCGGTGCAGAATGAGGATTCGTCCATTAATAAACTACCATTCTCATCCTCCTCGCCCTTAGATGAGTAGGTCACCGATGACCCATGCTGAGAACCATGGACCTCATTCTTTCTAACATGAAGTGAGTCCATAGCCCGACTACTTGCGGCACCAGTATCCATCGAATCGTCGGACACGGATTCACCGCAGTCCATCGACTCCAGCACGGGAGCCGGGACTACAGCCACTTTACCCGCGGTAGACAACGGAACTCCGAGAGGAGCCGCACCTATCGCCGCCGGGAACCATAAAACACGGCTCCACCGACAACGCGGGTTGAGCGAAGTCTGGGTGAAACATGCCCAACGGAACATCGACATCACCACCCGGCTGGCAGACCCATACAAAACCCTTGGGACGTACTCGGTTCTACCACCACTGAAATATCTGGCATGCCGGAATCTTCCATAAGCAGATCTTCCTCCTCCACTGTCGGCTCTTGAGCCACGACCGAAGGAAGGACAGCTGCATGTCCCTCCACAGAACTGGCCGGACCACCGATAGGTTGCCCTGCACCAGCCTGCATCGCCGGGACCGTGGACTGTAAGGACTCAAACATCGCCTTGAACTGGGCCGCCCATACACCCTATGCTGAGTCCATACGCTCGTTCAGACGCTCTTCAAGACCTTTTACTGACGCCTGATCCAGCGTAGACGCCTTATCCCTCGCGATCCTCTCCAGACGCGCACGTTGATCACGATCGAACTCCGCCACCAACTCCGATGACCACTTCGCACACACATCACAAGGACTTCCAACCTTGCACTTCGCGCAAGCCACACAGTGATGACTCGAGTATTTGCGCTTCATGAAGCGGTTACACTTCTGACACAGCGTGTCCTGGTTTTTGGCTTTCTGCGAACACACAGTAAGAATTAAAACGTTGCACATGACATATGATGACGAGAAACACGCACAGTTGACTTGATTGTAACGTATAATTACTTAAAAAACATTAACTTTCTCTTAAATGATAATCAAGTCTTTAGGCAGGAAATATTTGAAACCTTTTTGAGTGAAATTTAATAAACACGTCTTGGTAATTAACGAATCGTTAAAATAGACAAGAAAATAAGACCGATCGCTACAAGCACCCTCGACAATGAAGCGAGAGCTAAAGATCGGCTTCAAAACAGAGTGCATAGACACGCCAAGCCAAAACAAACGTTAATCATGGGCGCCGCCATCTTGGCTATGGGCGCATCCATCTTGGAAGGAACCAAGTTGCAAGAGAAATTAACCGAGTACCCGGATAAGATTAAACAGTTAACGAGTACCGGAGCGACTCCAACAATGGCTACCATTTTAAAACAATGTGCCAATTTAAGAAAATTCAGTCATTACGGCACGAATGTATAAATTCTAGATTGATACAACCTGCCCCTGTGATGATTTTCATTTTCCTTCCATGTTTCCAACAATGAACCACTCCGAAACAGCTAAACTGCTCAGAAATTAGCAAATTTTAAGCGGACTAAAAACACGACTTTCAGGTCGAGCAAAATAGACGAATCTGACTGTGATTGGGAATTGACTCGGTACCTGTGGCTATGGTAATTCCCGGTACAGTATGGGCAGGACCAGGAGAGTGCAGAGTTTTTAATTGTTTATTTTGAGCTAGACTAGATAATAGACATTATCATAATAGTACATCTGGTAAGTATTATTCGAAGTAGAATGTTATGTCTCTACTACTTAATAAACATGCTGTTGAATATTTTGAAACTAATTTGACTGGGCAACAGTAGTTATCAGGAAACTGATAGTCAGGGAGTTCAGAGATCAATTGATCTCAACACAAGCGAGGTGTGGGTGGAGCTTAGATTAGGGTTGCACGATTTTTCGATTAATCGCGATTATATAATTCAAAATGATCGTGGACGATTATAAGATGAAATAATCGTATAATCGCCATGTTGAAATTTTTGTCAAGACACTTTTACGCTTGTGAAACTCTGTTCGTGTTATCAAGCATGGACACAAACATCCGGCTATCAGCCGAATGTGTGAATGATTAAATAACCTAAATAAATAAATAACTGATTTGTTTGTATTGACTCAGGATTAGTTTTAGATCAATAAAGATTGTTCACTTGGTCGCTATTTGTCATTGTTGTTGTAATCACACACGCTTATCCCGCGTTCCCCATTCTCTGAATAGTTACGCGCTAACGGTTTTCCCCAAAAAAACCCTGATACCATGGAAATTCAACGCATTTTCTCACGTAAAAATTCTCACCGCCTACGCCTATGTTTAATGTATACCTCAAAACATCCCCGGGGAAGTGAAATTATTTGATTTGAGCGCCTAAATATTGTGTATCCTTTAATAAAGGTCGTTTATTACATCAAAATTAATCCACAATTTGATATAAAATGGCGTCACGAATAAAATACAAATCACGTGATTCACCTCCAATTGAAGTTTATTTTAGAGTGAGTACTCGGATATAAATATTCTGGAATCGGGGACTCGGAACTCTGCAATTTCTATATATTATCATTGCGCGATAGGAACTGCGTATTATACTGATCTGAATAACGGATACCCGTTTGATAAACTCCCGTTAGCGTATAATATCTCGCGAGAACACGCCGCCTCCCATCGCAAAAGATCCACTGGCTCACCAACTTAAGAAGCCGGCTATATTGTCGTTCGTAATAATTCAATTTTGATCATTTAATGTTGACCGGCGTTACAAAATTGATGCGCATTTTCTCCCGTACTTGTTTGGTACAAAAATTTGGCCTTACAATATATTTATAAGGAAGCTATTTAATCATGCCAAGACTGCTTTAAGCGCATTTTAACTACAAAAGTGTGGAATCAACTTTATTATATCTTGAACATACGTGGCCTACTATTAGTATTAATCTAATAGGTGGTCGAGATTTACAAATCCGAGGCCTGTATTGACTTCTAGAGGGGCCGGAAATGTATCAGGGCAGAGATCTGTCTTAAGTCGACACACCCTGTGACACGACTGTTATTATTATACACGCGGGTGGGCTTCTAATACAGAGTTTTGCCGTTTTGAAACTGCTAAGAAATCATTGGAGCTCATATGTCAAAGTTAGGGGGTGGACTTCTATTAGAGCATAGGCTACAATTAAACGAAATACGTTACCTTCCGTTTTCCGTCTAGAAAAATCTTGATACATTTCTTTGTTTGCAAACAGCAACTGGCGTATTCTGTCCATGTATGTATACCCATGTGCCTAACCCATAATCTTACAATCTGCAGTAGCATAATACCGTCCTCTAAGCAGCATTGGCGTAGTTAATATATTTCATGATTAATCGTATGATCGCGATTATTTTTCTTAAATGATCGCGATTATGAAAAGTGAATAATTGTGCAACCATAGCTTAGATAGAGATAGGCAGGGCATAGCTAAAACTGGAAAGGTCCATTGTATTGCTAGGGCTCAATAAAAAGTCAGAAACTGATTAAACAAGTTTGGAGACATCAAGTTTTCTTTCCTCACTTACGGATTTGCTTCCACATGTCTTTCTTCTCGACGTATACCTGACAGATCAGAGCGTTTTTGCAAGGTCTCTGCAAATTGAAAGAAAGTATGTTTATCATAACCTTTTTACATGTTTTAATACAGTCAGCTGAGAAACATCTATTCATCAAATGATTTTCATTTAAAAGCAACGGTTCTCGCATAACTAAACAATGTCTTAATGGACAAGGTTAGTAAAGATAATCTGAAATAGTTTTCACTTTTATGCAAAAACACATTTCGCAATACAATACTATCTTTTATATTATATCTTTGAGTGATCACGATCGATTATTAAAGAATAATAGTGATTACTCGATTAATCAAACTGTTTAAAAATTACCGATATATAGCCGTAATAACAAAGACATATTAATGATGAAAGCTGCAACTGTGGTTGGCAATGTCCAATTGTAAGCTAAGAGAAGAATATTTTTGAAAATGTATCACTGGAATGCCAGGCTCGAGCCAGTTATTCCAGTGACACATTTTCAAAAGGTCTTCTCTTGGCCTGCAAATGGACATATATTCGCTGAGAAGATGTCAATCTTTGTGACTGATCGCATTAAAAAGTAAATTAAGAGGCAGCTTTTAAAATATTTTATGCAGTTGAAATTATTCACGATTATTTGATTATTTCATTTTTAATCATTTAAATTAACGATATAAAAAATCGATTTAATCGTGTAATCATGCAAGATCGCGTAATCATGCAAGATCGCGTAATCATGCAAGATCGCGTAATCATGCAAGCCATCTTCAATGGATTTGTCTGATTCTTATTGAAAACATGGCTAATACGATAATAGGATTTATTAAATAAATCGTGTCAGCAAAAAATAGGATTTCCTATAAAAATGGTAAATCTCTGATCGCTACAATAAGAGCATGTTTTACTGTTGCATATGTACCTGGCGCCATATAATGTCGAGCCTTAGCTAGAGTTACATCATCGAGTTCTTGTTTGACAGCTTTCACTCCCTAGAATAAACAACAGCAGCCCTCAAGTCACAACATGTATTAGTAAAATTCAGTTGTATTCACCACACTTTTTGATAACCTTCAGGGTTTGACATTAAAATCAAGAAACCTCTTCACCAAGCAAAGGCACCCTCCCATACAAATTTGTTGGACATCTCTCCAGTATAACTCAAGTTACTATGCCAGACATATGCAGACTGATGGACACACAGACGTACAGACAAACACACCTGATTATATGTACAATAGTCTAATGACTAGGACTATGTGAGCAATCAATTTTTCCAATAAAGACTATTATTCTTTCAATGATTATATACATGTAATCCGTTGCCCACCCTCTGAGATTTTCGAAATAAACCATTTACAATACTGATACATGGAATAGCGTATTCAAGTCCAGAAAAGGATGATGTTTGTTACTTACTGATCTAATTTTCAAATTTTCTCTCTCAAGAGAGAGAACCCAACCCCCTACCCTCCCAACATTCAGTGAGAGACCAGGCCCTCATAGACTCACAACAAACTGTTCCCCTGCAATTCAGCTCACACTGACCTTGTTGATCAGTGAACTTTTGAGGATTATTTTGAAAACAATTTGACAGAACGTTCTTACTGTCTATGCTGGAAATGACTTTCAGATAAATTAACCGTTGTAGTTTTAGCTATGCCCCGCCCATCCTTAGTTAATCTACACGTACACCTCGCTTGTGATGGGATCGATCGATCGATCCTTGAACTCCCTGACTATCAATTTCCAGAAAACTATACACGTAAGCTGTTGAATATTTTGAAAATAATTTGACTGGGTGCTATTAACAGCACCCAGTCAAATTAGTTTCAAAATATTCAACAGCATGTTTATTAAATAGTAAAGACATACAACCTGACAGACAATTAAGCGCTTAAGATGGACAAAATTGAGTCATTCATAATGTAATGATTATGACAACATCATACATATTTAAACTACACTTAATTGATTATGACATCTGATATGATTTACTGAGGAAATGGATTCATGACTTCCGCTAAAACTATTTGATTTATACATGTATCTCACAGGAATGCCACGTCTTCAGATAAAATATAATGTATAAGCAGTACCTGTGTAATATTTTGAAATGCTGCACTCTGTCCAATCTGCTGTCCTTGCTTGGAGACATTGTCAGCAGCTTTGCTCACTGTCCTGGACAGCTCCTCAGCAAGCTCATGGCTCTTCTTACCAAGCTCTGACTTCTGAACATCATCCAGCGCCTACAAATTATAAACAAGAATTCCACGGAATTACATCTCTCACCTGTCCTCCTCTTTGTCAAAAAGTATTGAGTTCTTAATATCAAGGCAGGGGTGGACACAGGCATTTTTTTACGGCAGGGGTGCATGAAAAAAGTGTACCTCTCAAACACCTGGTCCATCAGTAGACTAACCAGATGGGGGGTTTCGGAGGTCCTCCGCAGATGGCCGCAAACCATTAAATTTTTACCCATTTTAACCCATTTAATTATAATTTCAAATTTGGGTTAGTGAACCCAACTGATGGACTGTACTAAGACTGGGCCAAATTACTCACAACATTCAGAATGTGAGAACAACTAATTTCTAATAGTCCTAGATTATTCTTTAACCTAGCTGGGATCAAGGTCTTTGCTGTCTTATGCCAGAAGCTATTGTTTCCCTGGGTGATTGCTACATGTATGGCTTCCAATATAAGGCAGCATCAAAAAAGCATCCGGTTTTGTTTCTACGAGAATTCTTAATACTTACCAGATGTACTATTATGATAATGTCTATTATCTAGTCTAGCTCAAAATAAACAATTAAAACTCCGCACTCTCCTGGTCCTGCCCCTACTGTGTCCGGGAATACCATAGCCGCAGGTACCGAGTCAATTCCCAATCACAGTCAGATTCGTCTTATGTTCGCCTTGGCAAACTGCGAAAGCAGCTCAGCCTCACCTCAGCGGGGCGGCTGAGGCAGGGCCATAGTACATCTGGTAGGTATTAAGAATTCTCGTAGAAACAAAAGCGGATGCTTTTTTGATTCTACTTCGAATAATACTTACCAGATGTACTATTATGATAAACTCCGGATTTCGACAGCCAGAAAATGCCGGTGGGAGGAGGTGAGGCTCGAACCAGCACTCAACTACCATCCAACAGAGAAGGTTGTGAAGAGACTAGAACCCTGGCATACGCTTGGGTTCTGCTATCTGACTCATAGAGTGCTAAACTTCCATGGTCTAGACCGCGCTCCCCCCCTCTTTTGTCCGCACAAAATTCAGAGGGCTGTCACTGGGGATACAACACCCACCAGACCCGTGTCAGCCCGAAGTCTCAGCTAGGGCAGTCCAGTAGAGTGCAAAGAAGCTACTACAACTTCTAAGTTTGAAAAAATATCAGTATATCGACTAGATTTTCAAATTGGAATGAGTCTAATGTCTGGTTGATAGGATAAGAATACTCTTGAATCAGACTATTTACCTAAGCAGTCTGGTATTTTGACTGTAAGTAAACATATTTATAGTCACTTAATTAATGTAAACACTCACCATTTTCGAGTGCTAGATCTTTTCTTGATCATCACAGGAGCTCGGCCCAATCCACGGTCGTACTCAGTCATGTGCATAGCGTTTGTTCAGTGTAGGCGGAAGACTTTAGTGATGTGTGCGAAGTAGTGGTCGGACGTGGCTTAGTTTAGGTTTGACAGATTGGCGACGGCTACCGGATTAAGTGAGCTGGAGATGTCGCGAAGGTAGAAATCAGTGAATGACGACTCGGCATGCCATTGTGCTACAGACATCACCTCCTCTAATGAGACACCCGTATAAAGGGCCGATGATGCTGCTAGTGCTCGGACCTGATGGGCATTCGCATGATCAATTTGCTTTCCTGTAGCAATTTTGTGTGACATCTTAATAGCGTCAACTATCCAACGAGAAATAGTATCTTTCGAGGCACGTAAATGGGGAGCTTTGAGACATAACCACAGAGATTTCGGGTCGTCTCTCCACTCATTAGTACGTTTCTTATACATTTTAAGACATCTGACAGGACACCAAACAGAAGAGTTTGGGTCATGTCTAGTTAAACTTGGCAAATTGATCGGCTGTCCTCGATATTTAAGTGACTGATTCTTTGACAGGAAACAAAGACGTGGAAGTAGTCGTAAACCTTCACCCGTGACGACAAAACGGTCTTGTTTGGCAGAAAGCGCATGAATTTCACTTCTCCTTCTCGCCGATGCTGCTGCAACCAAGAAAACTGATTTAATAGTTAACAGTTTAATATCAATAGATCTAATCGGTTCAAAAGGAGCTTGTCCTAAAACCTGTAGAACAAGATATAGATTCCATGATGGGATAGGAATTGGCTGTCTAGGTCGCAGATTGCTCATTCCTTTGATAACTTCATTCAAGGTGTCATTCTCCACTCCTTCAACAGTGAGACTGGGAATGACTGAAGCTAATGCAGACTTATATGCTGCTAGGGTAGAAGGTACAAGTTTGTCAACTTCGTATAAATGACAGATAAAATCCGCTACGTGTTGAACAGATGCAGAAAAGGGATTAATATCTCCTCTCTCACACCACTGTACAAATTTGTTGATTCTATAATTATATGTCTTAGTGGTTGAAACTCTTCTGGCTGAAGCAACAAACTTCGCTGCTTGCTCAGAAAAGCCACCCTCAATTGCACGCTGCTTGACAACATCCATGCAGTCAATTTGAACATTTCCGGTCTGTCGTGGAGGTACAGACCCTTGTTCTGAGAGATTAGATCTCTTGCGTCTGGCAGAGAGACTGGATTGCAGACCAGAAGGTCCAGCAGATCCGTAAACCATGATCGGCCTGGCCAATACGGGGCGATCAGTAGTACCTGGCACTCCCCCTCTCTTATTTTTGCCAGCACTTTCGGGATGAGAATTGTTGGAGGGTACGCATACGCGTACATCCCCTCCCAACTTATTGCCAGTGCGTCTACTGCTAAGGCTAGCGGGTCCGGGATCGGTGACACGTAAGTGACCATCTTTACGTTTTGATTCATCGCAAACAGGTCGACATTTGGCTTGCCCCATTGTTTGAATAGAACCTCCGCTACCGATTGGTTGAGCTGCCATTCCGTCGGACGACAAACCGTCCTTCGACTGAGAGCATCCGCTAGGATGTTCAATCTTCCTGGAATGTGTGCTGCCCGAAGAATAATATTCTTCTCTTGGCACCACAGCAGAAGGTTCCAAACCATCATACACAACTCTGGTGATCTCGTCCCGCCCTGGCGGTTCAAATAAGACACCACTGTCGAGTTGTCTGTCCTTATTAGGACAACTTTGCCTTGAATTAGGCTCTCGAACTTTCGAAGTGCAAATACCACCGCTAATAGTTCGAGCACATTGATATGTTTCTGCGCATTGGTCCGATCCCATTCCCCTGACACTGACTGATTGTCCAATACCGCTCCCCAACCCGTCAACGATGCATCCGTAAAGATGGACATCTGAGGTTGAGGAGGTTGTAGAGGAACACCTCGCAGGAGATTCTGTTCGGATAACCACCACTGAAGGTGGAATATCAATGGTTCTTTGACTGGAATCCTCAGAGATAACGCATCTGTTTTCTGAGGCCAGAATGACATTAGATACATCTGAATTGGCCTGGGCCTGAGTGCCGCATATGGAACCACCTTCTCCAGAGATACTAGTAACCCCAGTATCCTGAGAAACTGGCGCGCTGTCAGATAGGCTCCTAGAGAAACCGACTCCAAAACTGCAATCAGGCTTTTGACTCTGCTCTCCGCCGGAAAAGCTACGCCGTCCCTGAGATTGAAAAAGATTCCCAGATAGACAAACTCCTGGGATGGAGTCAGTTCTGATTTCTCTAGATTTACAATCCACCCTAGATCCTTTAATAAGGCTAGGACTAGCTGTGGATTGCTGCGCAGAGTGACTGGATTCCCCGCCTTCAGCAGCCAGTCGTCTATGTACGTGTGAACAGCTATGTTTCTCCTGCGAAGTAAAGAAGTCATGGCGAGAACCACCTTGGTGAAGACCCTCGGAGCTGTGGTCAGGCCGAACGGGAGAGCATTGAATTCCCAAACATTGTCTTGGAATGCAAAGCGAAGGTACTTCTGAAAAGGAATTGACATTGGAATATGAAAATATGCATCCTTCAGATCTATCGACACTCCCCACATGCCTTTCCTCAGCCCTGTCATTACTGCTGCAACCGTCTCCATCTGAAATTTGGGAGAAAGAATAAACTTGTTCAACGGTTTGAGATTGAGAATTGGTCTCCATCCTCCGGTACGCTTCGGAACGAGGAACATGATCGAATAGAAGCCCAGAGAAGACTGATCCTTGACTAAATGAATGGCCTTCTTCTGATGAAGAGATTGTATTTCTGACCGAATGGCGTCTAGACGATCTGATTCCCTTGGAAAAGGAGTCCATATTGGAGTCGAGGTTAACGGAACTAACGATTGATGGATGAGCCAGTCCGGATCGTAGCCATTTCTTATCCACTGACAAACTAAACAGTCGCGCACGACCTGTTCCCATTGGTTTAGGAATAGCTGAAGTCTGCCTCCGACGGAAGGAATCTGCACACAATTGTCGGTCAAGATTAGCCGATAAGACGCTAAATCGCTTGGGTGAAGATTCTCGACTCCATCTGTCTCCGAAGCCATCGGTAGTGGTTCCGCCGGAAACCCGTCAGGAACGAGCCCCACGGCCGCCCCGCGGCTTCTTGTGGTACGACGGTCCGGACCCGCCGCCACGGCTATCCTTACGGTAGCCGCCTCGGCCCGAACCGCCACCCTTCCTGTCTTCCTCATACGGCCTCTTACTAGAGGACTTGTATGAGGACGAACGGCCAGGTCCTTGCGATCCGGATGGCCTATGGGCATCACGGCCAGAAGGGCGATCTAGGACGCTGCCTCTGCTGCTCCTGTCTATGCTGACGGTAGGACTGTTGCGGCTGAGTCCTCTTAGTCGACTTCCACAACTTGCCGACCACTTCTTGCTCCGCCACCATTGACGCAACCTTGGAGAGCGCTTGTCGTGCCGAGCCACCGAACAAGCCTGGACCAATGAAGGGCGCAGAAGATAATGCAGCCCTCATTTCCTGTCCTGGTTCTACACAATTGAGAACCATTCTCCGTCGCTCTGCCAACGTTCTAGTGATTACCCTGGCCAGGCAATCCTGAGACAGGCGCATGGTGTCCCGAATAATTCCGGGAGCAGCCTCTGGCACCTGTCCGCCGTGCAGTCCAGCATACCCTGCAAGACGGTACACCCGTGCGACAGCGCAGCCATGGCTGCCCTCGCCGCATCCTCAATGAGCGTGAGCTCATTGAACGGGTCTTTGTTGGTCTGCGAAACCAAAGGACGTGACCGCCCCTTAGCCTTCCCAGCCAACGGCCTATTCAGCACCTCTCATTCCGCAACGGAAAGCCGTGGAACCAGGGCGTACTGATGATAGGCCAGCTCCGGAAAACGGACCCTACTCCTTATCCCCTTTGGGGCCTTTGGTAATGCATAGTCTGGCTGAACCAGACGGTATGCCGCAACTTCCAACATGTCAGAAGTCTGCGTATCCAACGGGAGTGTCGGCATGGCAGAAGAGCCACTTGACAGAGCGCTAGCCGCACGCTCTGACATCCGTTCCATCGCCGGATCGCGCTGAGATCCTAGATCAGATGCCAACACGAGACGATTGGTCATCCATCCAAGGACCTGCACCCATTCAGCTTCGGTGCAGAAAACGGACTCGTCCATCAAAGAACTGCCGTTCTCATCCTCCCTCTCTCCCTTAGATGAGAGGGCCACCGACGATCCATGCTGGGCGCTAAGATACGCATCTCTGCCAGGACAGAGCGCATCCATAACGCGACTAACGGCGGCACCGGTGTCTAACGAATCGCCAGACCCGGATTCCCCGCAATCCATCGGCTCCCGCACGGGATCCGGGACTACGACCGCCTTAACTACGGCTGGTACCGTCACTCCGATAGGAGCCGCACCTAACGCCGCCGGGATACCAGCAGGAACCGCAAAACATGGCTCCGCCGGCATCTCCGGTTGCACAAATAGCGGATGGAATATGCCCGACGGAACGTCGACATCACCATCCGCCTGGCAAACCCGTACAAATCCCGAGGGCGACCCCTGGGACGTACTAGGTCTTGCCGTCATCGAAATATCCGGCATGCCGGAATCTTCCATTAGCAGCAGATCTTCCTCCTCTACCGTCGGCTCTTGAGCCAAGGACAGAGAAGGGGCAGGTGCATGACCCTCAGCAGAACTAGCCGGACCACCTAATGGTTGTCCTGCACCAGCTTGCCTCACCGGGACCGTGGACTGCAACGAGTCAAACATCGCCTTGAACTGGGCCGCCCATACGCCCAGCGCTGAATCCATTCGTTCATTCAGACGACCTTCAAGTCCCATAAGAGACGCCTGCTGCAACTTCGCTGCCTTGTCCTTCGCGATCCTCTCCAGTCTCGCACGTCGATCCCTGTCAAACTCTGCCACCATTGCCGACGACCACTTCACGCACACATCACAAGGGCTGCCGACCTTACACTGAGCGCACGCCACACAGTGATGTCCCAAGTACTTCCGCTTCATGAACCCGTTGCACTTCTGGCACGTGTCCGGATTCTTAGGTTTCTGCGAACACAGAGAGAAATTAAAACGCTGCACATGACAAATGATGACGAGCAATACGCACAATCGACTTGATAGTTAAGATTTCTTAAACACATCAACTTTCTCTTAAATTAATGATAATCAAGTTCTTAGGCAGGAAATATTTGAAACATTTTTGTTAAATAACCAAGGCTACATCGCCGATCGCTACAAACACCCTCGACAATGAAGCGAAAGCTAATATCGGCGATAAACAGAGTGCATAGACACACCAAGCCAAGAACGGCATAATTCATGGGCGCCGCCATCTTGGCCAAGGGCGCATCCATCTTTAGAGGAACCGAGTCGCAAGAGAAAATTAACCGAGTACCCGAATTAAACTAAAAGTTAATGGGTACAGAAGCGACTCCAACAATGGCTAACATTTTAAAACAATGTGCCAATTTAAGGAAATTTCACACAGTCATTATGGCATGAATGTATAAATTCTAGATTGATACAACCTGCCCCTGTGATGATTTCCCTAGTTCCTCCATGAAGCCACCGATGTAATTCCTTTCAACACCGATAACCGCTTAAATTAACGAAAATTTGAGCACACTAAAATTGCGACTTGACAAAAGCGCAAAATAGACGAATCTGACTGTGATTGGGAATTGACTCGGTACCTGCGGCTATGGTATTCCCGGACACAGTAGGGGCAGGACCAGGAGTGCGGAGTTTTAATTGTTTATTTTGAGCTAGACTAGATAATAGACATTATCATAATAGTACATCTGGTAAGTATTATTCGAAGTAGAAATAACTTTCACTCCAGTTAGTCTAAAAAATATGACTAGCAAATCTGAATCCTATCAGAGTGGCTTTAAATGTGGACGCAGCTGCATAGCTGTTGTATGGGTTCAACTAGGCTTGCACAATTATGCCAGGGCATAATTTATCTGGTATCGCATCTCAATTTGCTACACATATTTAGGCCAGTGCTATACATTCTGCATCATGCATAGCTGTATCTCCCATGCAAAATTTGTATGCGATTGCAATTTAGCATTGATTTTCCTAAGTTCTATCATTAACCCTTTCAGGGTCTAATTCCTGAAAATGTAAATTCTTTAAAATGTATAGCATATTCTGTTGAAGAATTCAAAATTAATATGACTGGAAGCCATTGCTGCCTAAGGCAGCAATGGCTTCCAGTCAAATTAATTTCAAATTCTTCAACAGCGTTTCCTGTTTGTTTGCTCTGAGATTGAGATACAGGGAATTTATCCGTGAAAGAGTTAATTGCTATACATTTTTGCAGACAACTATGCAACTTATAATATGCATAGCAATTCATGGGATTGAAACATAATACCATCACTACGCGTAGATTGAGGGTGTGGGTGCGTTTGTGGGTGTGGGGGGGGGGGGGGGTGTGTGTGGGTGTAATGAAGCTATGCATTCACCTTGTAAGCTGAGAGCTCTCTGACCCAAATTATTCTGAATAACATCTAGAATTTTCAGTACCTCAGTAAACTTTTGAAAGTTATAAACAGATTTTTATATCATGCACTTGCACAATGCTATATGACTTTATCTAACGTAATACACATGAATCATTACATATCATTAAACATTTCTGGCTGCACACTAAACATGCACACATACGCACGCATGTGCACCTACATGTATGTCATGGCTTCGCTTCTGAGGCGAGCTTTCACTCTCGCTCGCATAAGTCGCCTAACTTTTCTTTCATCGCAGGTAAGAAATTAAT
Source organism: Chaetoderma sp. LZ-2023a (assembly GCA_034401795.1). Classification (NCBI taxonomy): domain Eukaryota; kingdom Metazoa; phylum Mollusca; class Caudofoveata; order Chaetodermatida; family Chaetodermatidae; genus Chaetoderma; species Chaetoderma sp. LZ-2023a. The sequence goes on from CM067360.1 coordinate 128,446,867, forward strand.
CCCATCTCAAATCTTAAAACTGAAATCAAAATTTGAATATTTTGATCAATGCCATTAATAAATTTTCACATCGACTGCAGCCCTGGTATGCAATCACACATACGCCCTGCACGTAGACACATGCACACCCACACACATGATAGGTAAAATGAAACACCATTATACACGTTATATTAACATATCAATGCAGTCATGTACCTCAGACATCTTATCCTTTATATCGTCAAACTTATGTTTGAAAGCCGCAGAACTTTTTAATCTTTCCGCCTCAATGTGTTCCTTGAAATGAAGGAAGGATGAATATTGGTTAGAGCTATACACAATATATAGAGAGACAATATATAGAGAGCAATTCCAGCACTCAATACAGATAATTGGTGAAATGTCTAAGCGCATGTTGGATGAATAGTAATGTAAGCATTGCAGTGTAATATATAAAGACAACAATCAGAAACCACAAATCAACTGAGGCTGTTCATATATATATTTGTACATGTATATAAACATAAAATTAATTAAAATTAATTTTATATTGATCACCAGAGCCATGTACATGGTCTCTAACCCGTAGCACTCTGATGTCCAAACTTTAATTTTTCAAATTAAATTAAAAAATTAACTGGTGTTCATTTTTCAACAGATTTGGTGGGAGATGGTGACGTCGTAGACAGGAACATCTCCTACCAAAATTGTTGAAAAATGTGCACCAGTTTCTTTGCTGTTGACACAGTAAAATATAGATATTGACAGCAGAGTGGTAAGGGTTAACGTATAAAAGAAATAGATTAACTGCATGTATATCAAAGGAAGACAAGATACATGCATGGTGAAAACGAACAACCTTTACTAAAGTCAATTCCTAAGAGCCACAAACAGCATTCTTAAATTGAATTTTTCCACTGGAATGACTACCGAGCCAGTCGTTCAAGTAGTAAATTTTCAAAAGGTCTGAACATTCCACAAGACCACTGCTGGTTTCATCATAAAATAAGTTGAGGGGATCCTATCAATCTTATCTCAGGTTTCATTTTATTGACAGATTGTGGTATACGATTCAATTTCAGATATACGGCCCTCCATTTCTATTAGAAAAAAATTGCTTTTTAATATCGGGATAATTCTGGTTCATAAGCACTGCCATTTTGTCTCGTTAACTCTCGGCACACTGATGTCAATATTCTATTTTTTTTCCCTGTCAATAGCAAAGCAACTAGTCAACATTTTTCAACAATTTTGGTGGACGACGGTGCTTCCACCAAATTTGTTGACAAATGAACAGTTCATCTTTTACTTTCATTTGAGAATTAAAAACTTTGACACCAGAGTGGTAAAGAGTTAAGCGATTGTCTCAAATGTCATGAAAGAAAGGATTAATCTCTGGAGCGTATACATGCCGCCGCCGCCGCCGCCGCCGCCGCCGCCGCCGCCGCCGCGATATAGTCTGCTGGCTTTGATGCTAAGAGAGATTTCATTTTAGATATACAGTGCTTGGACACGTTTGTGTGCTTGAAATTCCATGGCTTTTCAAGATCAAAATTTAACAAATTCTATGACCTCCAAGTATGAATATCTAGATTTGTATTTATGATGTAGCTACATAAAACAGGTATTCTGTAAAATGTCTGAATACTGTGTCTTGGAACAACAAAGTTAAAGCCTTGTTTTGCCACTTTTGAGCATCTGTTGCCGTAATTTGTAGTCGTGACGGTGGAAATTTATCACAATAAATTTCGTTTATTTTGCACGATTACTATTTTCAATGGACTTTGTTAAAAATGTTGATTTTCTGCATTATGGTGTGTTTGATTTCGCCAGACCTGGAATTTAAATTTTCAAATTTTATGACTTTTCAGGATTTCAATGACCAGTACGAACCCTGTATATATACTCTCCATGGAAACAGTATAGAAATAACGCTCATGTAAATAAACATGATATATGTGTGCATGAGAAAGCTACATACAAATTTCCGTCTCGCTTGTTGAATCGACTCTGATTGTTCTATCTTCTCCGTTTCCTCCCGAAAATGTTTCAAACTTTCCTGAAATGTAAAAAGAATATACATTATATATAAGACAGTACAGAAATGTGTACCTGAGCATCTGCAACCGTTTAGTGGGCATTGGTTTATAAAACCTATAGCTGAATAGCTAGTTCCTGTGACCACACCAAATATAGAAATGAGCGTTTGCCAGCTGGTGAATGATCGAGCCAGCAGGGGAAGCCATGCTTTTATATATGTACGTGAATTTCCAGGCACAACAGACAATAGATTAAAATATGATATATCCAAAATGGCATCGATACTTCTAGTTAGTTAAAGCACCTTTAATCCTTTCAGGACGAAGCCGGCCAAGACCGGCCTCTTTAGGGGTCTTGAGAAATGTCCATTTGCAGGCCAAGAAGAATATTTTTGAAAATTTACCATTGGAATGACTGGCTTGATAACTGAGCCAGTCATTCCAGCGGTAAATTTTAAAAAATAGTCTTCTCTTGGCCTGCAAATGGACATTCAATAAGTAAATATTTAAATTTTGTGAACAAATTTAGTCATTAAAGGGATAAAGAAACAAATAGTCCAAGATTTTTTTTATATGCATATTATGGATATATGAGAACTTTAAGTAGAACAAGAACGGCAATCAAAGATTGCTAAAGTATGCGCACCCCACCCAATTCCGCCAAGCAGAAACTTCTACATGTACATAAAATTGGTAAAGATCCCTTCAATAGAATTTGAGGTATATGTATCATCCGGAAACGCAATATAATGTCATTAATTTGGTTACTGACCTTAACCGAGAGGGTTCGCCGATACGTGAAGGACAACCTTCCACCCAAGATTGGTAAATAAAAACCCGAGTTATCAACTGGAAACGCAATATTACGTTAGTAATTAGGTCACCCTAAGCATTTGATCCCAAAATGGATAGGGTCTTCGGACCACAAAAGACAAGATCCCACGCAAGATTGGTAACGATCCCTTCAATAGAATTTGAGTTAATCAGCAACACAATATTACGTAATTAATTTGGCCAATGTGACCTTGACGTTTGACGAACATCATTAGGGGTCTTCGGACCACCAAGTACAAGCCACCCACGATTGGTAAAGATCCCTTCAATAGAACTCAATATTTTCAGTTATCTATGAGCGAACCTACCACGTGACAGAACAAAATGTTCGACGAACTGAAAATGTTCGCCCTCCTGAATGCATCCATATACATGTAGTAGCTTTTATAAAACATTTATTTTAAAGTTATTTAACATACCTTCATTTCTTTATTTTTAGAGAACTCTTGTTTTACATTATCAAACAGCTGGTTCAGAAAACTTCTTTTCCCGCCTGACATGCAACGTGCCTACATAGGAAATATATATATATATATATATATAGTAGAGCAAGTATACATTTACTATAACATACTCACCAAGAGCGCCACCTACATATAGTGGGTAGGCATTAAGTAAATTTATCAAATTTCTTTTTCACGAGTGAGATGACATACTTACCTCCCTAACACTCTTGATATACTAGTATATCGGCTCTAAATTCAATAATATTCAGAATTATAAAAAGTTAGGTGCCCCTAATGGGCAGGTGGAAGTACACAGTCATGCACATGACAAACACCACCCTCTGCGCATGCGCACACCGGTACTTCCGTTACTAAATATTGGCTGACCTAGAAGCAACTATTCAATAGCCAAAGGACCAGGCCTCCGTGGGGTGGCGAGGCCGGGATCCTGTTAGGGAGGTAAGTATGTCATCTCACTCGTGAAAAAGAAATTTGATAAATTTACTTATTTCACATCATGAGAACATACTTACCTCCCTAACACTCTTGATAAAAACCAGAATTTGAAAGTAAATTTTGGTGGGAGGGAGGCAAGGTCCTGAAAACCCGCACACCCTCGAAGAGGCTAAGCTCTTTGAATTCTCAAGAGATTTAAAACATCTGAAATTGTGACTGAAACCACAACCAGGAATAGAATTTTGCATCGGATAATCGACCGATGAAGAGAGATTGATCAAAAGGCAAATGCGCTCCCCCCCCCTCTTTCTGAGGAAGGTATAGGAAAAACGCTGCTCTAAATGACTAGCACGTTCTCTAATACTTAATGAAAGTATTACTAGACATTGGAAAAAGAAGAATTGCTTCTATTTCAAAAAACTCTCTGAAAAACCACAATTAAGAGACACCAACCATCACCATATTAAAAAATAAAATGACACCATCACCAAGACAGAAAATCAAAAAATGGTCATAACCACTGACCTTTGATGTCTTGGACGCGGCACTCATCTCTTCCCCCACCGGAAGAGGAGAAGTGTACCAGCTAATAGTAGGAATACCCTACCAACAAATGTGATATTTGCAAATAGCAGAGGAGGCAAACTATTTACAAACATAAACCTCTGCATAACTATTTTATTTCCTGAGGACTGAGACGGCGAGTGGGTTAGAAGTGTCACGAAGGTAATGGTCGGTAAAACTTGACTCACAGTGCCACTGGGCTACTGACATAATGTCTTCAATCGAAACACCATTAAATAATGCCGTGGAAGTTACCACACCACGGACACTATGAGCCTTGGCTCTATCTACCTGGATTCCAGTGGCTGTCTTATGACAGAATTGGATACATTCCACTATCCATCTGGAAATAGTGTCTCTTGACGCCCTACCATGGGGTACAATATATGACAACCATAGGGAACATGGGTCCGTCCGCCAAACCTGAGTTCTTTTCTTGTACTTATTCAAAGCACGGACTGGACACCATACTTTAGCACCAGGATCATATCTGGTTAAGGCAGGTAAAATAATAGGTTTACCCGGATACTTTAAAGATTGATTCTTAGCCAAGAAATTCAATCTAGGTAGAAGCTTAAGGCCTTCACCTGTAACTATATAACGGTCAGGCTCAGCAGACAAGGCATGAATTTCACTCCTGCGTCTGGCTGAAGCCGCCGCCACTAAAAATACAGTTTTAAGTGTCAATAATTTTACAGATATAGCACTAAGTGGTTCAAAAGGCTTACCACTCAAAACCTGCAGAACCAGAGAAAGACTCCATGACGGTGTCAGTGGAGGATTTCTAGGTCTGAGATTGCCCATACCTTTAATAAGAGTATTTAAAACACTTACTTCATCACTTCCCCTCTTTGCCAAGCAAGGGATAACAGTCATCAATGCTGATTTGTATCCAGCAACAGAATTAGGTTGAAGACTATAGGTATCATACAGGTGACATAGAAAATCAGCTACTACCTGAATAGATGCTTCCATCGGATTGATACATCTCTTTGAGCACCATTCTGCAAATATGTTGATTTTATAATTATAAGCTCTGGAGGTTGACTCCCTCCTGGCTCTGGCCATGAAATTGGCTGCTTGCTCAGAAAATCCCTCCTTAATTGCGGATTGTTTGACAACATCCATGCAGTCAATCGAAACATTGACGGATTGTTGTGAAGGGTCTTGCCCTGGAAGATAATATCGTCCATCAGCGGCAGAGGAACCGGATTGCAAACCAGAAGGTCCAGCAGATCCGTAAACCATGATCGGCTTGGCCAATTCGGGGCGATCAGAAGCACTTGGCATTCCTCTTGTCTGATCTTCTGAAGGACTCTTGGAATCAGGATTGTTGGAGGGTATGCGTATGCATACATTCTCTTCCAACTGATAGCTAGCGCATCTATTGCGATAGCGCTTGGATCTGGAATCGGAGAAACGTACGTCGTCATCTTCGCATTCTTCTTCATTGCGAACAAATCTATGTTGGGCTTTCCCCAATGATTGAACAGGTGATCCGCCACACATTGATTTAGTTGCCATTCCGTAGGCAGAATACTCATCCTTCGGCTCAATGAGTCTGCTAACAGATTCAGCCTTCCCGGAATATGAACTGCTTTCAAGGTGATCATATGATCCATGCACCAGCAAAGCAGCTTCCATGTCATCATACAGAGACTGGGCGAGTTCGTTCCGCCCTGGCGGTTTATGTAACTCACTACTGTAGAGTTGTCTGAACGTATCATCACAAATTTTCCCTTCACCTCCCCTAGGAAGTGTTCCAGGCCTAGAACTACAGCCCGCAGTTCTAGCATGTTGATATGTTCCTTTGACTGTTCCAGATTCCAAAGCCCTGATATAGTGGCTTCTTCCAGGCAAGCTCGCCAACCCTCCATCGATGCATCCGTAAACATCGTTACTTGAGGGTGGGGAGGGGTCAGCATGACCCCCGCCAGGAGATTTCCTCTCTCCATCCACCAATGAAGGTGATGAATGAGAGGGTCCAACACTTGAATGCGCGAGTCCAGTGATCCTGAACTCTGCGTCCACCGGGTCATGAGAAACAACTGAATCGGCCGCCTGCGTAAGGCCGCCTGAGGAATGACCGGTTCCATTGAAACCATCAGACCCAACATTCTCAGATAGACCCGTGCTAGAATATAACGACTGTTGCACACCAACTGAATACACGAGAGGAAACCTTTCCACTCTCTCCTGGGACGGATAAACATATCCTATCTCCAGATCGAAGAACATACCCAGGTAAACAAACTTCTGGGATGGAGTCAGCTCTGATTTCGGAAAGTTGATCATCCAGCCTAAATCTGAGAGTTTCCAAGACTATCTCCAGATTTGCTGTCAAACTTTCTGGGTTGTGTGCTTTTAGCAACCAGTCGTCTATGTAAGTGTGAACAGGTATATTTCTCCTGCGGAGGTATGCCGTGATAGCAAGTACCACTCGAGTGAAGACCCTTGGAGCCGTCGAGATGCCGAATGGAAGAACCTTGAATTCCCATTGGCGTCCCTGAAAAGCAAATCTCAGGAACCGACGAAACCTCCTTGCAATTGGAATGTGGAAGTAAGCATCCTTGAGATCTATAGATGCTGTCCACATCCCCTTCTCTAACCCCAACAACACCGATCTCACTGTTTCCATTTTGAAAGTCGGAGTGTCTAAAAACTTGTTTAGAGGCTTGAGGTTGAGAATTGGTCTCCACCCCCCGGTGTTCTTTGCCACAAGAAACACGGTTGAATAGAAGCCCGGGCAATCCTGCGCCGGTTGAATTGCTTCTTTTAGAACGAGAGAATCTATCTCCTCTTCTATGCACAACCGCTTGTCTGGATCTCGTGGAACTTGAGTCCAGACCGGTACCAGAGACAAATGCAACGGCGGACCTCTTATCCAATCTGGACTGTATCCCTGCGAAAGCCATTGCAAGACTAAGCGGTCCTGAATTAACCGCGCCCACTTCTGAATGTGACAAGTCAAACGACCTCCCACTGGTGCACCTAGGGTTGACGGGGTGCCCATAAACTTCAGAAGTGGGTGTGTCTCTGATACGAGTGGCAACACCCCAGTGGTACTTGTGATAACCGGAAAAAATTTTCTTGCGTCAGGCCCGGTTACCACGCGCCGCTCCCCGCGCGCCGCGACCAGCGCCACGCGCACCACGGTGCGCGGGCTGCTGCCTGGCAGGCTGCGCTTGAGGCGGCGGCTGTCGCACAACAGCACGCTGCTGCTGGCGTAGCCGACGCGGTCTCTGAAACCGGCCGGCCTGCTGGCCTCTGACACTGCCAGCCCCGCCACGAGCGTACGGCTGTCGAGCAGCCGAGGGCTGAACACGCACGTGTTCCCTGCGCAGCACTTCAAACTGTGCCCGCAGCGCCCTCTGGTTGTTCACCAAAGTCACTGTCTCCTGCAGGTGCCGACAACCTTCACCTCCAAAGAGTCCAGGGCCCGCCATCGGCGCTTGCATCAAGCGCGACTTGAGCTCCTGAGACGGGCACAAATTGTCCAGTGCAAAAGTGCGCCTCGTCCTCAGCGACTTCGTGACCGACCTAGTCAGACAGTCCAACGCCAGGTTGATGCCATCCTGGATGGCTCGTTGGACTGTCACGGGACTAGGATGTTGCTGCACCGACGCTGCCACCACCCCCGACAGCAGCTGAGAGACATGCGACAGCGCACTGATCGCTGCTCGCGAGCTCTCCTCGGTGTCGCGCAAGGCGGCATTCGCCGAGCGCATAGCGCCCGAGCACAAGGCTCCCGTGTCAGCCCGGGAACCCGGCCGCGTATCTTCGCCCAGAGCGGCGCGGTCATCCGCGCTCGGTCTGGGCGCCAGGCCATACCGAGCATACTGACTGGCAGTAACCCGACATCGCCTAGCTACCTCGCGGGGGGCCTTCGCGAGGCGACCTTTCGGTCTGATCGACTCCTCTGCCGCCGTGAACATATCTAAGATATGTTCAGCATACGGCAGAGACAGAGCCGTGCTGGCCAACGGCTTCGCCTGTAACCACGCCCGCGGGTTACCGGCGACCGTCTCGTCCACGGTGAGCTCTGGTCTTACAGCGAGGAGCCACGCACACGCCTCTGACCAGTCTTCATCCGTGGCTACCTGCGAACTGCCGACGAGCAACGGGCCCTCGTCATCCTCAATGGCATTCGCAGGTATGGCCGAGGAGGAGGCTATAGACGAACCTGGCTGCCCAGGGAACGTATACGGGCCCGCGAGGGCCGGCATAGCATTCTCCATAGGCAAACCAAGCTCCAAGGCCGCGCTTGTGCGAGGGGGGGTTACACACACCAGCGCGGCCCGGAACGTCCGTGTGAGATTCCACGTCCAACCGTGGAATCTTATACGGCCGGCCGTCTCCTCCAAAGCGGGCCACAGGCTGAACCATGAAACCTGCTCCCGAGGGAACAGTGCCATAGGTGCGAGCGTTCACGCTCCCCAACAGAGGAGTGTAGGCGCTCACATCCATGTCTTCATGATCCACCTGTGGACCGAGCAGGTAGTCCTCATCATCTTCCTGGTCAGGAAAGTTAGGCTCTGGATTAGTAAGGAAAACTAACCCAGACTGACCAGGAGACTGCTCAAAGGCAGATGACGAGTTTACTCCGCGAGTGATCGTGGTCAGGCCCGTTGGTCGGGTCCCGCCTGATGCTTCTCGCGCCGCTGGCACCCCAGGCGATGCGAACATCAAGCCTGGGTCCAAGACGGCCGCGCCTGGATCACTAAACGCATTGTCCGAGCTAATAGGCCATGATCCAGGGACGGGGGCTACCTGCACCGAGGTCGATGCGCAGGAAGTTGAAACACCTGTGCCAGGCAACATGCCGCGAAGCATGTCAGGCATCAGGTCTTTCAAAGTCCTGCGCATCTCACTCACCAACTCACTCTTGAAGGCCTCGAGACCACTCTTCTCCGAGGCCTTCTTCTTACCGTCCTTCTTTGGTTTCTTCCTCTCCTCTGCCATCATCCTCGCCTGTAAAGAGAAGAATTCAGAGGTTAGATCCCCCCCCCCACTTATCACAAATAACACATTTGTTGGACAGCCTACAAGCTGAACACAGATGGCAAGGGTGGGGGAAGAATCTAGCCTTCATAGACTTGAGGCAGGACGGACACTTCTGAAAAGACGGATACGAAGACAATGAGTATGACAGTCTCAAAGCCTTGATAATGGATCTTTTAAGAAGAAACCAAAACAACCACGAGAGAAGACATCCACTATTACGACCACCCTGACGGGACAGGCGACTTCTCTAGTTAATAACTCCAAATACAACCAGAACCCCACTCTTTTTAGATTAAGAGAGAGAGAGAAAGAACATGACTATCTAGATATCTCTCTACCCTTCTTAATAAACAGGGGATGAACACATCACCGACTTCTCCAAACTAAGATTATGACATCAAGGAAAGAGAAACTCTGGTTGATTATGACATCAAACCTCACTATGCAAAAGCTCCTACCAGGAGAGGGGACGTCAGATTTATGTAAGAAATATCTAGATCTCCAGACATTCTCAGCTCTCGACTAATATAATATTAAATTATATATACTCGAGAACCCATGCACACGCAAGAGAGAAAATAGTGCAATAGCAAACGGCAGCAGAAAATGTAATTATTTTCAAATAATCATGCGCCATAATTAATAACTCCCTTAGCCTGGGCACAGGCAACCATCCTCTTGTGCAGGAAACACGTCCATCCATCCGCCGAGACTCCTCTTCCAGAAGAACTGATGAGGGGGGATGGGACAAAAGGAAGGAGATATTTTATTTATTAATATATTATATCTCCAACCCGTAGACATATCACGATGATAAGTCATCCTGGGACGTGAACACCTTCCAGAGAAGACCAGGCAACCTTGTATAGACACAAGACCGACCTGTAAGCATAAAACACAAGAGTTTATTAGCCCTAGGCGCTGGGAAAAAATTTACAAGGATTCCCAGCGCCTGAAAACGCGGTACCGCCGAAAACGGCCGCTACGAAAACCGGTAACACACGAAAGTTACAAGTCTCAAATAAAAGCCAGGAACAATGTCACCTTGGATGATGACGAGGAGGGCTCCTCTGACATTTTCGCATCAGCCATGATAGATTTGGATGTATTGTTCTCTTATGAATTCAGAAAAGCGCCTGTAAGGATTTTCCACCAGTTGCTTCCAGCCAATATATTAGAAAACGGAAGTACCGGTGTGCGCATGCGCAGAGGGTGGTGTTTGTCATGTGCATGACTGTGTACTTCCACCTGCCCATTAGGGGCACCTAACTTTTTATAATTCTGAATATTATTGAATTTAGAGCCGATATACTAGTATATCAAGAGTGTTAGGGAGGTAAGTATGTTCTCATGATGTGAAAGCACGATTTCGTGATTAAATCAAATCGCTTAACTACTTTTTAAATTGTGAATCTTTATGACTAAAACATAAATAATTGAATAATTGTGAATAATTTCTTCTTCATACAAGTCATAAAATATTGCAAAAGCTATCTATTAGTTACCCGTTAATGTGATAGGTTATGAAAATTTAAATTCTGCCCAGCAAATGTATGTCTATTTGCAGGCCAAGAGAAGACATTTTTATAAAACCTACAGATTTTGCAGAAAAAATGCCATTTTCCATTGATTTCCATTTCAAAATCGATTTTCCGTTTCAAATTACCAATTCCGGGAATTCCGTTATTGTGGATGACCACTGCCCCTAATAGAGAGATGGATGGATCTCGCCAAAATGAAATCATTACACCTCATCTCAACCTATGTTCACTGAAAAAATAATTTCAAATGTACCGGTAGGTTTATGTCTATGTGTGTGTGCGTGCGTGCGTGCATGCGTGAAAGGAGAGTAACAATTGCAAATATGGTTCAATCTACATGTGTATTTCGCAGAAAATCAAATGAAATCACAGCACTTATCACCAGAATGTACATGTATATCCACTGAAGCAAATTTTAATTCTTTGAGATACATGTATGCAGCGTTCCTCATGGCATCTAAATTATGGCGGTCCCAGGGAGCCCACATCCCCCGCTGAAATCTTGGGGTCCCAAAACCCAAATTTGGAGTTTCCATGCTAAAATTAGACGGTACCATGGACCCACAACTATGAATTATCTATGTCCCATGCTAGAGTTGGTAGGTATTGTTATGCAAAAGCCTATAAAAATACATAGTATTTAACAATCATATAAGAGTTTCAGGGGTCCCATGGGACCCACCACCATTACTTTTGGGGGTCCCAAGCTGAATTTTGGGGGTATATACCCTCAAAAGTACCCTTATGAGAATCACTGCATGTATGGTCCAGACACAAATTTGCTAACAAGACGGACAGAGCCATGTGCTTTCACATAATATGATCCATCTTACGAGTGGAATATAACTGTGACAGCTGCATAAAACCACTATTGAGGCAAAATATTCTATACATGTACCTGGTTGGCCACTTTAACGTGCAGCGAAGCGGCTTACTAAGCCTTTAAACGATACACCAGAAACGCCATACTCATTTTGATGTCCAGAATATTCTGTTGAATATTTTGAAAATAATTCGGGAACCTCCAAAGTAGGGTGTGTGTGTTTTAAGTTTATTCCGACATTTTGGACAGGGATGCTAACATGGCTAAGGCCATGGACTGCACTTTTCTAGGTCCTAAAATTAACACCGTACATCTGGCTATACCAATTTATTTCTTTGTTTTACATCCTCTCTTAACTTAATCTTTCCATATCTAGAAGAAAATGATACTGGAATTTAAGGCATATTTTTCGACATTCTTTCCATTTAGCAAGTTTTCACAGCCAAATCCTTATCACACAGAATTCCTCAGAATTTTCTGTAACTTTTTGATCTCTGTAGCTTTGTTAACCCTTTAATGGTCAAGCAGCTCAATGGTCATGAGAAATGTCCATTTGCTGGCCAAGAGAAGACTATTTTTGAACCCACTGGAATGACATGCTCGTTAACGAGCCAGCCATTCCAGAGGTAGATTTTCAAAAATAGTCTTCTCTTGACCTGCAAATGGACACTCACTGAGAAAACGTTTTGGATTCTCTTGATCCATTTTATCTTGTTTGACCCCCATCTCTGACCTTGTGTTTTGGGTGAGAATTTTCATAAAAGAAAACAGTAAATTGATCTGCCCTCAGTTAAAAAATTGTTTAACCCTTTGAACCTGAAACACCAAAAACCAATTTTATAATTATTCTGATAAATATTTTGAAATTAATTTGATTGGAATCTGCTGGTGCCTATGTCAGCAACAGGTTCGCATCAAATTACAGTAGTTTCAAACTATTCACCAGCTTATCTGTATTCCGTAGTTAGTTTGAAATGGAGATTCTGCGAACCCATCATTTCAAGGCCTATAGAGTTATCTTAAAACCCTTTCACCGACAACTCCCTAAAAAAGTATATTCTTTATGCTATAAAACTTATTCAGTTAAATATTTTGAAATTAATTTGACTGGTAGCCGTTGCTGCCTAGGGCAGCAGCGGCTTCCGGTCAAATTAATTTCAAAATATTCAGCCGTTTTCCTCTATGGCAGCGTTGAAGATGAGATATGGTGAATTCATCGCCGAAAAGGTTAATACAATCATGTAAAAAATAATAATTAGGGAACTCACTGACTGTAACCTGAAGTCCAACTGTCCATTATTCTGTTGGTGTCTGCTGAGTGTTGACAGACTGTTATTTATCGTGTGTGGTACATGTAGCTGTGTTCGACAATAAGTATGCTGCATTAACATCTGAAAATGAAAACCATTAAAGGGATACATGTACCAGAAAACAGATAATGAGCAATACATCGTGAATTTATATAAGTAAAATTAAACTTATTGTGACTATTTTCTACTGCATAAAATATTTCAAAACATAACTTTGAATTACTCTTCAACCCATAAATCCTCGAATTCGTTCATGAAAATTTCAATTTTCTCATAGAAAATGTCCATTTGCAGAACAAAGAGAAGACTATTTTTGAACATTTACCACGGGAATCGCTTATCACTTATCGAGCCAGTCATTCCAGTGGTAAATTTTCAAAAACAAGCATTCTGTTCGTATTGCTTTGCAATACATGTTCCCTACCTGGCGAGATAAAATCTGTAAAGATTGACAGTCAAAAACTCCATTAAAAATTGAAAAGCTGAAACAGGTACTTGATCTGTAGCTTCTCATGACAAAGCAATAAACCAAGTTTCAGCTATACATTGTATATGGTGAACATAACTCCATAAAAAATTGGCGCAAACGCCTGAAACTCGAACTTGCTCTGTAATTTCTCATAACAAACAACGTACCAATTCTCAGTTGAATATCTTGAAACACTGCGAGAAGAAGTGTGGAAAACTAATATTTTTAATATTTCATAAGTCAAAAGGGGGCATAACGCCATGAAAAATTGATGAAAATATCTGAAACTCTAACTTGCTCTGTAACTCCATATGGTTGCATGTCATAAATAGGTCCTAAAAAGTGTTTCATGGCCAAAATGGTCAATTTTTAAATAATCTTTATGACAAATAAAGACATGATTTCCTTCCAAAAAATGCAAACTAAATGTGTTTATCTATTATAGTTGTGAAGATATGTGGATGTGAACATCTGTCATTACATTGGGAATGCATTGAAAAGCTTTACCGTTTTTGTCATTTTCTCAATAAAACCCCTTGTAAAAAATGTTTAACTTTTTTGTTTTCCATCCAAATTGACTGGTTTTTTTTTGCAAAATGATCATAAGATTGTATTTTCTTTTACGGTGTACATCTACGAAATAAGGAAACGTCCGAAATAAGACATATGTAATCTTAACTCTTACCACTCTGATGTCAAAATTCTTTATTTTTACTGAGACACTATTGAACATACTGGCACATACATTTTAGAAAAATTTTTGCTGGAAGGTGTTGCTGTCGAACGCAGCAACATCTTCCGACATAACTGTTTCCAAAATGTGCATCTGTTTGTCTTTGAAAACAAAAAAGATATATTAAGATTTTGATCTCAGAGTGCTACTAGGAGTTAATATTATCTCTTAAAAGTAGAGGCCCTTAATGCAAAATACTCAAATTATGCAACTCTGTCAAATGTAACTGAAGGTATACAAAAAAAGAAGTTTTTCAATAATATGTTGTAACACTTTGCTGTACAAAGAATACTTCACAGAGGCGCTATAGAGCACATGATATCTTCATGGTCATGAACCCTGAGCACAAAGGTGTCATTGTCCTTAATTACAATTAAATCTATCCCGACATACATAATACAGCCAGCTGGAATAAGCACATTTTCCTCTCTCATCTGTTTAAAGATAGAACCTGTCCTGCTTGATTTAATGAGATTATAGTAATATCCATGAACAACTTTGGTTCCTTCTGAATACAAGTGTCCTGAACTAGTAATGTTTTCTTGAGCACAACCTACACCATCAGACATAACGTGAAACAGAAAATAGTCACTCATCGATTCTACATTGTACATTTGGTTTTACAGCCACTACACTGTCCTTACAAATCATATCATACATTGAGCATCAAAAAAGCATCCGCTTTTGTTTCTACGAGAATTCTTAATACTTACCAGATGTACTATTATGATAATGTCTATTATCTAGTCTAGCTCAAAATAAACAATTAAAACTCCGCACTCTCCTGGTCCTGCCCATACTGTGTCCGGGAATACCATAGCCGCAGGTACCGAGTCAATTCCCAATCACAGTCAGATTCGTCTTATATTTGCCTTGGCAAACTGCGAAAGCAGCTCAGCCTCACCTCAGCGGGGCGGCTGAGGCAGGGCCATAGTACATCTGGTAAGTATTAAGAATTCTCGTAGAAACAAAAGCGGATGCTTTTTTGATTCTACTTCGAATAATACTTACCAGATGTACTATTATGATAAACTCCGGATTTCGACAGCCAGGAAATGCCGGTGGGAGGAGGTGAGGCTCGAACCAGCACTCATCAACCATCCAACAGAGAAGGTTGTGAAGAGACTAAAACCCTGGCATACGCTTGGGTTCTGCTATCTGACTCATAGAGTGCTAAACTTCTATGGTCTAGACCGCGCTCACCCCCCCTCTTTTGTCCGCACAAAACCAGAGGGATGTCCATGGGGATGCAACACCCACCAGACCCGTGTCAGCCCCAAGTCTCAGCTAGGGCAGTCCAGTAGAGTGCAAAGAAGCTACTACAACTTCAAATCTTTGAAAAAACTATCAGTATATCGATTAGATTTTCAAATTGGAATGAGTCTTATGTCTGTATGAGAGGATAAGTATACTCTTGTACCAGACTATTCACTTACTCAGTCTGGTATTTCGACTGTAAGTAAACATATTTATAGTCACTTAATTAATGTAAACACTCACCATTTTGAGTGTTTGATCTTGTTCTTGATCATCACAGGAGCTAGGCCCAATCCACGGTCGTACTCAGTCATGTGCATAGCGCTTGGTCAGTGTAGGCGGAAGACTTTTGTGATGTGTGCGAAGTAGTGGTCGGACGTGGCTTAGTTTAGGTTCGACAGATTGGCGACGGCTACTGGATTAAGTGTGCTGGAGATGTCTCGAAGGTAGAAATCAGTGAATGACGACTCGGCATGCCATTGTGCTACAGACATCACCTGCTCTAAAGAGACACCCTTATAAAGGGCCGATGATGCTGCTAGTGCTCGGACCTCATGGGCATTCGCACGATCAATCTGCTTTCCTGTAGCAATCTTGTGCGACATCTGAATAGCGTCAACTATCCAACGAGAAATAGTATCTTTCGAAGCACGTAAATGGGGAGCTTTGAGACATAACCACAGAGATTTCGGGTCGTCTCTCCACTCAGAAGTACGTTTCTTATACATCTTTAGACATCTGACAGGACACCAAGCACAAGAATTTGGGTCATGTCTAGTTAAACTTGGCAAATTGATCGGCTGTCCTGGATATTTAAGTGACTGATTCTTTGCCAGGAAACAAAGACGTGGAAGTAATCTTAAACCTTCACCCGTGACGACAAAACGGTCTTGTTCGGCAGAAAGCGCATGAATCTCGCTTCTCCTTCTCGCCGACGCTGCTGCAACCAAGAAAACTGATTTAATAGTTAACAGTTTAATGTCAATAGATCTAATCGGTTCAAAGGGAGCATGCCCTAAAACCTGTAGAACAAGAGATAGATTCCATGATGGGATAGGAATTGGCTGTCTAGGTCGCAGATTGCTCATTCCTTTGATAACTTCATTCAAGGTGTCATTCTCCACTCCCCCAATGGTGAGACTAGGAATGACAGAAGCTAATGCAGACTTATATGCTGCTAGGGTAGAAGGTACAAGTTTGTCAACTTCGTATAAATGACAGATAAAATCTGCTACGTGTTGAACAGATGCAGAAAAGGGATCAATATCTCTTCTCTCACACCACTGTGCAAATTTGTTGATTCTATAATTATATGTTTTTGTGGTCGAAACTCTTCTGGCCGAAGCAACAAACTTCGCTGCTTGCTCAGAAAAGCCACCCTCAATTGCACGCTGCTTGACAACATCCATGCAGTCAATTTGAACATTTCTGGTCTGTCGTGAAGGTACAGACCCTTGTTCTGAGAGATTACATCTCTTGTGTCTGGAAGAGGGATTGGACTGCAGACCAGAAGGTCCAGCAGATCCGTAAACCATGATCGGCCTGGCCAATAAGGAGCGATCAGTAGTACTTGGCACATCCCCTCTCTTATCTTTGCCAGAACTTTCGGGATGAGAATTGTTGGAGGATACGCATACGCGTACATTCCCTTCCAACTTATCGCCAGTGCGTCTACTGCTAGAGCTAACGGGTCCGGGATCGGTGACACGTACGTGACCATCTTTGCGTTTTTCTTCATTGCAAATAGGTCGACATTTGGCTTGCCCCATTGTTTGAATAGAACCTCCGCTACCACTTGGTTGAGCTGCCATTCCGTCGGACGACAAACCGTCCTTCGACTGAGAGCATCCGCTAAGATGTTCAATCTTCCTGGAATGTGTGCTGCCCGAAGAATAATATTCCTCTCTTGGCACCACAGCAGAAGGTTCCAAACCATCATACACAACTCCGGTGATCTTGTCCCGCCTTGGCGGTTCAAATAAGACACCACTGTTGAGTTGTCTGTCCTTACTAGGACAATTTTGTCTTGAACTACTCTCGAACTTCTGCAGTGCTAATACCACCGCTAATAGCTCGAGCACATTGATATGTTTCTGCGCATTGGTCCGATCCCATTCCCCTGACACTGACTGATTGTCCAATACCGCTCCCCAACCTGTCAACGATGCATCCGTGAATATGCACATCTGAGGTTGAGGAGGTTGTAGAGGAACACCTCGCAGGAGATTCTGTTCCGACAACCACCACTGAAGGTGGAATATCAATGGTTCTTTTACTGGTATTCTCAGAGATAACGGATCTGTTCTCTGTGACCAGAACGACATCAAATACATCTGAATCGGCCTGCGCCTGAGCGCCGCATATGGCACCACCTTCTCCAGAGATACTAGTAAACCGAGTATTCTGAGAAATTGACGCGCCGTCAGATAGGCTCCTAGAGAAACTGACTCCAATACTGCAATCAGGCTTCTGACTCTGCTCTCCACCGGAAAAGCTACGCCGTCCCTGAGATTGAAAAAAATTCCCAGATAAACAAACTCCTGGGATGGAGTCAGTTCTGATTTCTCTAGATTCACAATCCATCCTAGCTTCTTTAATAAGTCTAGGACTACCTTCAGATTGCTGCGCAGAGTGACTGGATTCCCCGCCTTTAGCAGCCAGTCGTCTATGTAAGTGTGAACAGCTATCGCAAGACTAAACGGTCCTGAGTTAACCGTTCCCACTCTTGCATGTGGTCGGCTAATCGGCCTCCCATCGGTCCACCTAGGGATAGAGGTGGACATAAGGAGTGCAAGAGCGGCACTGTCTCCTTTGCCAGAAACACCGGCGCGGTTCTCACCGCGGTAACCGCCCCATCAGGAATGATTACCCCGCCCAGATCCTCGCGCGCCACGACCAGCACCGCGCGCACCTCGGTGCGCGGGCGGCTGCCTGGCTGACTGCGCCTGAGGAGCCTGCGCCCCCCTCGCTGCTGGCCGAATCGCACGCGGCCGAGGCCAGCGCTGCGATGGTGGTTGGCCTCTGACCTGGCCACTACCACCTCGAGCCTGCAGGGGACGATACGCAGGGGGTGCGGCGCGAACGTTGGCACGACGAAGCACCTCAAACTGTTCGCGCAGCGCCCTCTGGTTATTGACCAGAGTAACCGTCTCCTGGAGGTGTCTACATCCCTCACCTCCAAAGAGACCAGGACCTGTCATAGGCGTACGTAGTAGCCTATTGTAGAGGTCCTGGGACGGGCACAGATTATCCAAGGCAAAAGTGCGCCTTGCCCGGACACTCCTGGTCACCGCCCGCGTCATACAGTCCAGAGCCAGGTTGATACCATCCTGGATGGCTCGCTGGACTGTGACCGGACTTGGCTGGCGCGATGCGGATGCTGTTACTACCCCTTGTAACAGCTGGGAGACGTGGGACAGAGCGGCAATCGAAGCCCTCCCACTCTCCTCCGCATCACGCAACGCGGTATTTGCCGAACGCAACGCGTTCGAACACAAGACTCCCGTGTCAGAACGGGAGCCTGGCCGCGCATCCTCACCCAAAGCCGTGCGGTCATCCACGCTTGGCTTTGGTACCACACCGTACCGCTGGTAGTCCAGGGGCACGATGCGGCAACGCCTGGCCACCTCGCGCGGGGCCTTAGCGAGACGTCCACTCGCCTTAATGGACGTCTCCGCCGCCTCGAACATGTCAGCGACATGCTCTGCCAGCGGCAGAGAAGGCATAGCGTTAGCAGTAGGCTTACCAGCTAACCACGGCCTGTGTTCCCGCTGGCTAGCCGACTGCTCCACGGGCAGATCTGGTCTAACACTCACCAACCACTGGCAAGCGTCAGACCAATCCTCCTCCGTGGCTAGTTGCGAGCGCTCTACAAGACGGGGGCCTTCGTCTTCCTCCTGAGCACAAGCAACAGAGCTTGACGGCGGATACGCTGATATCCCTGGCAAGCCAGGGAGAGCATGCGGGCCTGATAATACCGGCATGCTAATCTCACTGGCTTGACCTGGAGCAGGCGCCGTGGTAGAGCGCGGGGCATATACCGCCCCACCACGGCCCCGGCCAGCACCAGCTACACTCTCGGCAAGCCGAGGTATGCGGTACCGCTGGCCTTCAGCGCCCAGGGCCACAGTCTGAACCGTGGATTCTACCCCTGGGAGAGTAGAACCGTGGAAAAAGGCGCCTGTATTCCCCGCGAGGGGCGCACAAACGTCATATTCCATGGCCACGTCTTCAGACGGCGACCCCAACAGGTAATCATCATCCTCCTGGCCAGAAAGATTAGACTCCGGGTCAGCAAAGAGAGCTAACCCGGACTGGCCAGGGAAGGCGCCATACGAGGTACTGGCAGCCGCGGTGTGCGGATACCCCTGGACTGATGAGCAGCCCGCGGGTTCCAGCGACGACCGTCCACGGTCCCTATTGGGCGCGGCAATAAGCCTGCTGCCAGAGCCGTGGAACACCCCCTCTAATGGGGCCACCTCTGAATCTTCAAACAACGGAAGCGTACTAAGGAACGTTGATTCAGAGGTGGGGATTACCTGCTCCGAAGCAGATGATGAGGTCAATAAAGGATTTGGTCCAGGAAGCATGCCACGAAGCAACTCTGGAACCAAATCCTTGATTGTCCTCCTCATCTCTCCCAACCTCTCGGTCCGGAAGGCCTCCATGTCCACCGCGGACGAGGCCTTCCTCTTACCCTTCTTACTTACGACCTCTTTTTTCAGCTTCTTTTTCTCCTCCTCCAACTTGTCCTTCGCCTGCAAGCACAAGAATTCGGACATTAGCTCGCCCCCCCAGTGCTTACATATCTCGCAATTAAGCAAGGGACCACAGGGGCTACACTGAAAACATAGATGAGGGCCAAACTTGTCCCTCAAAAATCGTCCACAGGACGCACAACCAGGTCTCTGAAAAAGGCCAAAGGACGAGGAGTATGAGCAAACTAGTTAAGCTTAGAAACTCACCAACTCAAGAGAAGGAAATGATCATAAAGATCATAATTTTTATCAGAAACCAGCTTCGGACAACTTTAATTGTAAATAAAGAGCAAAGCTGATTATGACGTCATTAATCCTATGACAGGACAAAATCGATCCCAACAAACATCCCAGTGCAAGGACGAATTGTATCTCTAACCAGAACATGTGCAGAATGGACATTTCGACTACACAAGCATCAGATAAATACTGATAACAATGGCAAATAGTGTTAATTATCTCCCTTTCTCATATCAATAATTAATACCTGACACCTTGTCTAGACAAACCATCCAACCTGATGAACTGGAGAACTCCACCACTGAACGCCTCTTAACTCTCTCCACCTCAAGGGGAAGGAATTGGATCAAGAGGGCAAAGTGAGAAGACCTTTATAATAGGCCTCCAACTCACTGGGCATAGAATTTTTGGTTAGATAACCTAACAGTATTAGTAGGAAATGGAACCATGGTGGAGAGACACAAACCCTCTGCTGATGTCATGTCCTTATTTCTCCTTCACACAGACCTGTGGACATAAACACAAAGAGAGATTAGTCTTGTATAGCACCTAGTTGAAAAACCCCAACTAATTAAGGCGCTTATCACGTTTAGCGAGAGTCCCGGAAACACATTACAACGGGACAAAACTCGCTAATTTTACTAGAAGTCACCTGATTTAAAGGTCCAAGGCCCTCCTGTGGCGAAGTCACTCTCTCAGCCATCTTTGTCAGCGGTAAACTTCTATCTAATAGTCTTAAAAAGCTTTGAAAAGAGTATAGAAAGATTCTATCATGAAAGCATGTGTTGTCTCTCAGCCAATAAATTAGCAAAGAGGTAGTGCTAGTCTGCGCATGCGCGGTGGTGGGGCTGGCATCCGCCAGACTACGCTCTGACTCCCTGCCCAGTAGGGGCACCTAACTGTTTTAATCTGAGTGTTTATTGAGTGAAAGCCAATATTTAGCAATATCAAAAGTATTAGGGAGGTAAGTATACTCTTGATGTGAAATGTCAATTTCCCTTTCTCCGAGATCTAACAATACTCACCATTCTGTTACTTCTGATATACAGCTGGCCCTGACAGCGGCTCTAGGATTATAGACTTAGAAAGCTTTACCGACTCCTGGGAACCGGGTACCCGGCTCCCCACTGCCGAGTACCCATTTACCATAGAGCTCATATTGTTTGCATAGCCACCAAACAAGAGAAAACTATGGCTTGCCTCCGTGGGGCTGGGAGGCTGGGTCCGTAACAGAATGGTGAGTATTGTTAGATCTCGGAGAAAGGGAAATTGACATTTCCTGCATTCTCCTTCGATCAATACTCACCATTCTGTTACTTCTGATATACACCAGATTTGATCAGTAACCTGGTGGGAAGGGGCAAGCCATACATGCTAATTTTGCCCCTTGGAGAAAGATTTTAGACTTCAAACTTGACTAACGGAGACCTAAAAGGACCGTCAAGTTCACGGAACCGAATCACATTCGCGTCACAGCCCCCCCCCCCCCTTTCCTCCTAAGAAAATGGAGAGAACTAACGAACATGTATCTCGCCTGAAACACCAATATGCCAAGAGGGTTAACTACTCCCTGCATATCGCTTGTATTAGCCTGGGAATGAGCATGAATATATAAGATGAATGAACATGATACATATACATAATACAAAAAACTCTCACTTGTTGAATTACCTTATGATAACAGGACTTCAGACGTACCGCCTACAACCATTCACCGGTTCGGCCATCAGTGACACAATCTGGTTGACATCCTCTCGCTTGACCATGCCTGCTTTAGGTTCTTTTCTTACCAAAGTGAAAAAAGGGGAAAAGCAGTGTGGTCACTAACTATCGTTTCAAAACAGCTAAAGCGAGTGGATTGGCTGAGTCTGACACATCCCTCATATAGTAATCCGTAAATGAGGACTCACAGTGCCATTGTGCAACGGCCATGATGTCCTCTAACGGAACACCATTGTAAAGGGCGGTCGAGGCGGCTATTCCTCTAACATCGTGTGCCCTTACGCCCTGCACCTGGTGCCCAGTCGCCATCTCATGAGTAGTCTGAATGCATTCGACCACCCAACGAGAGATAGTATCCATGGATGCGGCGCCATAAGGCTTTTTATGGCAGATCCACAGATGTCTATCGTTCGACCGTAACGAGTCAGTCCGTTTCTTGTACTTAGTCAAAGCACGGACCGGGCACCAGACACTGGCATCACGATCAAACCTGGTTAACTTCGGTATAATGATCGGTTTATACATCCACGCAGTCAATTTGAACATTTCGGGACGCTCGTGTAGGAAGCGTCCCTTGGCCTGGGAGATTATGTTCGGAATCTCGGGCAACTGCACAGGATTTTCCACCAGCAGATCCAGAAGATCCGTGAACCACGCCCTGCTCGGCCAATACGGCGCTATTAGCAGGACCAGACACGGCTCCTCCCTGACCTTCACCAATACCTTCGGAAGAAGAATGGTGGGTGGATACGCGTAAGCGTGCATCCCTCTCCAGCTTATCGCCAGAGCGTCTGTATCGACGGCATTTGGATCTGGAATCGGCGAGACATATGTCATGATTTGAGCATTTTCCTTTGTGGCGAACAAGTCCACGTTGGGTGCTCGAAGATCCGTCGCAGAACTGGAGGGTTGAGGGACCATTCTGTTGGCAGGATTCTCTGTCTGCGAGACAAAGCATCCGCCAGAATGTTCAATCGGCCAGGAATATGAGCTGCTTTCAAAACAACCGAGTAATTCCTGCACCATTGAATCAAGTGCCACACCCTGATGCACAGGGTGGGCGACCTGGTCCCTCCTTGGCGATTTATATATGATACTACTGTCGAATTGTCCGACCGTATCAATATCACCTTGCCCCTGATCATCGGAAGGAACTCTTCCAACGCCAGTTCCACTGCCATCATTTCCAACAGATTGATATGCAGCTGACTCTCCGGGAGAGTCCCTGTGCCCGAGACCTGGTGTTCTCCCAGGCAGGCACCCCACCCTTCCAGCGATGCATCCGTGTAAACGGACAGCTGGGGGTGGGGTAGGTGCAGCGAAACCCCTATTAGGAGATTCTGACGCTGTTTCCACCATAGAAGATGCGATATTATCGGCTCCAAAACTGGCACCAGTTTTGACAGGGGTTCTGTTCTCTGTTTCCACAGAGACATCAGATACAACTGGATAGGTCTTCGCATTAGAGCAGCGTACGGGATAACCTGCTCCATGGAGACCATCATCTGAAGGAACCGCCTCGCCTGAATGTGGTTTCCCACTCGAAAACTCCCGAGGATGGCTAACAGAGACACCACTCTGGGCTCTGACGGGTAAACCCTGCCCTCCTCGAGGTCGAATCGCATCCCCAAATAAACGAAATGTTTCTCCTCGTTGACTATCCAGCCTAGATCTGAAAGTAACCTCAGAGTCAGAGCAGTATCCACGTTCAACCTGGCTGCCGAGTCTGCCTTGAGCAGCCAGTCGTCTATGTATGTGTGTAGCGCCACGTTCTCTTTTCTGAGAAACGCTGTCACCGCAAGGACCACTCTTGTGAAAACCCTCGGAGCTGTCGACAGGCCAAACGGGAGAACTGTAAACTCCCATACTTGATTCTGAAACGCAAATCTCAGAAACCTGTGCCAACTCCGATTCATCGGAATGTGGAAATATGCATCTTTCAGATCGATCGATACACACCACATTCCTTTCCTCAATCCCGCCATTACCGACCTCGGTGTTTCCATCTGGAACTGAGGCGTATGGATAAACCAATTTAATGGCCTGAGATTGAGTATGGGTCTCCATCCCCCCGTGCTCTTGGGGACAAGGAACATGTTTGAATAGAAGCCTGGAGTGTTCCGGTTTGCTGGTTTTATTGCTCCCTTCAGAAGCAAACCCGACACTTCCTTTTGAACGGCTTCTAACTTGTCTGGCTCCCTTGGTACGGGTGTCCAGACAGGTGCCAAAGACAGATTTTGTGGCGGAAAGTCCCACCACTCCGGCATGTAACCCTGGGATAACCATCCCAGGACCAGACTGTCTGACGTCACACCTCGCCAAGCCTCGACGAAACGCATGAGCCTTCCACCCACCATAGACGCCTCGACGTCTAACGGGGTTGTCCGGCTCGCAGTCCGCCCCCCCCCCCCCCTTTCTTAACGAGAGAGAGTGAGAACCATTTCGTTCTAGGCACGACGGGTATAACTGGCACCGCTGTTCCTGTCGCACAGGTGCGGTCCAGGCGGATATGAAGGGAGCTTGCGTACCCTCAGGTACGCTTCGGCCCCTTCTGTCCGCCCTTTGAGGCCTTACCCGTACCCTTCCCCTTACCACCTCTAGGGCGGTCCGGAGCAACATTGGGGAGGGTAGACCCCTCTACAGCCTTCCTGGGTTTCTTCGCCGCCGGCGGCTTCGAGAACCCAGCCGAAACAGACGTCGCAATAGGCCTGGCTTTCGCCTTGCCCTTATGCTTTTTCTGTTTCTTTGAAGGCTGTCCTGTTAGCGGCTTGCCCACAGCCCCTAGTGCGTGCGCTTGCCGCACTAGCTCTAGCTGTAGATTTACCGCTAACCGATTCTGCGCAATACTGGCGGTGTCCTCTAAGATGGCCCGCGCTTGGCCACCAAAGATGCTAGGCCCTGTCAGGGGCGTCCCAAGAAGACGTTCCTTGACTGCCGTAGCCGGACGCATATGGTCAATGACCATTTGCCTCCTGGACTTCGTCACACGCGCTTGCACCCTTGCCAATGCGTCCATTGACAGCACCAAGCCGTCATTAACGCACGATAGCGCCACAGGTGGCACAGGGTGGCCTGCCCCCGCTTCAGCCCACACCGACTGAAGTAGAGGATAGGAGTGATTGACAGCGCTCATCGCTGCCCTCACACCCTCATCGCATAGGGCCAGGACTTCTTCCTGGTGTACCTGGGCCTTATCCACTAGTGCCGGACCGGGACCACCCGACCCGGCACTCTGGACGCCCAGTACCCATCGGTCATCCTCCGTGACCGACGGGACTACACCATACCTGTCGTATTCACCCCGCGGAATACGACATCTTGCCCGCACCTCCCTGGAGGCCGCAGGGAGCTGACCCTTGGTCATTAGTTGTTTACTATAAATAGCATCCAACAAATCAATGAACCGTGGATCCAGTCCCACTGACTGGATCCGGGCCTCGGGCAAAATCCCCGTCCTAATCGACGCAACCGACGGACGGGGCGCATCTTCATCGGCCGTGGCCGAAACCACAGACGGGTCTACTCTGGCTAGCCACGCCAGAGCATCAGACCAATCTATCTCCGAAGAAGATACCCCCGCAAACACGTCACCCGTTGACGTGCTTACGGGTCTGCCAGCCATGGCCTCCCGGCAAGGAGCCACGGCTGACACGCCAGGCACTCCGCTACCACATGGTTCCGCCGCCACCCCATGAAACACTCCGGTCCATGGGGTAGGTCCGCACGGAAAACCGTACGGACCCGTAACCGTCGCGGAACCATAGCCGGCCACGGGCGCCAACGGCACCCCATGTCCGGCTGCCGGACCAGGCGAGATAGGTGAGTACCACGCCTGGCCCGGCACACCCGTTCCCTTGACGGCTGGTGACAAACCAAGCCGCGCGGAACCGGTGCACGGTAACGGATTGGCCTCAGCCGCAGGTGGAGCCGCTGACCTGGCTTGCGCCAAACCAGACAAATGGAGGCCGGTTCCGTCCAGGACGGAATCAACCTCCATATTCTCCACCTGCGGCTTCACGGGCCGCAGCAACCTCTCCTCCTCGGCCTCATCGTCTTCAGACTCCGAAGAGCCGTCAATAGACGAATAAACCGTGGAGCCGTCCTGGCGGACGGCTCCCACACCTGACGGACCTGCCACCGCTACTGGACCACCCGGAGGTGGCCGCAGAGAGACAGAACAGACGGGACCGCCAGGGGGCCGTCTCGGTAACCAGTCCAGAATCCTGTCCGAGGACAGGATCCGTACCAGGCATGGGGAGAAACTTCCCCCTAACCTTTGGTAGCAGGGACGACACCAGCGTGGGCAGAACGCTATGCAGAAAACCCTGCATAGCCGGACCAAACCACGTCGGCGGTGCCATCTCCGCCACCTCCAGCTGGGGACGTGGAGCACCCCCACCGGTCCCGAACCGGGCGCTCCACGATTTCCTCTCGGACCGCCTGACCCCGCGTCAGACCCAGCCAAGTCCTTCTGGGCAAGGAACTTAACCATCGTTTCGACGGACCACACTGCACAAACATTACACCTATGATCTATATTACACAGGGCACACCTAAAACAGACATGGTCCTTGAACATTACACGGACAAACTTATGGCAGTCGTCACATGATGGCGGGGCTGGCTTGGCCTATAAAATAAGCACAAACCTACAATAAACAAGCGGAACGAGACACGGATGGAAGGCAGACAATTAATTTTCAAATATTTTGACTCATAAATTAACCGTAACCTCCCGCACCCCACCCCGCCACGTTACAACAACGATCGCATTGATTATGACGACAAGTACGCGGCGGGCACAACACACCCATAATAGATCCTACAGGATGTGTAACGGCTCCAGGAATCATATCGCATAGCATTCAGGGTATATTTACTAATCAATATAAATTATACTCCTAACGAACGCAGCACGATATGTGAAGAAAACAACAAAATGTATAACAACTGCTGTCTCACACGGTAAAACCGCAGACCACACATCTACTCAAGAATTTTGAAACCACCGATCATTGCAAACCGATCGTGATCGCACGTAAACTTGATCATTCTAAAGTTTCCGGTACCATTTTTTAGTACGTAGCACCCAGAACAAGATGCGCGAATTAATGAAAAAATTTTTCTTCACATAAACATCCGAGCGACCGGGTGTGACGTCACCCGCTCGGATTCTACGGAGAACGACGTCAGCCGATATTCGTGTTAGAAATACCGTAGCAAACACCTATTTTCATATCTGCCGATCGCCCGTTGGGGTTTAAAGGCGATCGTCTGGCATATATCGTTGTTAGCACACGTCCCAGATTCTATGGGGTCAGAAATCGGAACATGCGACACAACGAAATTTAGAGACCTAAGTCTTTTAACTATGGATAATAAAGAACAATACAACCTGGTTGTCTTGGGCGGTATTCTCCATAGTCCTTAGTTATCCTTTCAGAACACACAAACTATCACTGATTAAAGACTTAGATTCTTTTAAAAACACTAAAATCCTTAATGCGAAAAGCATGTATTGCACTTGTTGCTATGCAAACAAGAATGAGCTCTATGGTAAACGGGTACTCGGCAGTGGGGAGCCGGGTACCCGGTTCCCAGGAGTCGGTAAAGCTTTCTAAGTCTATAATCCTAGAGCCGCTGTATATCAGAAGTAACAGAATGGTGAGTATTGATCGAAGGAGAAAGCGAAGGTGGTATTCCAATAATATAATCAAAACGAGGCCGAGTTAAGTTTATTTGTGTTTTACAAATGGCTGCTATTTTGCGTATTCAACGTTGTCAGCAACTACGATTTTCAGATTTAACTTGTGTTCATTGGAACAACATTTAATTGAGCATGGAAGGATAACTATACCAAGAACAGTAGGGTTATGCATATAACACATGGACATATATTTACTGCAATAATAGTGCCGAAAATGATTGATTTTGACTACCATGAATACGGAAATGAAGAGACCACACTCGTCAAATTCGCATGAAATGCTTTATTATCAAATTATTACAATATATAAATTGTCAATACCGTCACTGATGGTATTTGACGATATTGGCGGTTTTTAGAAATGAGACGATAACGATAACAATAACATCGTGATTTTCCCGGTTTTATCGGGAAACCGCCCAGCTCTACTCCTTATCCCCTTCGGGGCCTTTGGGCAATGCATAATCTGGCTGAACCAGACGATACGCTGCAACCTCCAACATGTCGGAAGTCTGCTAGCCGCTCGCTCTGACATTCGTTCCATCGCCGGATCGCGCTGAGATCCTTGATCCGATGACAACTCGAGACGGTCGGACATCCAGCCAAGGATCTGCACCCATTCAGCTTTGGTGCAGAAAGCGGACTCGTCCATCAATGGACTACCGCTCATCTTCCTTCTCACCCTTGGATGAGTAGGTCACCGATGATCCATGCTGAGAGCTATGACCTGCACTTCTTCCAACATGAAGCGCATCCATAGCCCGACTACTAGCGGCACCAGTGTCCAACGAATCGCCGGACACGGACTCACCGCAGTCCATCGGCTCCAGCACGGGAGGCGGGACTACAGCCGCTTTCACCACGGTAGATGCCGGCACTCCGAGAGGAGCCGCACCTAACGCCGCCGGGATGCCGCAAAACATGGCTCCAATGACAAGGCAGGGTGAGCGAAATCCGGGTGGAAAATGCCCGACGGAACGTCAACATCACCACCCGCTTGGTAAACCTGTACAAATCCCGAGATAATATAATACTACATTTATTAATGTAACATTTTCTTTTAGAATCTGTATATTACTTATTAACCCTTTAACTTTCATCATTAATCCATTTTTTCTGATAATGTATCACTAGAATTAGTGACTGTTATTGCGCCAGTAATTTCCAGTGATAATCTAAAAAATAGGCTTCTCTTGGTTTGCTAATTGGCATTTATCCAGACTAATGTGGCGACTTGAATGTTAAAGGGTTAATATAACTTTAACATTGCAATAATAGCACTATCAATAGCGTACTTTATTCACAGCCACTGCATGTTAAAAGCATTGCTAATAGCACTAATATTAAAGTTAAAGTGTTACTATAACTAACATTCACACTAATACTAACTAATACTATTAGATAATAGTAATAATAAATAGTAACTAATGATCACTTAATGGGGTAATGATATCTTGTGATCACTGTTAGGTCAGTAAGATAATAATAATAATAATATCGCTACTAAATAATACTTGTTTATTTGTTTCCTTATATTAGTTGTTTCCTTAATTAACACTATACTACTGTTTTATCACCAATTTAATGGCCTGAGATTGAGTATGGGTCTCCATCCCCCCGTGCTCTTGGGGACAAGGAACATGTTTGAATAGAAGCCTGGAGTGTTCCGGTTTGCTGGTTTTATTGCTCCCTTCAGAAGCAAACCCGACACTTCCTTTTGAACGGCTTCTAACTTGTCTGGCTCCCTTGGTACGGGTGTCCAGACAGGTGCCAAAGACAGATTTTGTGGCGGAAAGTCCCACCACTCCGGCATGTAACCCTGGGATAACCATCCCAGGACCAGACTGTCTGACGTCACACCTCGCCAAGCCTCGACGAAACGCATGAGCCTTCCACCCACCATAGACGCCTCGACGTCTAACGGGGTTGTCCGGCTCGCAGTCCGCCCCCCCCCCCCCCTTTCTTAACGAGAGAGAGTGAGAACCATTTCGTTCTAGGCACGACGGGTATAACTGGCACCGCTGTTCCTGTCGCACAGGTGCGGTCCAGGCGGATATGAAGGGAGCTTGCGTACCCTCAGGTACGCTTCGGCCCCTTCTGTCCGCCCTTTGAGGCCTTACCCGTACCCTTCCCCTTACCACCTCTAGGGCGGTCCGGAGCAACATTGGGGAGGGTAGACCCCTCTACAGCCTTCCTGGGTTTCTTCGCCGCCGGCGGCTTCGAGAACCCAGCCGAAACAGACGTCGCAATAGGCCTGGCTTTCGCCTTGCCCTTATGCTTTTTCTGTTTCTTTGAAGGCTGTCCTGTTAGCGGCTTGCCCACAGCCCCTAGTGCGTGCGCTTGCCGCACTAGCTCTAGCTGTAGATTTACCGCTAACCGATTCTGCGCAATACTGGCGGTGTCCTCTAAGATGGCCCGCGCTTGGCCACCAAAGATGCTAGGCCCTGTCAGGGGCGTCCCAAGAAGACGTTCCTTGACTGCCGTAGCCGGACGCATATGGTCAATGACCATTTGCCTCCTGGACTTCGTCACACGCGCTTGCACCCTTGCCAATGCGTCCATTGACAGCACCAAGCCGTCATTAACGCACGATAGCGCCACAGGTGGCACAGGGTGGCCTGCCCCCGCTTCAGCCCACACCGACTGAAGTAGACGATAGGAGTGATTGACAGCGCTCATCGCTGCCCTCACACCCTCATCGCATAGGGCCAGGACTTCTTCCTGGTGTACCTGGGCCTTATCCACTAGTGCCGGACCGGGACCACCCGACCCGGCACTCTGGACGCCCAGTACCCATCGGTCATCCTCCGTGACCGACGGGACTACACCATACCTGTCGTATTCACCCCGCGGAATACGACATCTTGCCCGCACCTCCCTGGAGGCCGCAGGGAGCTGACCCTTGGTCATTAGTTGTTTACTATAAATAGCATCCAACAAATCAATGAACCGTGGATCCAGTCCCACTGACTGGATCCGGGCCTCGGGCAAAATCCCCGTCCTAATCGACGCAACCGACGGACGGGGCGCATCTTCATCGGCCGTGGCCGAAACCACAGACGGGTCTACTCTGGCTAGCCACGCCAGAGCATCAGACCAATCTATCTCCGAAGAAGATACCCCCGCAAACACGTCACCCGTTGACGTGCTTACGGGTCTGCCAGCCATGGCCTCCCGGCAAGGAGCCACGGCTGACACGCCAGGCACTCCGCTACCACATGGTTCCGCCGCCACCCCATGAAACACTCCGGTCCATGGGGTAGGTCCGCACGGAAAACCGTACGGACCCGTAACCGTCGCGGAACCATAGCCGGCCACGGGCGCCAACGGCACCCCATGTCCGGCTGCCGGACCAGGCGAGATAGGTGAGTACCACGCCTGGCCCGGCACACCCGTTCCCTTGACGGCTGGTGACAAACCAAGCCGCGCGGAACCGGTGCACGGTAACGGATTGGCCTCAGCCGCAGGTGGAGCCGCTGACCTGGCTTGCGCCAAACCAGACAAATGGAGGCCGGTTCCGTCCAGGACGGAATCAACCTCCATATTCTCCACCTGCGGCTTCACGGGCCGCAGCAACCTCTCCTCCTCGGCCTCATCGTCTTCAGACTCCGAAGAGCCGTCAATAGACGAATAAACCGTGGAGCCGTCCTGGCGGACGGCTCCCACACCTGACGGACCTGCCACCGCTACTGGACCACCCGGAGGTGGCCGCAGAGAGACAGAACAGACGGGACCGCCAGGGGGCCGTCTCGGTAACCAGTCCAGAATCCTGTCCGAGGACAGGATCCGTACCAGGCATGGGGAGAAACTTCCCCCTAACCTTTGGTAGCAGGGACGACACCAGCGTGGGCAGAACGCTATGCAGAAAACCCTGCATAGCCGGACCAAACCACGTCGGCGGTGCCATCTCCGCCACCTCCAGCTGGGGACGTGGAGCACCCCCACCGGTCCCGAACCGGGCGCTCCACGATTTCCTCTCGGACCGCCTGACCCCGCGTCAGACCCAGCCAAGTCCTTCTGGGCAAGGAACTTAACCATCGTTTCGACGGACCACACTGCACAAACATTACACCTATGATCTATATTACACAGGGCACACCTAAAACAGACATGGTCCTTGAACATTACACGGACAAACTTATGGCAGTCGTCACATGATGGCGGGGCTGGCTTGGCCTATAAAATAAGCACAAACCTACAATAAACAAGCGGAACGAGACACGGATGGAAGGCAGACAATTAATTTTCAAATATTTTGACTCATAAATTAACCGTAACCTCCCGCACCCCACCCCGCCACGTTACAACAACGATCGCATTGATTATGACGACAAGTACGCGGCGGGCACAACACACCCATAATAGATCCTACAGGATGTGTAACGGCTCCAGGAATCATATCGCATAGCATTCAGGGTATATTTACTAATCAATATAAATTATACTCCTAACGAACGCAGCACGATATGTGAAGAAAACAACAAAATGTATAACAACTGCTGTCTCACACGGTAAAACCGCAGACCACACATCTACTCAAGAATTTTGAAACCACCGATCATTGCAAACCGATCGTGATCGCACGTAAACTTGATCATTCTAAAGTTTCCGGTACCATTTTTTAGTACGTAGCACCCAGAACAAGATGCGCGAATTAATGAAAAAATTTTTCTTCACATAAACATCCGAGCGACCGGGTGTGACGTCACCCGCTCGGATTCTACGGAGAACGACGTCAGCCGATATTCGTGTTAGAAATACCGTAGCAAACACCTATTTTCATATCTGCCGATCGCCCGTTGGGGTTTAAAGGCGATCGTCTGGCATATATCGTTGTTAGCACACGTCCCAGATTCTATGGGGTCAGAAATCGGAACATGCGACACAACGAAATTTAGAGACCTAAGTCTTTTAACTATGGATAATAAAGAACAATACAACCTGGTTGTCTTGGGCGGTATTCTCCATAGTCCTTAGTTATCCTTTCAGAACACACAAACTATCACTGATTAAAGACTTAGATTCTTTTAAAAACACTAAAATCCTTAATGCGAAAAGCATGTATTGCACTTGTTGCTATGCAAACAAGAATGAGCTCTATGGTAAACGGGTACTCGGCAGTGGGGAGCCGGGTACCCGGTTCCCAGGAGTCGGTAAAGCTTTCTAAGTCTATAATCCTAGAGCCGCTGTATATCAGAAGTAACAGAATGGTGAGTATTGATCGAAGGAGAAAGCGAAGGTGGTATTCCAATAATATAATCAAAACGAGGCCGAGTTAAGTTTATTTGTGTTTTACAAATGGCTGCTATTTTGCGTATTCAACGTTGTCAGCAACTACGATTTTCAGATTTAACTTGTGTTCATTGGAACAACATTTAATTGAGCATGGAAGGATAACTATACCAAGAACAGTAGGGTTATGCATATAACACATGGACATATATTTACTGCAATAATAGTGCCGAAAATGATTGATTTTGACTACCATGAATACGGAAATGAAGAGACCACACTCGTCAAATTCGCATGAAATGCTTTATTATCAAATTATTACAATATATAAATTGTCAATACCGTCACTGATGGTATTTGACGATATTGGCGGTTTTTAGAAATGAGACGATAACGATAACAATAACATCGTGATTTTCCCGGTTTTATCGGGAAACCGCCCAGCTCTACTCCTTATCCCCTTCGGGGCCTTTGGGCAATGCATAATCTGGCTGAACCAGACGATACGCTGCAACCTCCAACATGTCGGAAGTCTGCTAGCCGCTCGCTCTGACATTCGTTCCATCGCCGGATCGCGCTGAGATCCTTGATCCGATGACAACTCGAGACGGTCGGACATCCAGCCAAGGATCTGCACCCATTCAGCTTTGGTGCAGAAAGCGGACTCGTCCATCAATGGACTACCGCTCATCTTCCTTCTCACCCTTGGATGAGTAGGTCACCGATGATCCATGCTGAGAGCTATGACCTGCACTTCTTCCAACATGAAGCGCATCCATAGCCCGACTACTAGCGGCACCAGTGTCCAACGAATCGCCGGACACGGACTCACCGCAGTCCATCGGCTCCAGCACGGGAGGCGGGACTACAGCCGCTTTCACCACGGTAGATGCCGCCACTCCGAGAGGAGCCGCACCTAACGCCGCCGGGATGCCGCAAAACATGGCTCCAATGACAAGGCAGGGTGAGCGAAATCCGGGTGGAAAATGCCCGACGGAACGTCAACATCACCACCCGCTTGGTAAACCTGTACAAATCCCGAGATAATATAATACTACATTTATTAATGTAACATTTTCTTTTAGAATCTGTATATTACTTATTAACCCTTTAACTTTCATCATTAATCCATTTTTTCTGATAATGTATCACTAGAATTAGTGACTGTTATTGCGCCAGTAATTTCCAGTGATAATCTAAAAAATAGGCTTCTCTTGGTTTGCTAATTGGCATTTATCCAGACTAATGTGGCGACTTGAATGTTAAAGGGTTAATATAACTTTAACATTGCAATAATAGCACTATCAATAGCGTACTTTATTCACAGCCACTGCATGTTAAAAGCATTGCTAATAGCACTAATATTAAAGTTAAAGTGTTACTATAACTAACATTCACACTAATACTAACTAATACTATTAGATAATAGTAATAATAAATAGTAACTAATGATCACTTAATGGGGTAATGATATCTTGTGATCACTGTTAGGTCAGTAAGATAATAATAATAATAATATCGCTACTAAATAATACTTGTTTATTTGTTTCCTTATATTAGTTGTTTCCTTAATTAACACTATACTACTGTTTTATCACCAATTTAATGGCCTGAGATTGAGTATGGGTCTCCATCCCCCCGTGCTCTTGGGGACAAGGAACATGTTTGAATAGAAGCCTGGAGTGTTCCGGTTTGCTGGTTTTATTGCTCCCTTCAGAAGCAAACCCGACACTTCCTTTTGAACGGCTTCTAACTTGTCTGGCTCCCTTGGTACGGGTGTCCAGACAGGTGCCAAAGACAGATTTTGTGGCGGAAAGTCCCACCACTCCGGCATGTAACCCTGGGATAACCATCCCAGGACCAGACTGTCTGACGTCACACCTCGCCAAGCCTCGACGAAACGCATGAGCCTTCCACCCACCATAGACGCCTCGACGTCTAACGGGGTTGTCCGGCTCGCAGTCCGCCCCCCCCCCCCTTTCTTAACGAGAGAGAGTGAGAACCATTTCGTTCTAGGCACGACGGGTATAACTGGCACCGCTGTTCCTGTCGCACAGGTGCGGTCCAGGCGGATATGAAGGGAGCTTGCGTACCCTCAGGTACGCTTCGGCCCCTTCTGCCCGCCCTTTGAGGCCTTACCCGTACCCTTCCCCTTACCACCTCTAGGGCGGTCCGGAGCAACATTGGGGAGGGTAGACCCCTCTACAGCCTTCCTGGGTTTCTTCGCCGCCGGCGGCTTCGAGAACCCAGCCGAAACAGACGTCGCAATAGGCCTGGCTTTCGCCTTGCCCTTATGCTTTTTCTGTTTCTTTGAAGGCTGTCCTGTTAGCGGCTTGCCCACAGCCCCTAGTGCGTGCGCTTGCCGCACTAGCTCTAGCTGTAGATTTACCGCTAACCGATTCTGCGCAATACTGGCGGTGTCCTCTAAGATGGCCCGCGCTTGGCCACCAAAGATGCTAGGCCCTGTCAGGGGCGTCCCAAGAAGACGTTCCTTGACTGCCGTAGCCGGACGCATATGGTCAATGACCATTTGCCTCCTGGACTTCGTCACACGCGCTTGCACCCTTGCCAATGCGTCCATTGACAGCACCAAGCCGTCATTAACGCACGATAGCGCCACAGGTGGCACAGGGTGGCCTGCCCCCGCTTCAGCCCACACCGACTGAAGTAGACGATAGGAGTGATTGACAGCGCTCATCGCTGCCCTCACACCCTCATCGCATAGGGCCAGGACTTCTTCCTGGTGTACCTGGGCCTTATCCACTAGTGCCGGACCGGGACCACCCGACCCGGCACTCTGGACGCCCAGTACCCATCGGTCATCCTCCGTGACCGACGGGACTACACCATACCTGTCGTATTCACCCCGCGGAATACGACATCTTGCCCGCACCTCCCTGGAGGCCGCAGGGAGCTGACCCTTGGTCATTAGTTGTTTACTATAAATAGCATCCAACAAATCAATGAACCGTGGATCCAGTCCCACTGACTGGATCCGGGCCTCGGGCAAAATCCCCGTCCTAATCGACGCAACCGACGGACGGGGCGCATCTTCATCGGCCGTGGCCGAAACCACAGACGGGTCTACTCTGGCTAGCCACGCCAGAGCATCAGACCAATCTATCTCCGAAGAAGATACCCCCGCAAACACGTCACCCGTTGACGTGCTTACGGGTCTGCCAGCCATGGCCTCCCGGCAAGGAGCCACGGCTGACACGCCAGGCACTCCGCTACCACATGGTTCCGCCGCCACCCCATGAAACACTCCGGTCCATGGGGTAGGTCCGCACGGAAAACCGTACGGACCCGTAACCGTCGCGGAACCATAGCCGGCCACGGGCGCCAACGGCACCCCATGTCCGGCTGCCGGACCAGGCGAGATAGGTGAGTACCACGCCTGGCCCGGCACACCCGTTCCCTTGACGGCTGGTGACAAACCAAGCCGCGCGGAACCGGTGCACGGTAACGGATTGGCCTCAGCCGCAGGTGGAGCCGCTGACCTGGCTTGCGCCAAACCAGACAAATGGAGGCCGGTTCCGTCCAGGACGGAATCAACCTCCATATTCTCCACCTGCGGCTTCACGGGCCGCAGCAACCTCTCCTCCTCGGCCTCATCGTCTTCAGACTCCGAAGAGCCGTCAATAGACGAATAAACCGTGGAGCCGTCCTGGCGGACGGCTCCCACACCTGACGGACCTGCCACCGCTACTGGACCACCCGGAGGTGGCCGCAGAGAGACAGAACAGACGGGACCGCCAGGGGGCCGTCTCGGTAACCAGTCCAGAATCCTGTCCGAGGACAGGATCCGTACCAGGCATGGGGAGAAACTTCCCCCTAACCTTTGGTAGCAGGGACGACACCAGCGTGGGCAGAACGCTATGCAGAAAACCCTGCATAGCCGGACCAAACCACGTCGGCGGTGCCATCTCCGCCACCTCCAGCTGGGGACGTGGAGCACCCCCACCGGTCCCGAACCGGGCGCTCCACGATTTCCTCTCGGACCGCCTGACCCCGCGTCAGACCCAGCCAAGTCCTTCTGGGCAAGGAACTTAACCATCGTTTCGACGGACCACACTGCACAAACATTACACCTATGATCTATATTACACAGGGCACACCTAAAACAGACATGGTCCTTGAACATTACACGGACAAACTTATGGCAGTCGTCACATGATGGCGGGGCTGGCTTGGCCTATAAAATAAGCACAAACCTACAATAAACAAGCGGAACGAGACACGGATGGAAGGCAGACAATTAATTTTCAAATATTTTGACTCATAAATTAACCGTAACCTCCCGCACCCCACCCCGCCACGTTACAACAACGATCGCATTGATTATGACGACAAGTACGCGGCGGGCACAACACACCCATAATAGATCCTACAGGATGTGTAACGGCTCCAGGAATCATATCGCATAGCATTCAGGGTATATTTACTAATCAATATAAATTATACTCCTAACGAACGCAGCACGATATGTGAAGAAAACAACAAAATGTATAACAACTGCTGTCTCACACGGTAAAACCGCAGACCACACATCTACTCAAGAATTTTGAAACCACCGATCATTGCAAACCGATCGTGATCGCACGTAAACTTGATCATTCTAAAGTTTCCGGTACCATTTTTTAGTACGTAGCACCCAGAACAAGATGCGCGAATTAATGAAAAAATTTTTCTTCACATAAACATCCGAGCGACCGGGTGTGACGTCACCCGCTCGGATTCTACGGAGAACGACGTCAGCCGATATTCGTGTTAGAAATACCGTAGCAAACACCTATTTTCATATCTGCCGATCGCCCGTTGGGGTTTAAAGGCGATCGTCTGGCATATATCGTTGTTAGCACACGTCCCAGATTCTATGGGGTCAGAAATCGGAACATGCGACACAACGAAATTTAGAGACCTAAGTCTTTTAACTATGGATAATAAAGAACAATACAACCTGGTTGTCTTGGGCGGTATTCTCCATAGTCCTTAGTTATCCTTTCAGAACACACAAACTATCACTGATTAAAGACTTAGATTCTTTTAAAAACACTAAAATCCTTAATGCGAAAAGCATGTATTGCACTTGTTGCTATGCAAACAAGAATGAGCTCTATGGTAAACGGGTACTCGGCAGTGGGGAGCCGGGTACCCGGTTCCCAGGAGTCGGTAAAGCTTTCTAAGTCTATAATCCTAGAGCCGCTGTATATCAGAAGTAACAGAATGGTGAGTATTGATCGAAGGAGAAAGCGAAGGTGGTATTCCAATAATATAATCAAAACGAGGCCGAGTTAAGTTTATTTGTGTTTTACAAATGGCTGCTATTTTGCGTATTCAACGTTGTCAGCAACTACGATTTTCAGATTTAACTTGTGTTCATTGGAACAACATTTAATTGAGCATGGAAGGATAACTATACCAAGAACAGTAGGGTTATGCATATAACACATGGACATATATTTACTGCAATAATAGTGCCGAAAATGATTGATTTTGACTACCATGAATACGGAAATGAAGAGACCACACTCGTCAAATTCGCATGAAATGCTTTATTATCAAATTATTACAATATATAAATTGTCAATACCGTCACTGATGGTATTTGACGATATTGGCGGTTTTTAGAAATGAGACGATAACGATAACAATAACATCGTGATTTTCCCGGTTTTATCGGGAAACCGCCCAGCTCTACTCCTTATCCCCTTCGGGGCCTTTGGGCAATGCATAATCTGGCTGAACCAGACGATACGCTGCAACCTCCAACATGTCGGAAGTCTGCTAGCCGCTCGCTCTGACATTCGTTCCATCGCCGGATCGCGCTGAGATCCTTGATCCGATGCCAACTCGAGACGGTCGGACATCCAGCCAAGGATCTGCACCCATTCAGCTTTGGTGCAGAAAGCGGACTCGTCCATCAATGGACTACCGCTCATCTTCCTTCTCACCCTTGGATGAGTAGGTCACCGATGATCCATGCTGAGAGCTATGACCTGCACTTCTTCCAACATGAAGCGCATCCATAGCCCGACTACTAGCGGCACCAGTGTCCAACGAATCGCCGGACACGGACTCACCGCAGTCCATCGGCTCCAGCACGGGAGGCGGGACTACAGCCGCTTTCACCACGGTAGATGCCGCCACTCCGAGAGGAGCCGCACCTAACGCCGCCGGGATGCCGCAAAACATGGCTCCAATGACAAGGCAGGGTGAGCGAAATCCGGGTGGAAAATGCCCGACGGAACGTCAACATCACCACCCGCTTGGTAAACCTGTACAAATCCCGAGATAATATAATACTACATTTATTAATGTAACATTTTCTTTTAGAATCTGTATATTACTTATTAACCCTTTAACTTTCATCATTAATCCATTTTTTCTGATAATGTATCACTAGAATTAGTGACTGTTATTGCGCCAGTAATTTCCAGTGATAATCTAAAAAATAGGCTTCTCTTGGTTTGCTAATTGGCATTTATCCAGACTAATGTGGCGACTTGAATGTTAAAGGGTTAATATAACTTTAACATTGCAATAATAGCACTATCAATAGCGTACTTTATTCACAGCCACTGCATGTTAAAAGCATTGCTAATAGCACTAATATTAAAGTTAAAGTGTTACTATAACTAACATTCACACTAATACTAACTAATACTATTAGATAATAGTAATAATAAATAGTAACTAATGATCACTTAATGGGGTAATGATATCTTGTGATCACTGTTAGGTCAGTAAGATAATAATAATAATAATATCGCTACTAAATAATACTTGTTTATTTGTTTCCTTATATTAGTTGTTTCCTTAATTAACACTATACTACTGTTTTATCACAAATTTCACTAAATTATTCTCTGCATGCACATACTAACCTGGCTCTCAATTTGGCTGACATTCTCATGGTGAGAGCCGTCAGTAATTAATATGTATACATATTATATATGTGTATATATATTAGATGAAACGAACTAGCCAAAACTTATTAACCCTATTTACTCTCAAACTGCTCGTTTTACCGGGAACAGTCAAAATAGTTTCAAAATATGTAACCAAATATCTCTAAACATCTTGAATTTTTCAAAGGTCCATGAATTTTATATCTATTATGACCGTTCACTATTTTGAAATCAATTCGACTGGAAACAGTCAAATTATCTTCAAAATATTAAACAGAATTCTCATAACATTGAATAAAAGGGTCTATGTTTCTGATATCTATGGATACTGTTAGACTTACGTGACTGATACACGCGTCGAGAACCAGTAAAAAAGGGCAAAAATTTGATTTAGAAACACTTATATAGATCACCGGTAATACGACATTAATCATTCACATAGTTCTCATGATTATTATACACAATCTACATAAATATTTAAATAATGTATCAATAATAGGCAGCCAAGATCGGTATACTTATACTTGCGGCCAAGATCATATGGCGGCCAAGATCAGTGGTGACCGTGTCAGGCAACACCGCGAACATACCATGTTCTACATCATACATGCATGTTTTTAAAATGTAAAGTTGTGACCTAAAAATACTGTATCTATTTAACGACACATGATTTTCTGAGATTACCTAAGTGACACGCACGTGAGAACGCCAAAAGTATGTATCCTCGAAATCACATGACCCTCGAAACCACCTTACTGGACGATATTAGAACTTAGAAGTCTAGTTTAAGTTACTACGCGAGAGGCCGTGTCACCGATCTTGCTTCAATTCCCTATTACTAACTGATGAGAATTTGTGATCAGACGGTTTAGGAAATGAAATAGTCCCTGTTTCATATCTGCAGGTCTGAGATGTCTGATGATGACATTCATGAAGATTTTACAGCATTTCTACGACACCGGTTTTCGAAACATTAAATTATTTTGGGGATACCATTACTGGATCTAACACTCAATATCAATCATTGTACATCACATTTGTGTTCGGTATTCAGTTATTGTTAATCTATGACAGAGTCTTACCTTTGTACAAGGCATAATCTTCGGGCTCAATTTCCCGAAAACATGAGACAACGCAGCCATGGCTTCTTCTCTTCTCGATGCGTAGATACCGCCTCTCGGATATAGTCTTTTAGCAGTACCGCCGTAATGGAGTAGTCCCTATCATTTTATTGTTGTTATCTTAATTGCCAAGTATATATACAAGCGTACAATGATTTTTTCGTGTACCAATATTCAGACTAATATCATGTACTAGAAACCACACCACTATCCACCACCACCATGGCCGTTACACAGCACAGCTCTGGAACGACTTAGCATGCTTCCAAAGCGAGCTGATGTGCCCTATTGTGCATTCTGAGTATAGCGATGTGTCGCATTGGCTCGTTTGGCAAAACCGGTGTGCCGCACATGCTTGTTTTTTCAATCCAAAACAGCCGGTTTCGATCCCCTGTTCAGGCATGTGATCAAGGTGTAAAAACCTGCGCCATTCCATACGTCATTCACATGACACATCCTTCGGAGGGGATGTAAAGCTGTTGTACCTGTCTCGTGTGGTGTCTGTGCCATGGGAGACATAAAAGAACTCACGCTGAGTGTCAGGCCCTGTATCGGGAGCTCACATGACACGTCCTTCGGAGGGGACGTAAAGCTGTTGGACCCGTCTCGTATGGTGTCTGTGCCATGGGGGGCGTAAAAGAACTCACGCTGAGTGTCAGGCCCTGTATCGGGAGCTCAGTCGTGAATATGCTCTGATAGTGTAAATAGTAGATTTTAAACTGCCATCAGTATATCCAAGATGCCATAACTGAAGCCTGTAAGACGCCTATCTAAATAGGCGGATGGTACAGATGTGAGCAGACTGGACTTCACTGTGTGGCATTGTTGCCAGCCTGCTCTAACCAACCTACATCACAGCTATCAGCGACGCTGTCGGTGGCTCCCTGGTTCACTATCTAGACTGTCTGTAAATACGTTACAAATAATTGTAGAAACACCCCAAGGGGTGCGGATATGTGACCAGGAACCTCACTGAGCAGTGACGCTGTCAGTATGGTCGGTGCTCCTATATACAGGAGGAAATTATGAAATACAATACGATGGAAGACATTGCTTCCCAAAATAGTGGTGCCTTCCAATTCGATGGTGGTCTGAGTCTCAGCGGAACACTTTTAACTAATTAACATGCCAAGCAAAAACCATTATTAAAGGAAGACATAATTTGTCGAGACTTTGGAAAAGAAAATATTGTTAAATTCAAAACCATTATAGCTAATACAAACTGGAATGACATTATTAACTGTCAATCCTGTGAAGATGCCTACAACAAATTCCATACTATATGCACAGATCTTTATGAAAGCACCTTTCCACTAAAAAAGACTAAAAATCTAAGCGAAACCCCCACACAGCTGTGGTTAACGCGGGGATTGATAGCTGCATGTAATAAGAAGAACAATCTTTATCAAAATTTTATTAAGTCCTCTACAGAGTACATTGAAACAAAATATAAACACTAGAGGAATAAATTTAACCAAATGATTCGAATACCAAAAGGAAACTATTTTCATAGCAGATTTGACCACCAGAAAAATAAAATTAAGGAAACATGGAAATTAATTAAGTCATTATTAAATAAACCAAACAGTAAATCAGAAACGTCAAGATTTATCTACAATAACAAAGTTGTAACTGAAAAGGAAGAAATAGCAACAAAATTTCATGAATATTTTATTAACATTGGCCTCAAATTATCGAAAGAAATCCAAATTGACAAGTATACAGGACTATTTAACATCAATCTTCAATTTTTCTAAGCCCTACTAACCCAGAAGAGATTTCTAAACTACTAATGCAAATTAATACTAATAAACGTGCAGGTACTGATAATCTTAAATGGAGTATCTTTAAAAATTGTCTAACAGGGATTCTAATTCCTTTAACTCACATATGCAATCTGTCCCTGGAGCAGGGGGTCTTTCCATCACAGTTAACAATAGCATGTGTGACACCACTATGCAAAGCTAAAGACTCATCTGACTTCACTAACTATCGATCCGTCTCGTACTTCCACTGTTTTCAAAACTTGTGTAGAGACTTTTCTACACTAGATTAATGAATTTTCTAAATAAGTACTCAATAATATATGAGGCGCAATATGGCTTTAGAGAAAAACATTCCACAACGCTGGCCCTCATTGACATGCTGGAAAAGATTTCAAATTCACTAGAATAAAAGGAACACATCCGTGGTATTTTCTTAGACCTTTCGAAAGCTTTCAGCACAATTGATCATGACATCTTAATACATATGGAGTAAGAGGATTTGCATTAAACTGCCTAAGAAGTTACTTAAGCGATTGGGTACAATGTGTACAATACAATGTAGTTTGCTCTAGTAATGAAAAGCTGGTTTGTGGTGTTCCCCAAGGATCAATACTTGGCTCCGCCTTGCTTCTACTCTATATGAATGACTTACCTACTGTCTGCAACTGCCTCTCACTAATATTGTTCCCAGATGATACAAATGCATTTTTACACCAAAATAGACACGTTTTACAAAAAGGTAAAAGTAATAAATTGGTTAAAAATAAACAAATTATCATTAGATGTTTCTAAAACTAACTATATGCTTTTTACAAAATCTAGGACAAGTAGTTTACCAAAACTCTACATTAATAACCAAGAAATAAAAGAGGCTGAATGTGTTAAATTTTTAGGGGTTTATGTGGACAAAGAGCTGACTTGGCAGAAGCACATAGAGGTAGTGACATCTGAGGTGGTATCATTCGAAGGCAAATAGGACAGGGCCATGGGTTCCAAGAAAAGGTTTCTGCTCAAAGGTGCCATGGGAGGGTAAAAGGAATGTTACTGTGAACTATTTTTTAATATCTGGTGAACATTATGCAAAAGACCAAAAACCATAAAAATGATCAAACATGGTAAATAACCATCAAAATGATATTAAAAACCCCACAATTGTCAGAAACAGCAGAAAAAAGGTGAAAATCAGTCAAGGAGGACCAAGAATTGCCAACAATTATGAAAAATGGTCAAAACGCATTAAAAATGGAAGAAATTACCAAAAAAAAGACAGAAATGGTCAAGATTTGTTAAAATCAGTCAAGAATGACCAAAGTGGTAAAAAACAATAAAAATTGACGAAAACAGAAAAAAAATTTCAGGATCGGTCAAAAAGGTCCAAAATTGGCAAAAAAATAATAAGAAATGGACAAAAAATTATCAGAAATGGCCGAAATCGGTCAAAACCTGTTCAAATTGGTCAAAAAATTCTAAAATTGAAAAACCCCCACGATGAAACTGATAAAAAAAATGGCCAAAAGCGGCTAAAATTTGAAAAGAAAATGATCAAGTTCCATCAAAAAATGGTGTAAAATGATCCAAAAATTAGCACGTAGCATAAAAAATAGTACAAAAACTGCCAAAAAAAATCTACATTGTCAGAAACGATAAAAAAAATTTCAACATGGTTAAAAAAGTCCAATAAGGACAAAAAAATCTAATTTAGCAATAAATGGGTTAATCAAGATTTGCAATTTAGCATTAAAAGGGTTAACAGAAGAATTCAGCAGTAAAATGGTTAATTGAGACTTGTAATTCAGCAGTATAAGTGTTAATTGAGACTTGATATTCAGCAGTAAAAGGTTAATTAAAGCTTGTAATTCAGCAGTAAAAGGGTTAATTGAGTACTGTAATTCAACAGTAAAAGGGTTAATTTACACTTGCTATTCAGCAGTAAAAGTGTTAATTGACACTTGTTATTCAGCAGTAAAAGGGTTTATTTGCTATGTGTTATGTAGTAACTTGGCGCGCTCATATCTCAGCGTTTATGGACAGATCGCCTTG
Organism: Chaetoderma sp. LZ-2023a; assembly: GCA_034401795.1. Classification (NCBI taxonomy): domain Eukaryota; kingdom Metazoa; phylum Mollusca; class Caudofoveata; order Chaetodermatida; family Chaetodermatidae; genus Chaetoderma; species Chaetoderma sp. LZ-2023a. The sequence goes on from CM067360.1 coordinate 128,491,821, forward strand.
ATTCTTTCAAACCCTCATCTGTGGACATCTTGCACATGGTGAACTACATTTAAACAACGCTGACATTGCGGTTCTGAAGAAGAAGCTCGTGGAAAAGGAATAATAATGATAATAATAATAATAATAATGATAATAATAATAATAATAATAATAATAATAATAATAATAATAATAATAGTGAATAATAATAACAAGAATCGACAATTTCTAAAGGGTTCCAAGCGGAGCTGCTTGGAACCCTAATAATAATAATAATAATAATAATAATAATAATAATAATAATAATAATAGTGATGATGATAATAATAAAAATAATAATAATAATAATAATAATAATAATAATAATAATAAAAATAATAATAATAATAATAAAAATAATAATAATAATAATAATAATAGATCACAACACGATCCCTTTATATTCATGAATGTAATTGCCATGTTTTACTGTTTGTATCCTACTTGTATATACTACTGTTCATATAATCTCACGTAGTATATGTCTGTTTATGTTACATCATATTATATATATGTCCTATATTTTGCAATTAATGTTTATATGTTAGGAGTCCACCACCACATAGGCTTGCCTTTGGTGGACTGCCTTTGTAATTTCTGATAATGACGACTAAATATGAAAATAAATAATCTTGAATCTTGAATCTTGAATCATGTGTTGCATGGTTCAATATTGTGTATGCAGTGCCATATTGTGTATGCGGTTCAATCATTAACTTCACCGCAGCTCCAGACAAACACATCTGATAGCGACAGAACTACAGTACAAACGTGCAATCCAATACTGGAGGCTGACAGCACAGACACACCAGATAACAGCAACATTAAAGACCTACCAGATAACTCCACAGATACAGTACTGAAGGAGGACACTACAGAACCTTCAGCACAGCATACACTTACCTTAGCCATGCATGTGAAGAAACTGAGGACAACAGGATCTTAGCAGGGAGACCCAGGGGCAGCATAATCAGTGATACCATGCAGGAGGATCTACAGACTTGGCTCCATGTCCATCAAATGAGATGCTGGTAGAGGTTCTATAAGAGATACAAAAATGAGAAAAGACTACAATGCTCTCCAAAGACAATTACATGACCCGCAACTTGCAAAGACCAACAGTCCTAACCAATATAGAATGACTTCTGAACGAACGACCAATCAAGATACCCCACCACCCATCCCAAACAAAGAGCATAACTGTATTACCACACAATACCAATCAACTATGCACTGAAATTAAAACTCAAGGGAACAATCAGAAACAGAAAGCCTCAATGACCCAGAGGTCAAAGTCCAACAGCGACAGACAAGAAAAATGGAAGTATACATATATGCAATTAGCAAACCAACAGATGACAGTCTATCAAACTCACGTCCAGAGAGCAGCTCCATCTGCAACAGCCGACAGACAGCACTCCCCACAAGCATGCCAAAGAGAACTTTTCTTATTGGCAGATCCACTTTTAGAAAACTTACCCAGTGCTACACTAGAGCAAGTTCAGGCGGAGAAAAACATATGCGTCACAGTGGATTCTATGTTAAGCTTTGCCAGTCACATCTTTGAGAAGGTCAACAAGGCAAATGCCATTGTGAGACTGATCAGATGAACAATTGTTTAGCTGAACATGAAAATTACAAACTCCTGTACAAGGCACTAGTCCGTCCCTATCTGGCATCTGCCAACTCTGTATGGCATCCATATTTGAAAAAGCACGTAAACACAATAGAACGTGTCTAGCGCAGAGCAACCACACTAATCCCATCTCCCCAGGAGCTCTGATACAATCAATGTCTAAAAGCCCTGAAGCTCCACACAATGCTCTATAGGCGATCCCAGGGGGGGGGGCACATGATTAAAGCCTACAAGATGCTAACAGGTCCCTATGACCCTGAAATTAAGTCTCTGTTCTGCTTACAAAATGTCTTTAGTACTAGTGGACACCATCTGAAAGTCTACAAGAAGAGGGTGTGTCTGTGAGGGGTTGGGGTGGGAGTGGGGTGGGGGTGGGGGGTGGGAGGGGTGGGGTGGTGTTGAGAACTAACCACTCTTCTCTGTGGTACATAATCTGTGGAATGGTTTGTCTGAACTTGTTGTTTCATCTTAAAATTTTTGAAATCTAGATAGGCTTTGGCGCAGGAAGAGGCAATGAATGACTACAGTTAACCCATGACCGAAAGTGACAACACGGTAACTGAGATATGTGAAGCAGAGCTGAGCATAGAGACCTAATTGGCCTGCACTCAGATTTATCACCTAGATTACCTAGATGTGTACTGAAGACATGAACATAACCATATCATCGTTCAGTGGAGCAAGGATAGCAGAACTCAAAGACAAGCTGAAACTACTTCTAATGATGGAACAGTTCATTGCCATAGTTGTCCATGTTGGGACTAATAATATTGGCAGGCACAAATTAGAGGGGATGGGCTGAGATTTTAGCAAACCGATAGAACTAATACAAAGAATGACACCCAGTACCAAGGTTTTTGTCCCATCGATCATACCGCGACCAAACATATGGGAGCCGAAAGTCCCAGTCCTGCCAATCAAGGTGTGTTTCCTTAGTTCACATGATTGCTAATGTAGGGTTAAACCATTCTACCATCCAGTCGCTGTGTGTTTTTACTATGTGGAATAATTTGCAGAGCTCCCCGATCAAACAGCTTTCAAAGGTGGTACTTTGGTTGGAGTGTAGTTAATAAGGCATGCCGAAATGGCAGAACACATTGCTGGCCAGGGTATTCGTCACAGTGGCTGCCTCTTGGTCCGGCCAACCAAATGCTTCTTCCACTTCGTGAAATGGTCCTGAAATAAGAGAATATATTTATTCCTCTCATCCGTCGCATTTAAGGGCCCGAGCACATCTATGACCACTCACTCCCATGGCGCACCAATGATTTTGGTTTGTTATTATGTAATATAATAATAATAATGATAATAATAATAATAATATATGGCCGATGTTGATAACGCACTTATGAATTCCCATGGTGGGCGCACCCCCTCCTTGATCCACGCGTGTATATGTTTGGCATGTTTGATTGTTGCATGTGTGAGAGCAAGTCTTCCCACCGTCCAGTTCTCACACCAGAGTTCTGGGAAGGTGGAAAATGGCTCTGTGTTGTGTGGTGGCAACTTTGGCATCTTCCTCAAGTCCTATTCGGCTCAAGGCATCAGCGTTATCAAGGGAATTTGCCAGGTACCATTTTTCCATTTTGTTAAGGGTACGAGATCCATAGCTTAGTACCTGCTCTGTTCCACCATCCCCGACTTGGGTTAGAACGGTGCCAATGGCAATCATAGAGGTGTCAGTGTCGAGAATGAAATCGAGGATATGGTTGGGATGTTTGAGAATCGGCACATATATTAACTTTGCTTTCAAGGCATTGAAAGTTTCCTCAAACTCACCCATCCTTTCAAATGGTCGGTCCTTTTCCATAATTTGAAATAATGGTGCAGCTGTTTCACTAAAATGACAGATGTAGTGCCGATAATACTGATAGAGGCCTTGGAAGCTATGAGTGTCGGCTACAGTGGCGGGGTTCCTCCATTCCTCCACTGCTCATGTTTTCTCGGGGTGAGTGGCCATGCCTTTGGCGGATATTACATGGCCCAAAAACTCAACCATTTTTGTAAAGAAAGGGTAATTTTTAGGCTTAAGTTTAAGATAAGAGTTTTGGAAATGTTGTAATACTTCGGCTAGCTTTGCCATTTGGGTCAGTTGTGTTCGGTGTCGATGGAATAGCATACTAGGTACATTTCGCTCTGGTCTAATCATCTGATGAGAAACTTTTCCTCTATCCATATAGCAATCAGTGTACACCACGGTTTTGTTCTATGTTTACGCCCAGAAATGGCTGAGTTAGCTGCGAAAATCCCCTTAAATTATCTTCAAAATATTGCTTTTGATGTCATAGTCGCGTATATGCATAAATAGATCTAGAATGTTCTGTGCACATGATAAATACGTCACTGATCTAGCTGCACGCTGATTGGCTCCCGCTCGGCCGCTTGGCCGAGGCCTCTGCTTCTGACGTCATGAGTAGTAACAGGGGTGAAAAAATCCAGAATCAGGAGCATCATCGGCGTAGAGGCCGACCCGTCTGGAGGATTGGATGGAGTGTGCGGGACTTGACGAGTGCAGCAGAACACCAACGGAAGATACAGACTATCACTGCGGTTCCTAACGGCTTTCAGCTCACCCGCACTAGTGAGTGGTCCTCGAACTTTCCGTGTTACAGAATTTTGGATGCTCCTGGATGGCCATCCAGGATCAAAATAATTAAAGTTATGCTTTCCGCATCCAGACTTTCATAAGGGAGTCTTTCCGAAAGCAGGCCATGCGGGCCCTGGATGTAATTCTACAGAATATAGAGCCAATGGTGATTCTTTGTGGATGACTCGCTGGATCTGCCAACCACGCTGAAAAGTGGACTTCAATTTCCGCACTGCATGTCGTGTGTGTTTAATTAACTTTTTGACCACAGTCTGGTGGAACTTTGCTGGGTGCGCCACAATAGCTATGCGACGCATCCCACACCATGTGCGAGTTTATGTAACTGCTTAACATTATATAACGCCCTATCTGTTAATGGGCAAACTACATCATTCTCGTTTCTGTTGCCGGATGGAGAACTTTTCAACTTCCGTATAAATTGTATACTAGCTGAGAGATTATCTAATAGACATTTCCAAAACTGCTATGTGTCGCTGTCCTGAGTATGTACCACGTCTGCCCTACCTGGAGAAGTCAGCTTGCGGAGAACTGCCCGCAGAAATTAGCTGCGGAATCTGCCTGTGGAAAACCCTCCAGTTTCAGAAAATGTGTCGGCTCGCGCTATGAATACTTTAGCGCCTCAATTTCAGTAACATAGTAGTCTGTTCCATACCGATGACTATTAGGTACACAAGTAGCTATGCTATTGTATAATTAATTATCATTTCCGTATATGGTACTGATCACTAATAGGTACATTCCTGGTCTTACGACCGCAATTTGTAATTTCTGTCTTACTGTGAATATTATCCTTGTAGATGCTTTCAACTATCCGCACCGTTTAAGTTCATCACTCTGTGATAATTATTGAAATCATTCATTATTTTCTGCTTATTGCATTGGTTAGTTGTATATGCCAGTTAGCCATTCAGTTAATATGTTTTCTTTATTTGTAAAAACTTTGGACCGCAGTACACTAGGAAATACTATACAGCAACACATATATCCGCATCACTTTATTCCCGCCAGCATCAATTTTAAACTGAGTAGCTGTCCGTGCTCTAATTGTTTGAGCCCAGCATGTTACTGACTAAACCTTACTATTCAGCTCGATAGGATAGGTTAAAGTGGTTAGGGACACTCTCTTCGTTTGGAGACATATGGTCTATGCCTCTTTTCCAGTTGTTGCAGTAATGTAGCCCCGCACTCCGGCAAGGTTGTGTAAAATTGGACAGTTACCTATCTGTTAATGAGCAAACTACATCTAAGTTATTGTCTCTTTCCATGATCCACCAGCCGCATTCCTTATTAATTGTCTGGACTCCCATCAGCACATTGATCGGATCCAGCCCTGGGAAACTATCAGAGGTTTCCGAGCGGTGATGGTTAAAGTGCTGATTTACACACATCTCCACCATATCCTCGGATACTTGCTAGCTAGAAAACCCCGTGAATGAAGTAAGCACTGCTAAAACATATAGTTAGAAATGTGAGTGAGTTTATTTACCGGCCTGCAGTGCGTATCTGGGCATATTAGAAATTAATCCTAATGACAGGTCAACTGTTAGATCCATAGGCCTCGGTGACGGATGGGACGCAAATCTCCATCCAACTCGTTGCAGTTTCTGGGTGAGATCTTAGAAATCCGCCACACCCTAACGGGAAGGATGCTCGCGGTGGATATATTCGTCTCTCTGTCCCCTCCATAACGGCATGTTAGTGATCAAAACATGCTTGTGTGAAATATAGCCATTGTCCAGGTGATGTTTTATGTGGTTGCGGGGCAAGGTAGCCGGATTTACATCGAATTCGGATACCTTGTGTGGTAACATGTACGCATGCTGTCCTCGGAGGTAGATGCTAGACAAGGCGACCTACGGAAAGCTGAGCATCTGCGCCCACAAGACAACTGTATCTGAAGTTGGGTAGCAATCCCTGCCACTTGCGGCCAAAACTAGTTTCTGTTTCTAACAACTAAGTGATAGGTTAGACTGTAACAGAAGGCCCACATAAATAAAGCGGCAACTACCACAACAGTATCTTTGGAACTACATAAGACGGTGACCTGGGAATTCTTCAGAAATCGTTCGTCCCATCTTCACGAGAACCAGTATGCATCACGTTAATTATGGTTTCACTAGGATCTTCACCTAGCGTTTTCTGTTGAACAAAAGAGTGGCCACTTTTACCAGCTCCTTTCCTCCGCTTCAGTGTTGAAGGCACTTTCCCGTGATGGAGGCCCGCGTGAGGCACCTTCCTCTCGCAATAACAACCTTTTCTTTGTGTGTGTGTGTGTGTGTGTGTGTGTGTGTGTGTTAGGGGTATATTAGCTTATATTAAGCTACCTAGTGACTTCGTTGCGGATGCTTCTCTTGCAGGGATACCTCTGTGGATCCAAAGACCTGTGTGGTGCCTCCAGCGACACCAAGTGGAAAGGACACCAGATGGCTCTGTGTTGTGCATTGTTGTGCTCTTTTACTGTCAAACGATTCTTCTTGTTTGTATAGTATATTACTATTTCTATTGTTTAATTATAATTGTTTCATAGCTCTAAATTGGTATGGATAGGCACACCGGTGACACAAATAGTTGGGATGTCACCATGTGGTTCAATCTTGGTGGCAATGGTCGCACGGCCCCTCTGGAACATCAGTCTTCCATCGGCTCTAGAAGTCAGTCTTTGCATTTCTCAGAGAGATGTCATACGGGATCGGCAACCCCGAGATCCGCAGCTAACCAGCAATCCCAAACATCGCGGACTTGCAGTGCGATGGGCGGAAATCTCATAGGGGACCAGTATGTGCCCCTGTGAGCTACACTGTATTGGTAGTTGCCACTTTATTTATGTGGGCCTTCTGCTACATTCTAACCTACCATTTAGTTATTAGATACGGGGGAGATGGATGACACCTTCATGCAGGTCTACTCTGTAAGTACCAACTTTGTTGGGAAACTGAGTCATCAAGGATTGTGAGCTGACATCCGCATACAGAGGCAACTCTGAATATGTCTAACCTTCTAACAAGAAACTGTGTTCGACATCCTCGGACAACGCAGAAGCTTACCAAAGCTACGTGGAATGTACGTGGTCTGACTGCAACATCAAATAGGCAAACCTTAGGTGCAGACTATGAACACTATAAAATCGATATCACATGCATTCACGAGACTAAAGTAGCTAAACACTCAGAGCAGCAATTTCAGATAGGCCATAAGCTAGTACTCATGGAACAAAAACAGGCCACTTATCATGGATTAGGCTTCGTAATCAGGCCAAGGGTATTGGAGGATGTCATTAGTTTTTGGATACGTCAGTGATCGCGTTGCATTTATCGACCTGGCTATACCAACGCGAAAGCGCACCACCACTAAGTGTCGCATAGTCAATGCATATGGGTTAACTCCCGAAAAGCCACCTGGATCCCCATCCCCACCCCCAGCCAATCTGCGGCCCATTGTGCTCATTAACAGCATACGGAAAATCCTATCCAATGTTACTCTATGCCACATCCGAGACAAGATCGACGACTTCACTGGATCATGTCAAAATGGCTTCAAACGTGGATGCAGCTGCGCAGACATTGTATGGGCTCAATGCATACTTGTGTCGGTAGTCATGTCCAAACACGGGGATTTCCACGAAATGGGCATTAACATGTCACGACCCTTTGACATAATTAAGCGCTCAAAGATCCTAGATGTACTACACCAGGCCAGTTGCAATGAAGATGAGCTAGGACTAGTGAGACTACTGCTTGCAGACACCAAGCTGAGAGTACGAGTCAGTGAAATCTGTAGAGTTTGAGACATCAATAGGCTCCCCACAGAGAGATGGTCTATTCCCTGTGCTCTTCATCTGTTATGTGGCTGCTGCATTGAACTCCGTGTGGGAAAACTCCACAAGACTAAACCCCCAGGGATTCCTACCTATCTTTAGACACATACATCTAACTGGCGAAAATGACCAGCTTCCAGAAGGGCACCCCGCATAGCATCTTCCTCAGAAAGACAGTGTGCGTACATGTTATGGATCAATAGCTCCCGAATCATATGATGATCCAGTCACCATTGCACCATGATCTCATATAACATCACCAGGACAGGTTACAGTTCACATAAGCCATTTAGAAAGCGCAATATCATTTATGGTGGGGTGTAAGAGACAGATATCCATCACTAGTGACCTTCCCGTGAGAGCGTGGTGGGTTCTAAGATCTCACCCAGTCACTACAACGAGTTGGATGGAGATCTGCGTCTCGTCCGTCACCTGTGTATTGCAGAATTAACATTTCACATGCCATTAGGTTTATGTTCCAGAATGACCAGAGATGCACTACAGGCCGGTGTTACATTATATAATTTTATTTCGCAGTGCTTCCTACATTGGCAGGGGAATCTAAACTAACTGGTATCTGAAAATACAGGGGAAGGTGTATGTAAATCGACATTTTAGTTATCACCACTCAGACACCCCAAAATAGTTTCCCAGAGTCAAATCCTGCCGACGTGTCGATTGGGAGTCCAGACAATTATTGGAGGAGCACAGAAAGAGACAATCACTTGATATTAATAAGAGGCCCTAAGGTAATTGGCCAATTTTCTGCAATCTAGCTGGTGCGTGTTGGTGCTACATATCCACTACAGCCGGAAAAGCAGCATACATAATGTGTCTCTTGCAGAGAGATTGCCCCTAACTACTTTAAACCTATCCTATCGACCTAGAATAGCCAGGTTTAGTCGGTCACATGTGAGGCTCAAGCATGGTGAGCATGATCAGTGACCTCAGTGTAAAATTGATGCTGGGGGAATATGGTGATGCGGATATAATGTTGCTGTATGGTATTGTCTAGCGTACTGCATCCTAGAGCTTTCATATAAACAAAACATAATAATTAGGATGGCTACTTGCCATATACATAACTAACTAATACAATGTTGACAGTATATCTGGTCATAAGACCTTATGGTACTTGTTAGTTGTAAGCACCGGAAATAAGGATAATATATAATGTATGAAACAGAAAGTATAAAAATGCAGTCTTTAAGACCGTGTAGGTACTTATTAGTCATCAGCACTTTTTACTGAAATAATGAAATGTACAGTGGTATAGTTACTTGTGTACCTATTGGTCATCGGTACAGTAAGAGTTCATAAATCAAGGAAATTGATGCACTACAGTTGGGTAGCGTGAGATGGCATGATCCCAAATGCAGGGAAGATTTCTGCAAGCAGACTGTTGATGCAGCTCACTCTCAGGATGGTGAAGAAGAACATTTAGAGAAAGATGTTCACTAGACAGTCTGAGTAACTGACACATAATTTACACAGTTTGTTATAAAGTTTCCATCCAGCGACGGTAGTTTGAAAGTTGCCCATTAACATGGAGGGCTATAGTTGTAATTAAATATGCACGTACATTGAACTGGGTACACAGTGTGGGATATGTCGCATTGCTCTTGCGACACACTGAGCAGAGTCCCACCAGACTGTGTTCTAAAAGTTAATTAACACACGCGGCATGCTACGCGGAAGTTTGATACCACTTTCCAGCATGGTCCGGAAGATCCGGCGAGATATCCACCAAGAATCACCACAGCTCTACATCCTGTAGAACTACATCAGGCCCGCAATGCCCATCCGCAGGAAACTCCTCTGTGAAAGTTCCGGAAATGGGAGTTCTTATATTAATTTATTTTGCCCCCCAGATGGCCGTCAAGGAGCTTCCAAAATTGCTATCGCGGATGTCCAAGACTGCTCACCGCTGCATGAGATCTCAATTCCGAATGGCACTGCTGTGGTGTAGGTACCACAGTCAGTTAGCAGGTCTCCTGCGTCTTGCACTGCGCTGGTCCAGCAGTCTTGCTGACTGTGTTGGCTTCCACGCCGAAGTGCTCTCGATTCTCGATTTCTGGCTTCTTTTATACTACTCGTGACATCAGACGCAGGATGCTCGAGCCAATCAGAGGGCGAGCAGTAGCCAATCAGCGTGCAGCTAGAAATGTTGACGTGGCTATCACGTGAACAGCGCATTCCCAATTCATTTAATACATGCACGCGATTACGATGTCAAAGCAATATTTAAAAAAAATTTAAGCTATCCTTTTAATGATAACTCAGCCATTTCTGGTAAAAAGTTCTGAAATCCTCGCTTCATTCCACTCGCTCCTGATTCGTACCAAGAACGACGATAATAATGTGATTTGAAGAAATCACCAGTACCAACTTGGTACACTATAAGCATATACTCTCTTGCAATACTGACACATGTTGTCAGGGAAGCTCTGACGCACGCGCATGCGCTACGCATTCTCACGGACTTTTTAACGAAACCTCTCGCATAGGGCTTTATACATGCATCTTATTCTACTCAGGGGGGGGGGGGGGTTGGGGCGTGCTTGAAATGTACCCGGAGCGGTCGTCCCATACCCAGCCTAGCTGTCCTAGTTTGACATTCGTGACAAAGGATCAGCGCATCTCAGATCGAATGCACAGGAGCACTCTAGGTGGGAATTATAGACACATATAGACACCGAGTAGGTGTGAAGCCAAGAGGAGTTGTGACGCGAGAGACTCGTAGTTATCACAAAAGTTCACATAGAGGTGCGAAAGAGTTTGGGAGGGAGGCATACTTTTAGTTTTCATTTTTGACCTGGAATTATTTTTCCAGGTCTTTTCTTTTCTTGTTTGTTTTATTTCATGGTGCGTGCTTTTTCTTTATTTTACTACCTGATTTGGCTAAAACAATAGCTCGCATGGGCGTTCTCTTGGTGATGGATACTTTTTTTTCCACCAAAATGCCCACGCTCCAACTTACCGTAATCATATATGGTAAAAAGTATAGAAAAACCCCATACAGTAGTACAATATGAATATCACAGTATATGTGTAATTACGTATGCATTCTGGATATATTATGGAATGCATACAATGCGGCCCGTTTTGGCGGGTCTGCACGGAAAGCTCTCGCTATCCACAACCAGTCTCGACATACTGATGCCAGAAGAGAAATAATAAGAAAAATAATATTTTAATGAGGTAAAAACTAGTTCACCAGGCAGCCCCATCAATAACTGGGATGGCATGATGGGAATAAGACATATTCGCTATGGTGCGTTGTTTACTTACGTCTCACACGATGTGCTTACAACACAGGTATACACAGTGATTATTTTTGTGAGACACAGCTATGCAAGAATTTTGCGTAGCTGTGTATGATGACCGTGGTCAGCCAAGGGACTGGGTTTCGATTGTAAAAACATATAATAGGATGAAAAATATTTCAAAAATAATAAAATAATAAGTGTTCCATTTTCCGCACACCTATTCACACATTCTGCTGCATCCTCGACAATAATGTCCACAAATATCCGTGGAGAAATTTCCCCAGTGAGTCTGGGTTCCACGACTCATACTGGATGGTCGTGGTGGGTGGTATTCCGATGCCGAAATCTCATTATCTATGTTGCCTAGGTCAGTAGTACTTAAGCTGGATGAAGCTGCTGATGTATCGACAGATGCGCTAGTGGTGGTGGTGACGATGACGGGTGTAATTCTGACTAGTGGCGGTGCTGAGATTGCTGACATCACTGTTGTTGTTGTTGTGGTGGTGGTGGTGGTGGTGATGGTGGTGATGGTGGTGATGGTGGTGGTGGTGGTGGTGGTGGTGGTGGTGGTGGTGGTGGTGCTGGCTGCCGGGTGGCTAAATGTGTCGCTGCTGCTGCAGTGATTGCGGATAACTTTATTATTTTCACAGCCTTGGTTAACTTGCTCGCGGACATCCTGGGAATCGCTTGGATTTCTGGGTGATGGGCGATTCTGCGCTTTTACGAATATGGTCTGTCCCACGTAGTTGGTTTTCTAATGGCAGGATCTATTGGAAGGATGGTGCTGCGTGTGGATGTCGGTGTGCCGGCCTGTGGTGTGGTGGTGGTGATGACGGCTTCCATGAGGCTGATCTCTGCCTGATGATATCTATCTGCTAGAGTCGCCACCCGTGGACGGTACCACCATTGTCAGCCATCAGGGAGGGGTATAGTTCTGGTTGCTTCCACCACTCTGATTTTGCCATAGTATACCTGGAGATTAAACCTGCATCACCTGTAGAATCTGCTCATGAGTCATAGAAGGGTTCATTTTGGAGAGACTGGCGAACCATACCAGCTTGCTGCTGTCGAGACAGACGTCTCTTAGACAGTGGGCAGTCGGGTGCCAGTAGCTTTCTGAGATGTGACATCTGGAACGTCACCTTATGACCAAGATAGTAGGTCCGCTGCTGGATGGCTTTCTTGGTCTTACACTTCTGCGCCATCTCCTCTTCCCACTTTATGACATCTGGCCCATCCTCATCTGCGAAGACACCTGGCTCATCGCCGTCAACCTCTGGCTCATCGTCGTATGTGAAGACATCTGGCTCATCGTCGTCTGTCAAGACTTCTGCGTCCCACTTACTCTCCTCCAGGAGGGCCTGCCGGTATCGGGACCCTTCACTGTTCCTTTGCCTTCTTGCAATGCTGGCAACCTGTTGATACCAGCTCTCCCGCTGTAGTTGCTCTCCTTCTTGTAGACAGATCTGTTTCTGTGCGAGCATCTGTGCGGCCTTTGGGCAACCCTCTATCGGGTTCATCATCTCAGCAAAGGTCAGATATTCCTGGTGTGATATTATGTTGTCATCAGGTCAATGAGTAATAAGAGTGTAACCTCTAAATGGGCGTCCGATATCCCATCCGTGCTGGCATATATGTTAATGGAGGGGCATTTACAGGTGTGAACAGGCTAGGACTGATAGCTTTCCATAGGTTGCTGTTAGAACCTGGGAGATACTCTATCACGTCCCGGCTGACTTCTACCAATGAGCTGCTGTGTGCATGGCCCTGAGGTTGATGTAGCACATTGGCGTGTATGTATGTTGTGCCCCGCTGGGGCACCTCGAAGAGGACCCATTCTACACGGTACTGTACCACCCGTCTCCCCTCTAGAGAGGGTGAGATTATGTTCTCACCACCGGAGCGCAGCAGTCGGACAATTGGCATGGTTATATCTCCTGTTTAAACCCCTCGTATAGCATGCTATGGAACCCATATTTCCTCCCTCGACTGGTTTTGCTGACCTGGCAGATGTGTACACAGTTGATGCTGCCAAGGTAGAAGAGAGCAATGGCAAGTCATTCGCCCTACAGTAAGAAGCAAACTCAAAGGCATTCTCCCTCCACCCCATTGGTGGTGATGGGGTGGAGCTGCTCACAGACCTCAAGGATGTGTCGAAGTAGTGCCTAGGTCGCAACATAGATGGTCACAAGATCGTGTTTCTGTAGGATTTACCGAGGAGGAAGCTCGGATAATGAGGTGGCAGACATCAACACCATAAACAACGACCTCAGCTTTCATCTGGTCAAACCCTATTCGGGAAGTGCCCCACCGATAACCCATGATGGTCTGCTATTGACCCTGCCAAAAACCTGCAGATCATATTTGAGAAGAATGAAGTATGGTACCGCGTTGGACCTGGTGGTGACTGGCAAACATGGTTGCCACTATACAGGCCTCCCGCAGTCATTGACATAGAGGTTACTCCCCTCTCCACTGTTGTGAAAAGTGATGCGACAGTTCGAAAGCTCTACAATCTGGGATCATCCTTCCTCACCTACATAGGTGAAGGTGTCTACCTGTAGAAGGTGGGTCACCGGATCAGGGTTACAGGTGGAAAGCTCCTGCTGCGTCATCCATTCGATGGACCAGAAGAAGCTGTTAACCTCCAGGATGGCATCCTATGGGTAGATGGTGTGTCACATGTCTCCAAAGCCAAGGGTGCTGTTAAACTGCTTCAGTGAGGTAGACTCACTAGCCCGCAAACGACTCATATAGTCCTAGAGCTACGTTTCTTAGCCAGTGGCAGAGTGAAGCAGCTAGCCCCTGAGGGGATGAAGATCACTATCGATCCGGATGGAACAGGGCTCGATTTGGCACAGATATTTCTCGAGGGGTTCACTCTGTTCAGTTTAACTCTACATATATAGCCATGATTCTCATCATGCTGCTCGTGCTGGTGTCTACAGCAGTGGCACCGGGGGCTGAGACTGCCATAATATTGGATGCCAAGTGAGCCCACTTCCTGGATGACCCCCAGTACAATCCTTGGGTCGACCCCTTGCGGAGAAACATTTATGACCGCTTTCACCCACGTGAAGAGATCGAGTCTGTCTGCCACTTCTATGGGGTGGAGAGGGTAGGACATGATTGTCTGCTGGAGACCCCTGCTCAGCACCAGATTCTCTGCGTAACATGTGAACATGCCAGAGTCTGCCATGGTGCAAATGCTAATCACTTTAGCATCCTACCCGGTGAGCATTGTCAAGGTAGATGGAAGACACTATGGGTTGTCCCATCATGCCGATGCGACTCTAGCTGAAACTACGTGTTTGTCTGAGCCTACACAGAATATATATATATATATATATATATATATATATATATATATATATATATATATATATATATATATATATATATATATATATATATATATATATATATATATATATATATATATATATATATATATATATATATAGAGAGAGAGAGAGAGGGAGAGAGAGAGAGAGAGAGAGAGAGAGAGAGGCCGGCCCTTCTGGTGTGGTTGATCACAAGGCGATCAGTGGTGTATATCACTGTGGAGGCTTGTCTCTAAATGGGCGTTCAGACCCTATTATGTGTGATAGTAGTAGTGTCGGAATTAAAATGATACTACCTCCCTCAGCTGGCAGCCGTTCGGCGATCGGTGGTGGCCCTCACCACCCTCTCAATCCCTGGGGACCTCCATTTAGAGGCATACACCAACCACCTGTCTCAACAACCTATGCCCCAGGGATTGAGAGGGCGGTGGAGGCCACGGATCGCTGAACGGCGGCCAGTTGAGGGAGGTGGTACCATTTTAATTCCGACACTACTACTCAGCTTCCATGTTTGGAACCTCCTAGCTGGGACATGCTCAATGGGTGTTATAGTGTTGTACTTCAGTTATTCAAAATTCTGCATCTCGAGGAAGTGTGGTATTCAGCTCGCTCGGGAATAGAATGTGGTTCCACTTGCAACAACCCAGAACAGCAGTCTGATGGACAGTATCGGCTTGTATATAATCTGACAAGCGATAGAGCCTCTAAAGGATGCTTGATTCATAGTCATGTTCATGGTCTGATTTATGTTCGACATGTATGCACCTGAGGCTTTCGAGGATACTGCTGACGAGGACAATGGTGCCAATGGCGACTATGAGGAGGACTATGACGATGATATCAAATATGATGAGAACTATTATCGTAATGCTAAGCCATTTAGGAGGAAGCTATTGTCTTCAGCGAAGAGGTCTTTCTTGCACATATGTCAAGGAATGACTTTGACTATTGGCAGCAGCTGAGTCTCTGATCGCTCTGTTCACAATGAAGGCAGGAGCATCACGAACAATGCTCTCCATTAAGGAGAGAAGATTTTAAAAGTTATTCTAATTATTGCCTCAGGTGGGAACACACATTTGAGTTGCTGGTCCATGGCTTCCATATATTGTTATAGCACTTGTAGCCTTGTGGGCTGCTGAACATTTAGGATTTGCTCTCCCCGCCATTTGTCAGAACCTCAACATTTCCAGAGACCCACCTTTCTGTGGTGGCTGCTAAATCAAACTTCGTCCATAAGTCAAACAAAAGGATGCAGGCTTTAAGGTCCACAAGAAAACTATTGTCTACGTTGGACCCTACTTACAAACACTGGGACAGCCTTGACCACAAAGATCTAGTGTACCATATGCCACACAACTGTATAAAGCGAATCGAGCGGTAGAATGGCCAGAGGATCGATGTCTTCGAGTATGACCAAGGGGTCTACCAACTTTTACTAAGTGAGGCTAATCGAGGCATCACGACGGCGAATCGAGAAGGGTGGTAAGTATCACTTCACATGGATCAAGAAGTTGAATTAACTGCTTCATTTTCAAAACACGAGAAGGAAGCGTTTCTGTGAGTGCTATCTCCACTGTTGCTCCTACCACGACCTATACATCCAACACCGGCTTGAGTGTCAAGTAATTAAGTATCGTCGAAGGCCACAAGGGAGTGAGTGAGTGAGTGAGTGAGTGAGTGAGTGAGTGAGTGAGTGGGTGAGTGGCTGAGTTGGTGAGTGGGTGGGTGGGTGGGTGGATGGGTGGGTGGATGGGTGAGTGGGCGAGTAAGCGACCCAGCGAGCGAGCATGTTGCATTTTACAGTGTTGCTTTCACAGACGTGGCTGCGTTCAGCGACTTTGCATCTTACCCTTAGTCATTGGGCCTGTTCACTAGTGTACCATACAGCCTGACTACCATATACAGGCACATAGTAGCTTTGCATTCACATTACAGGCACTGCTCTCACAGGTAACTAGGCCGACTGGAAAAACACAGAGTGAAGTGTCTTGCACACAGCACAGATGCCCAGCTGGGAGTTGAACATGCGATCCTTGGATTTTGAACTCAACTCCTAAACCATTCGGCCACTGCGCCTCTACTATGTTTACTCTGATGGTGACATATCGAGTAACAGATGCAGTTAAGCATTTTATGTACTGCCGAATGCTGCTGCTTATCAGGCGCTATGCTGACACCATTAACTCCCCAAAACTGGAATTTGATGCGCAACAGCCAACAACCATATCATGTACCTGGATGCCAACAATCACTGCGGCAAGGGATAAGTCAACACTTACTGAATGAGTAGTTTGAGTGAGTGGCAGATATAGCCGAAATAACAGAGATTAGAGATTATCCAAATGATATCGGGAAAGGTGGTCCCTGAATACTTGCATGATGGACACACCAGTTACCCAATGGCACCAGAATGGGTGAAGTTGAAAAGTATATTGTCTCTCAGAGTAGACATGAGCACGCAGGGATTAGAGACACACAGGCCCAGAGGGGAAAGCTAATACTTAATCTGACAGACAGAGAATGCTACATGCACCACTACCAAACCAGGATATCTACCTTCGACCAGTATCCATGGATGGAGCCATACACCAGGCTTAACACATGATACAGGCCAATAGTTTTTTCTAGAACGATTTGGTACCGGGGTTCGCAGTTGGCTTGCCAGGCCAGAAGGTGTATTGGCTTCATGTGTTATACCCGATTGGGCTTCCTATGCGTAGTCAGTGTGGATTCCATTCAATATGGGACATCTGACCTCATAGATACAGCCAATGTGGGCTTCCTGTATGGAACCAGTTTGTGAATATCTGGTCTCATGGATATAATGTCTTGGTTTAATGGCTGCTAACTCGTTTTAAAATTGTAGGGCTATTTCTTGGACTGCTTTCTCCATCGTATACAATATGAAATTCAAGTCTCTAAATGGTGTTAGGACCTGTATTTTGATGGATATACATAGAGCAACCTATTCTCTAATGGGAGTTTGAACTACCTGCCCTCTCGTCTAGACAAGCAACTCAGACAATATTTTGAAGGGTGTGTGGAAGCATGGATTATGTCCCAATAATTTTTGAACACCAGTGGGATGGCATCGTTCCCATGGCATGCGTGGAAGGTGGTATCATTTTACTACAATTTCAGATTGTAAGACACACATCGCTTTCCAAAGGGTAAAGGTCTTCTGAAACTATTGCCAGGACCGGCTCAAGGCATATGCGAACTAGACACTCCCTAGGGCGACACATTTTAGTGGGGCGCCAAAAAGGGAGTTAACCCTTACCACTCTGATGTCAACATTCTATCTTTTACGGTGCCAGTAGCAAAGAAACTAGTGTACATTTTAAAATAATTTTGGTGCACGATGTTGCTGTCCCTTACCACTCTGATGTCAACATTCTATCTTTTAGCGGTGCCAGTAGCAAAGAAACTGGTGTACATTTGAAAACAATTTTGGTGCACGATGTTGCTGTCCCTTACCACTCTGATGTCAACATTCTATCTTTTGGTGGTGCCAGTAGCAAAGAAACTGGTGTACATTTTAAAACAATATTGGTGCACGATGCTGCTGTCCCTTACCACTCTGATGTCAACATTCTATCTTTTGACGGTGCCAGTAGCAAAGAAACTGGTGTACATTTTACATCAATTTTGGTGCACGATGTTGCTGTCCCTTACCACACTAATGTCAACATTCTATCTTTTAGCGGTGCCAGTAGCAAAGAAACTGGTGTACATTTAAAAACAATTTTGGTGCACGATGTTGCTTTCCCTTACCACTCTGATGTCAACATTCTATCTTTTAGCGGTGCCAGTAGCAAAGAAACTGGTGTACATTTTGAAACAATTTTGGTGCATGATGTTGCTGTCCCTTACCACTCTGATGTCAACATTCTATCTTTTGGTGGTGCCAGTAGCAAAGTAACTGGTGTACATTTTAAAACAATTTTGGTGCACGATGTTGCTGTCCCTTACCACACTGATGTCAACATTCTATCTTTTAGCGGTGCCAGTAGCAAGGAACTGGTGTACATTTAAAAACAATTTTGGTGCACGATGTTGCTGTCCCTTACCACTCTGATGTCAAGATTTGATCTTTTAGCGGTGCCAGTAGCAAAGAAACTGGTGTACATTTTAAAACAATTTTGGTGCACGATGTTGCTGTCCCTTACCACTCTGATGTCAACATTTGATCTTTTAGCGGTGCCAGTAGCAAAGAAACTGGTGTACATTTAAAAACAATTTTGGTGCACGATGCTGCTGTCCCTTACCACTCTGATGTCAACATTCTATCTTTTAGCGGTGCCAGTAGCAAAGAAACTGGTGTACATTTTAAAACAATTTTGGTGCACGATGTTGCTGTCCCTTACCACTCTGATGTCAACATTTGATCTTTTAGCGGTGCCAGTAGCAAAGAAACTGGTGTACATTTAAAAAACAATTTTGGAGCACGATGTTGTTGTCCCCTACCACTCTGATGTCAACATTCTATCTTTTAGCGGTGCCAGTAGCAAAGAAACTGGTGTACATTTTAAAACAATTTTGGTGCACGATGTTGCTGTCCCTTACCACTCTGATGTCAACATTCTATCTTTTAGCGGTGCCAGTGGCAAAGAAACTGGTGTACATTTAAAAGCAATTTTGGTGCACGATGTTGCTGTCCCTTACCACTCTGATGTCAACATTCTATCTTTTAGCGGTGCCAGTAGCAAAGAAACTGGTGTACATTTTAAAACAATTGTGGTGCACGAGGTTGCTATCCCTTACCACTCTGATGTCAACAGTCTATCTTTTAGCGGTGCCAGTAGCAAAGAAACTGGTGTACATTTTAAAACAATTTTGGTGCACGAGGTTGCTATCCCTTACCACTCTGATGTCAACAGTCTATCTTTTAGCGGTGCCAGTAGCAAAGAAACTGGTGTACATTTTAAAACAATTTTGGTGCACGAGGTTGCTATCCCTTACCACTCTGATGTCAACAGTCTATCTTTTAGCGGTGCCAGTAGCAAAGAAACTGGTGTACATTTTAAAACAATTTTGGTGCACGATGTTGCTGTCCCTGACCAATCTGATGTCAACATTCTATCTGTTGGTGGTGCCAGTAGCAAAGAAACTGGTGTACATTTTAAAACAATTTTGGTGCACGATGTTGCTATCCCTTACCACTCTGATGTCAACATTCTATCATTTGACGGTGCCAGTAGCAAAGAAACTGGTGTACATTTTAAAACAATTTTGGTGCACGAGGTTGCTATCCCTTACCACTCTGATGTCAACAGTCTATCTTTTAGCGGTGCCAGTAGCAAAGAAACTGGTGTACATTTTAAAACAATTTTGGTGCACGATGTTGCTGTCCCTGACCAATCTGATGTCAACATTCTATCTGTTGGTGGTGCCAGTAGCAAAGAAACTGGTGTACATTTTAAAACAATTTTGGTGCACGATGTTGCTGTCCCTTACCACTCTGATGTCAACATTTGATCTTTGAGCGGTGCCAGTAGCAAAGAAACTGGTGTACATTTAGAAACAATTTTGGTGCACGATGTTGCTGGCCCCTACCACTCTGATGTCAACATTCTATCTTTTAGCGGTGCCAGTAGCAAAGAAACTGGTGTACATTTTAAAACAATTTTGGTGCACGATGTTGCTGTCCCTTACCACTCTAATGTCAACATTCTATCTTTTGGCGGTGCGACTAGCAAAGAAACTGGTGTACATTTTAAAACAATTTTGGTGCACTTAGAAGGGATGCGGACTAGGTCTGAGTGGGAGCATTCTCACTATCTGTCTACTGCGTAGAGCTCGCGTTCTGCAATCTACACCAACGAAGCTTATTACAGTCAGGTACCGTCTCCGGACAGCCACGCGCCACACCGGACCAAGTTATTGTATCCTCCTGGTAGATCAACAGGAGTAACAACCTAAACTAAAAAAAAGCTATTTATTTTGAACACTGTCACCATTGGTGCCTTCACTGTGGTGTAAGACTTTTGGCCGTTACCATTTAAATTAGTATGTAAGAACGGTGGTGTTTTTCATGTCTTGCCAGACTTGCCGTGCCACTACAGAAACGGTCGTAGAAAACAATGGACGTATCCAGTGTCCTTGAATTTATGTTTTGACCGTAGTCCAAACAAGGACATTGCTTTACGTGCCGTAAGAGCTAAACGGTATGGATCATCTTGTGCCGAGAAAATAATTCACCATAATATGTATTTACCATCTCTACACAATGGAGACATCCGTCACTCTTAAAGCACAAACGGCATAACGGTATTACGGTGAACTATTCGGTATGTACTATGCATTGGGACCTGTTAGCCACCGAAATTGGTTTTATTCTTCACTGTTTTCGAGTATGAAACGTTACGTACAGCATCCTGCAGTAATTCTCCAGGCGGCAGCTACACCGTGCCTCAGCTCATACCGCTAGAAAGTGGTGCAAGTACTACATGTGATGTTTGAACTGCACTGGTGACTAATAGGTGCACCACACATAGGGCCATATCTTAGTTATGTATACCGTTATTAATAATAAAGTCCCGCCCTAAGTGGTACCGTAAGGTTGGATGCGACCTCCGCTTTAAGACAATATTGTACATAATATTATGCATTGTAAACGGTGTCAGCAATTAAACGGTGCCATGGGTCGGATCAACCATATAATCCTAAATGAATGTATATATATGTAATCAGACATTCTGCCAATATTGTTAGTTAACAGTAAAAATACAAAATATATTTGGACCGCAGCACACCTATGTTACACTATACATCAACAACAAATGCATCACCGTATTTTCTCCCAACGGCACCAATTTTACACTAAGCTCGCGGTTCATGGTCTCACCGGAGAACATGACATTCCACCGTTAAACCTGGAACTATAATAGCTCAATAGGTCAGGTTTTAAAGCTAGGCAAGAATGGTCACCCTTCAAACGGAGATTTGTTATTAAAAACTCTTCTTCACGGCCAATGAGACCGTTGTATAAACGGTCCTACTGATTTTCATAGTTGGCCGTCTATAGTAAGGCCTCCTAAATTAAAGTGGAGAGAAACTGCCTTTGACTACGCTTCTCTGGCTGTCTGGCCGAAATAATGGTTTGAATTCCCACTTTCAGAATGGTTAGGACTATCTCAAGAAACTACAGCAAGTTTCTGGCCGGCCAGCATCAATCTGCCTACTGAGCAAAACATTTTATGCCAAAGTAGGAAACACTGTGAAAATATAAATAAGGCAACACCGTTGCCATCCCAGCAGTGTTCTTAAGGCAACCTTTCTCCAAACTTAAAGCAACTAAATGGCAACGCCAGGGTACGTATCTCATACGGTCCGTACTCAAAACCTTAGGTGATGGATAGAAACACGGATCGACATCTAACTCATAACGGTGACTGGGTGAAGCCTTAAAGTTCACCACACCTATGGGATAGCCACCATAGATGGGAGTACGTTTCTCTCTCCCCACCATAAGTAAGGTAAAAAACCACTTTCTAAACACGCTTCTGTCAATGTGATTTGTCCATGTGTTGTTGTTTGTGGTTGTGATGCAGTATGTGGAGGGATCACTTTGCGGCTCTGAAACTACCACCAGATAACATGTTGCACGCTGTTGGTCTGAGGAGAGATGCTCTGTGGGGGTATCGGCAATGGTACCGAGCATCCCCACCAGGAAGACGTATTCATTACAGACAGTTGGTGATACGCCATTTGCAGCTGAAAAATATGTGTTTTTGAACTTACAACTAAAAGCTAGTCCATTTTTAGATGCACAAGAGTGGACAGTACCAACTTAGCAGTATCTTTGACTTAAGACAACGGTGCTGAAATGAATCATCCACTGTATCTTCACGTACACACCGTAGGCACACAACATTAAAATAACTATATTAGGATAAATACACATGATAATTTTTCTTTCTCTTTGTAGGATAGGAGGGCAGCCCTTTTTACCACTCTCCTCCTCCACTTCGGCATTGAAGGCATTTTTCTTTTTGACGGAGTCCTGCGCGAGGCATTTTCCTCTCGCAAAATTTTGTATTCCCTGCCTTGTGCAGTGAAGGCCAACATGATTCTCCTCATCGTTTTTCGTTACCGTGGGATGTCTCTCTAACGTTTGCACGCAAACGGTGAGATCACATCCACCCCCTGTTTTCACATTTTTATGGTTATCTTTCCACCGGTTGCCTTCTACCAAGGCACCACGGTGTGATACCATCATAAACTTTCTCTCAAACAAATGACAAGGGCATAGCCATCCTTGGCATAAAGAGGTATTGTTTCCCCATTTCCCCCATCATTGTAATGGTCGGTCGCTTTCCTCTCTCAGCCATCCTCGAGGTGGAGCATGGTACTGCATCGTCGTATATCTACTCTCAAGCAAACCGTAAAGATTCAGTCATTATTGGTACCATTTGGTATGGGTTCTCCATTTTTGCCCTGCATATTGTTGTAGGACGGATTTCTCTCTCTCCTATCTTCTCTCTTCCTCCGCTACGGCGTTGTGGACATTTTTCCTGTGATGGAGGCCCACGCGAGGCACCTTCCTCTCGCAAACCAATAATTTTTGGCCGGCCTGAGGCAAATATAGTTTATAATAAACTAACTGACGGTGCCCTGCCCGGACCGTCACCCCCCCCCCCCCACACACACAGTGGTACCTTTCTCGATACCATCTATATATGACTAGATCGGTTAGGTACTGCTGGCGAGACACAAAACTGACACACCACCTTTTCTGTTTTTACATACACCATTCAACTAGCAAGCAAACAACAAAAGACCGTTTGCTAGTTTTAAAGCAGGTAAAGTAAATGTGTGTGCTAGCACCGGTCTTTCTACTATGGAGCTGATGGCTAGACATACCGGGGACACGAACATCCGGGACTATGCGGTAGTGTTCAATTTTCGCAGCAATGTCTGCATGAGCCCACTGGAACGTGATCATTCCACCGGCCCTGGAGGTCGGTTTTTGTGGACACCGGAGATGCACGGAGACCGCTCCCCAACCCCAAGGCTGGCTAACCAGGCGCTGGAGCCATGCGTGCCCCCCGGCAGCTACACTGGTACATGCAAGTATACATGTCGATATTGTCACCTGTGTTCTCTAAAGAGATGTAAAACTCAGGAATCGTAGAAACCTGTCATTCCCAATCCGTAGTTGTCTGCACCCTTTCTTGCAAATTCAACAGAGGAACTTTCATCCTTTATGCAAGAAAGTTATAGCTTCTTCTTTCTCATTCACTCCATTTACCAGATAACCACACCACTAGTCCGGATGAAGTGTCCCATATTTATTATTGTTTCTCATCGGGGACTTAGGGCATGCCCTCTGTGCTGGTAAATGCAGGCCACGTGTGACACATACGATCAGTATGCACCGGGCAATCTTGCAATGCTTGATCTCCATGGACACATGTCTGAATGCTCAATTTTGAACATGTGGTACTGGTGAGAGTTCAGTTTGTTATGGTTCGTTTTCATGTGAAAAAGAATGACTTGCCCTGCTCTGGAAAGAGAGTAGTAAACATCAGCTGCAACGTCGGCCAGTCGTTGATGTAACTATTGGTTCTGAAGCCTATTTCTGATGATAGTTTTTATCCTCTGGAAGTGAGACATGACTGTCAGTTTGGGGCAATTGTCCTCCTCTTTTAAGACTACTTTATGTTTCATTATTTTTTTATCCCACAATGGACAAGAATCCAGCGCATGACACATTTCTTAGTTTTGCTTGCAAGAAAAACAAGTGCTAACCTTACTTAATTGCTGCCCCGTTTCTCGATGGCTTTTTAGTGAGCAGTCATAATATACATGTGAAGACGGCAATCTTTTGTTTTGTTGATATCGTCTGTTAAGGTGGTCGCTGTCATTTTTAATACCTCGGCTTCTGCTCTGGAATTTGAGGAGAATTCTCCTATTGGAAATAATAGGTTTTGTACATCATCCTTGTATCTTATCTATGTAGCACCCCGCCATCCTTGGTTGCATAACTTGCCGACTCATCTTTCAGGATCCATGTCCAGCGTGTATATTGAAGACTTTGTTGCATATAGTCAAGTATTAATACATTTCACTGTAGGTCTGATTGGGATCGTTTCTCCGCCAATTACTGGCCCAGAGACGCTGAATTTTGGATACTTTGGCTCTTTCCAAGGTGGGCTGTCAGGGCACGTCAGAGGAAGAAGCTAAGGTTCATGTCTTATCTTTGTGTTTTCTTTCCAGACTAGACTTCGTGCTTATTGAAGGAAGCTGCTATACTTCAGTCTCGAATTGGTACAATTTGAGATACTATTGTACATTAGATATCTTTCAATCGGCCTGAAACTGATATAAAATCCCGTGTATTACTTGAGTTTTAAAGTAAGGATCGAAACTGACTATTCGTTTACCTATTATAGAGGTTGACTGAAAGAGCCACACTCAGTTGAGAAGATGTACATTATACACTGATGAAGAGCATGAAGAGCAGCGAAGGCGAGCGAGAGAGAGAAAGAGAGAGAGAGAGAGAGAGAGAGAGAGAGAGAGAAAGAGAGAGAGAGAGAGAGAGAGAGAGAGAGAGAGAGAGAGAGAGAGAGAGAGAGAGAGAGAGAGATGGTAAACATGACTAGGGCAGGAATCTGGTGGGACTGAGAGAATTTGTAGAGAATTTGTAGAGTGCGGTGCTTGCGATTATATAACATGAATTTTTAGCAAAACGAGAGTAGCCACTGAAATTGTACTCGATTGCTTCGGCATCAGAACCAGTGGCATCAAAGCAATATTAATGTATGTAACAGTTGGGAAGCTCCTAGATAAGCTTGCTACCTGTCACCACCGGTACTATAACCCAAGATCGTTGGCCAGGCAGTATAATCTCCAACGACGCACAATACAGTCGCACTGTCAGGGTAGTTGCCGGCCCAAAGATGGTCTATGTTTGGCCATGTTCTGCGAATGCCACAAAGCACACCTGCACATAAAGTTTTCGATTTTGCTATAAAACTCGCAGGCTGTGTACACTGTCAACCAAGAAGAATCTGAAGAAGCTAAGGACTATGGCTGAGGACAAAGAACAGCGGCCAAAGAAGAAGGACTGATTGCAGCTGAAGGATGTTTTCTAATTACTGCAGACACAGAACACGGGATGTCACCATGATCATTATCAGTGTGTGAATGTGCAAAGGAAAAGCTAGTACGCCTACAGTTATGTTATATATACAGAGTCTGGGTTACTGATAGCTACGCCAGTTCCAGCAGAGCTTTGGTATCCAGTAGTGCAATACCAACGCATAATCCTGAAGTGTGTGGTCTCTCCCTCCATGATTCCCTTCCTGCTCCCCTCAGTTCCTCCATCACTTCCGCCCTCCGGCTCCCTCCCTCTCCTTCTCTCTCCCTTCCTCCACCCGCTCTCCCCCCTCCAGCCCACCCTCCCTCTCCCCCTCCCGCCCTCCCTGTTTTTCAGTCCATACTACTGGTACTCGCACATGGACTGGTTTTGATCCAGCCCCAAGTGAATAACATGGTGCATGTAGGTAGTTCACTATCACGATGCCTATGCCTAGAACTTCATTGACCCGCCATTGTGCACCCTACCACTGATTCATACTAGATGTCAAGGTTACCATCATTGTTTGTATTAAGCGGTAGTATATCATTGCAGAGCCGAATTAATGTTGCGTCAGTTTTCCAGGTATCGACTCTCTAATAGTTTGACAGCTGTTTCATTGACCCATTTAAGTTGTGTTATGCGGAATTGTAGAATATTGGTGGTATCAGACGTCAGGAATCTGATGCGTCCGTCTCCTTCATAATACAAACCTTAGACACCTTGGTGCATTTCTTTAAGTAGGGAGGAAGGCAGGAAGGAAAGAAGGAAGGAAAGGATTAACATCTTATGTTAATTATGATGGTAACAATACTTTGTACAGATTTAACATGTGTATGAAATTATTGTACTTTCTTGTAACGTCTTTTATGACCTGTACGATATATTTAAGCTTAGCATCATCATATTGACTCTATTCCGAAGTTATAAAATGGTTTCCTAGTAGCATAGAAAAAGCCACATTCCTATCACCGTTAAATCGATGCATTTACACTTTGAGCCGCAACTCGATATAGCGATGATTTAGTTAGTGACCGCTGTGGTCGTATTACTCAGGGACATTTTAAATGTCAGCTCATCATTTTTCTGTTTGAACATACGACTTATTGAGATGATATTACGATGTGTTACACAATGACACTGCTAATGCCATTTCCATAGACTGACGTTGCTGTATCATATTGCAACGTTTGTGTGCTGTTATTGACGGAACCTTGCATGCGTGCACGGGCGCCAGATATATTAGTCGATGATGGAGCAAACCAGTGTAAAATTAAGTTCTGATTCACATATGATTCGTTGCTCATACTGGTAGCTATTTCCGACAGATTTTTCATACAATTCCGTTCACAAATTATGGATGATATATGAATTTATCTTTCGTACACACATGCACGCACGCAACTCAAGCACGCACGCACGCACGCCAACGCACATACGCACGTTCGCGCGTACGCAAACACGCACGCACACAAACGATCTTACAACACTTTCCCTCTTGCTAATGGCGCATGAATGCACAGACATGCACGTATGTATGCACACACGCACGTGCACGTTATAGCTACTGTGGATATAGGTATAGTGCATTCGTGCATATATCATAGTATGTTTTATTTAGTGAAGTGCATGTCCTGATAACATGTAGACTTTGGGCCAACGTTGGCAACAGGTTGGCAGATCGCAGTTGGCATTACAACGTTGGCCCAACATTGGCCCAACGTTGGCTGTATCACTTGTTTGCCAACGTTGGGCCAACGGTGGACCAACGTTGGGCCAGCATTGGAAATTTCACAGTAAATCAAACAAAATCAACATAATATTCAAATTTTAATTTTTAAATTGTTAAATTGTGCTCTCTGGTGTGCTATTTGAAACATTTTCATAGATTTATGCCTGTTGGCTCACCGTTGGTCCAATAACGTATTGCCAACCCTGGGCCAACGTTGGGCCGATTAGCAAAGCTACGTTGGCCAAACGCAGTGATAAACGT
This sequence comes from Chaetoderma sp. LZ-2023a, assembly GCA_034401795.1. Lineage (NCBI taxonomy): Eukaryota > Metazoa > Mollusca > Caudofoveata > Chaetodermatida > Chaetodermatidae > Chaetoderma > Chaetoderma sp. LZ-2023a. Next base: position 128,519,586 of record CM067360.1, read on the forward strand.
TGGGCCAACGTTTGCTTGCTATCAGGATGGTTCGTTTCTGTTGAGCCTTTCTGAACACGAGGTACAATTTACAAATTAATAAAACGTGGTTTTCTTCAGAAGGAAAGTATTCAGCGCTGTCGTTGATTAGAGTGTGCCTGCAGCAAGTCTTTGATGATATTTAGGAGCGACACCTATACAATTGTGGAATGGATGTAGAATAATACTACACGATGGAGGATTCAAGTTTATCCATCAATCATATGACGTCATAATCAACTGCGTAGATATGTTAGTCATGAACGCTTACTTGATGACAGACTAAGCATTGCTATACGAATTGTAGGTGTACTACAGCGCCCAAAAATATTCAACAGCTTACCTGTATATATAGTTTTCTGGAAATTGGGATTTAGGGAATGCAGGGACCGATCAATCCCAACACGGGCGAAGCGTGGGCGGAGCGTAACTAGCGATTGGCGGGCATAGCTAAAACTGGATTCCTCCATTAAGTAGGCCTTAGTCCGAGTCTCTCAGACTCAACCCGCACCTGTGACAGATACTTGGACAGACTGAGAATCATCTCAAGAATCTATTTACCATCTAGCGTCATATTGAAAACCGCTAAGCCACCCACCATCGTCTTAAGAAGGTCTTAAGAATCGATTTGGATTCAGATGATCACTTTACAACCCTTAACCCTTAGGCCCTGTAAACCGTAGCCTGCTTACGTCGTCGAAGTTTGCAACGTGTGTGATGTCCATTGCACACGTGTCCTAGGTTTCTGGCAAGAATATAACATTTAACGCGTACCCACTGTCAAATGGTAGCGGATTTATTACACAAAATTCCGCTCTGAGAATACTACACATCTAGGTCCGCTCTCTAAATAGTCTTGGTGCAGGGATGGCTTCCACAAGTCATTACCCAAACCAGAAAAATACTAGATGCCACTATATGTCAATTTCTTCCTTACAGTGTCAGGAAACATGACATATATGATGACAAGCTAGCTAGCTGGCTTTTTATTACAAATGAAGCTAGAAGCGCCTAAGTGAATGGGCGTATACCCCATATTTTACCGAATAAAACCCACATTTCGCATACCCTGATAAGAGAGACTAGGTGATACTCAAAGAATACATGATATTCGACATCGAGCGTGGCCATGGAAACGTGTGCTAGGTGGGACATAGGTTATGGGCTTGATTTCTGAAAATGTTAGTGATATTGGACACAAAATAGTGGAATATGCCTGCTTATAACCAACAATTTCACATATCATCCTCTGTATCACTGTTCAATGCATCCAAGCCAACATCTATAGTGAATGGATTTACACACCACACTTGAACTGATTGATCTCCGTCGCCTTCAGAAGGCGGTAGAGCTTCGCAAATGCAAGCTCTGGTACATGCCTGGCCATGCCGTGAGCGTGGACATTGTGTTGAGCAGCAGTAGTCTTAGCAATGGATCTTTCCATTTTTAGCTATGCCCCGCCCATCACTAGCTAAGCTCCACCCACACCTCGCCGTGTTGGGATTGATCGAACCCCAAATGCCCTAGCTATCAATTTCCTGAAAACTATACAGGGAAGCTGTTGACTATTTTGTCACTAATTAGACTCGGTGCTGTTGCTGCCTATGGCAGCAATAGCGCCCAGTCAAATTAGTTTCAAAATATTCAACAGAATATTATTAAATAGTAAAAGCTAACAATTTGTACAACAACGCATAGACCGTCTTCAAATATGCATTCGTGACGTACTTATCGACGTCATTCATGACGTCATTCATTGTGATGTCATTGTACACATCACGCAGTTCATTATGACGTCATATGATGGGTGGGTACTCTGGAAAGGTGAATTACATACTAGACTGTTTAGGAGTTCGTGTGCTGACGCTGTCTGACTCATTAGTGTTGGATGCAGTGCATCGTCGGTACCGGTTTTATATCCATGTTGTGTGGGGGTTAGGTAAATTTTACATTACAGAGCAAGCCTGTATACAAATCATCAGATGATAAGTAATTTGAAAGATGTGTTGCTTGAAACTATCAGCAGTTGGTAGCAGTTTCTTGCATACAATGTTATACTTGGCTTTCTCTTAGCGCAAGTCGTTCAAATGATGAACATCCTTTCCATACACGATGGAAATAAATCGTGTACAGGCTATACGTTCTGGTTCTGTCGATCCGATACTTGGCCTGATGATCCCATAGTGCCTATATCTTAAAACCTTTGTGTGTGTGTCGCATCATCTGCTTAAATGCTGTCCGCTTTCCATGAGCATGATGGAATGAACTGACCGTATCACATCCTGTGATGCAGTAGACGTTTGCATAATCTTTACTTGCTCTTATGTAAGTTTATCATATAAAATGTGGACTGGGATATATCGCTTAAGGGAAGTGTGTTTGCCCTCGTGGCCAGTTTGAAAGAATATTTTCTTGGCAGAAATAGATGTCCGAAGGTGGAACTAGAACGCCCTTGTCAGGACTGGCTACGACTATTGTCCTTGACCCTCGATTAGCTGCATAGACAGAATGAAGGATTATTCAAGTATCGACCTCTTCATGATTGGAGTGTAATACTGCGACGCCACTTGTAACAGTGGTCTTGGTATTCAGCACTGCAACCTCTTCTGAACCACCACTTACTATGAGTGACTGATCAGAAGATATTGATTCACTAGCATTCTTCTGTGCATATTCCGTATAAAACTTTGCCAGTGTTGATTTGTTCTGAGTTCAGCTAAGAAACAATTTCCAATTTCTTTGAACAGTAGCTTCTGGAAGTACATGGACAATATCCCATTGTTATCTTCTGCTTCGCTTCTCTCTGGTGTGAGCTTTGCTGCTATTCTTTAAGTAGCGATCGAACACAATATGTGTCTGAGTGGTTTGTTTACTGACACAAAAGACATGATCCATAAATGCCATTGCCATATCCTCAAAACAAGTACTGTCTGCCTTTTGGATTGGTAACATTTGGATTGCTGCATGCCCATTTAGGATGAGAGCAGCAGCTTTTGTTAGAATAGCAACCTTTCCCCTGGGAGTAACTCTTCTAGCCTATGCGTAAATTCTGCCCTTGTCGTGGAATACATAATTCCATCCTCGGTTAACATGGAGAATTTTCGTAAGCCATTACTCTTTCAAGCGGCACTTATTTTTCTGCATTTATTGCCAATAATCTAAGGCACATAACTTCAGCATACATCTTAACGAGGCGTTTGCCAACTTTAGTCGACTTTGACATTTTACTCAGAGTTTTAACACCAGAGCTTGACATTGTCTCATAGAAAGCCTTAACTGGTATAGTCTGGTCTGCCGTTCATTGACATATTTGATAGTCAAAGCATCGCCTTTTTCCAGAGGACCAACAAGACTCGACTGAACTTCGGCAGTTACCACAACTCCAGTTGCAAAGTTTACAAGTTGTGATGGCAGATCCTGAAGGCAGAATGGGTCAAAATATGTTTCACTAAACATGTGTGTCGTCTTCTTAATATCATTGTCCCAAACTTTGATTGCTGCTTTGGAACTATTGTGTTGAATGTCAGAGGCTCGTATTTCTGCGCTCGGCATAATTGTGTCTAAAATTGGTTGAATACTGAGCTGTTATTGGCCGTGCTAGAAACCAACGACATAGAGCTGGCCCTATGAACGTCGATCTGATTATTCCAGAGATTTGTTCAAAGTAGCTTCGGGGACGTAATCAGTAATAATGTTGAACTTACATTTGAATATCTTTTGGATATTTTTGTGACAAATTGTTTGTCATTTTTAAAGTGATCAATAATCCCAAATGACAGCATTTCATCGTGATCAGTAAAGGTAGCATATATGTGGCATATAAGCTTCTGTTTGACGCAAACAGCAACGGTAGGAATTCTGCCTTTGATGACTGGCAAGCTTTCCAATCTCCCTTCCGTGAAGCCGCCAAGACCATCTTGAAAGTTATCGAGACTTTCTGCAGATATTCGTCCCAGAGTTTGAATGTGGGAGAACTTTGTCTGCCCTCATCGCGGTATAGCTTCATCAAGCTGCAATTGGAGGCAGACTTTCTGCATTTGCAACTGAACAACTAACTCACTCAGGCCTTCAATAAGTTCTACTGGAGAATGATATCCTGACTTTTCACACCATGCACTGCAGATCTTCAGGAACAGGAGATGGAGAACTTCATCGACAAATTTCTAGTCCACACCTGCAAAATCCTTCCCTGCTAGAATCTGCCCTACAGTTCATTCAACAATTTCTCTGTGAAAGAACCAGAATAAACACACATAAATCAACATTAAAGATATTCGGCTTCGCTTTATCTTTAGGGATAGCAACATTAAACGCTGCCATGCTGGTAAACTTGTACGGTTATGGTTTATTGCTATCATATAGGTAAGCTGTTGAATATTTTGAAACAAATTTAACCGGAATATTCAACAATGATGATTATTACATAATACAGAATGTAATGCCTTCGCACTTAAATGCCATCACACATTATCGCCTGAATAGACAAAATAGTTACGATCACTGTTCAACGCGATATTACAAAGCAGATAATTGTGCTACAGATAATGGAATGTGACAGAATATGAATTTGATATGAGATTAGCGTACCTTTAAGAAGAATTGTTGGCAATACCGGCCCGTTGTACATCTGGTTTATTAGCTGTTATGGTCCAAATATTGTGTGCTTGTCCGATCTTGCAGCTCTCACACATCAGACATTCAGCAAGGATTTGCTACCAGCTTCTTCGTGTGATGGACCTTTCCACTTTATCCATCCATCATATGACGTCATAATCAACTACGTGACGTGTAGAATGACATCATAAACAATGATGACATTATGACGTCATGAATGAGGTAGATAGGTACGTCACAAACGCATAGTTAAGGACGGACTGTGCGTTGTACAGTACGAATTGTATGTCTTTACTATTTAATAAAAACGCTGTTGAATATTTTGAAACTAATTTGACTGGATGCTGTTGCTGCCATAGGTAGCAACAACACACAGGCAAGTTAGTAGCAAAATATTCAGCAGCTTACCTGCATAGTCTTCAGTTGATAATAATGCATTCGGGGATCGATCGATCCGAACACGAGCTAGAGGTGGGCGGGGCATAGGGAAAACTGGAAAGATCCATTCCGTGGGAGTGTCTCTGTTAATTTATGGCACCACACAGTTCTGATATTTCATATGTTCCAGAAATCTCTCACATTCCGTATAGCTTTGCACAGACTAAATTTACCTTTCTGCTTGAACACGTGAAATTACTACATTTGCTGTTATGACAATCACATCTTACTAACTCCAAAACAGCTTTTGGCATAGGCTTCAAATTCGTGATTTCGAGAATGTAAATGCTCTTATCCAGCTTCCAGCAATATAGGGATGATGATAGTAAATCGGAATGGGCTGGATCATCCTGATAGCAGACCATTGGCTGACAAGGTGTCCATAATGTATATTAACATAGAGTAGCTGATGTGGTCCGAAACTACTCTACTTCAGCTTGTATCTCCATGAAAACATTCCATCGCAACAAGCCAATGTCAACAATCTTTGTTGGTGGTGCACACAATTTGCAGACATAAACATCAAGCGTGGTTTCAGAATGAGGCTGTAATGGAGGAAACCCGTTTTAGCTATGCCCCGCCCATCCCTAGTTAAGCTCCACCCACACTTCGCCCGTATTGGGATCGATCGAACACTAAGCTCCCTGCTATCAATTTCTAGAAAACTATAAGGGTAAGCTGTTGAATATTTTGACAGGGCAAAACTAGTTTTAAAATATCCAGCAGAATGTTTATTAACTAGTAAAGACATACAATTCTTACAACAACTCTTTAGTCTTTGCAGCCGACCTTGTAATTTATTGCCATTTCATGTTAAATGCAATTCATGTGTGGATTTATCACTCTGAGGAGTTCATTAATGAAAATCAATAGGTTATTGTAAAACATCCAAGATGGTTGTCAAATCGAAAAAACGACGGATTTATAACAAGTATAGTAATCAGATTCGTTTAAAAATTAGCCTTTCTGAGGTTTTTTCTCTGAACAGAAATGTATCAGATGTATTCCATTGATGCATACATGCTATTGAACAATTTGATGAAATCAAATATGGCTGGCTTTTTCTATTGTTCAATTCCTTTTATAGTTCATTTAACTTTCAGGTGGCCGAAATTTATACTAAGTCTAACCAGAATGGATAACAACAAGTTTTAAACATGTCCTTGTAAAATTATTCATTATTTATACTACTATTTGTTACTTATGAGACGTAATGTTGATGGCCACTCTGCCTCGGGTAGCACTACACAGGGTGGAGCTTACAAGCTTTTGCTCCCTCTATGTGAACAGAATTTATTCATCAAATATGCCAGCTGTCTGCATCAACATCCACTTTCAGATGACCTTCATTACACCAAATTCATTGAACATATGGAATATGTTTTCTGCGACAACTACAGTTTCCTACGCAGTATTGCTCCCACCAACTGACAAGAAATTTATGTAGGCTTTTTGCAAGTATTTTGTTTGTGACTAGAGTTTATTCAGACGTACTTTCATTCAAATCTGCTGTTATTTGGACATACCTTGAAATGTCTTCAATGAAATCGTAGATATCAAAGTATTCTCTTTAATGTTTTCGAATCTGTCTAATTTACGCAGAACCTAGTTGAGTAAGTTGCTAATAAACTTTTGCAAAGAATATGTTTCTACATATAGAAACCTCGAAATAACATTACCCATATACATAACATCTACGATTATTACAGATAGGCTGTAACTGGTAGAAAGTAAGAAACATGCTGATATTTGCACGGGACTAATCTTTTGTTTTTTTCAGAAATGCGAGAAAAGTTCACTCGGTGAATACAGTGACCATAGTTTTCAATGCATTTGTTTAACTCGAGTAATGGGTAATCCTTTGTTGTCATCAGAAATCTATGCAGCATACACATCATATACATACTCGTAGAAAAATAGCTATAGTTATGTATGGAATTGGTGGGAAATGCAGTGAGTGTGAAATTACTGTGAGCAGAGAAACAGCATTTTGGAATCTAAAAATAGAATCCTACTGCTTTTTAAGGAGGATCAAGTAGCAGATTGATTTTAACAAAGTCTTGACAAGGAAATGAAAATCTGACATACTTGCCTACATTATTGATAGAAATTGCTCATTGATCTCGTTGCAATGTATTAACAACTGGAGATGAAGCCGTACGGCATATGGCTAAACACTTATGCATTTGAATAAAAGCACAAACAGATTAATTATTTGTGTGATAGGAAAACAGGGCATGTACTTTCTAGCGATCATATATATATATATATATATATATATATATATATATATATATATATATATATATATATATATATATATATATATATATATATATATATATATATATATATATATATATATATATATATATATATATATATATATATATATATATATTTCTATACAGGCTTATTATGGAATAAGCATACGCCAGAAGGGGGATGGGCAGAGCATGGCCTCTGAGAGGAGACGGAATGACACATTTTGAAAGTAAGGGACGGACTTGTGGTGTGGCAGGGATGCAGAGAAGACCCTTACTAGAGATATGTGGTTCGCGGAATATTCCGAGGGGAATCCTCTTTTTGGAAAATTAGATGCATTTAGAAGCTTTGCAACTATGCCTATGCGTCTACGAAAATGAACAGAACTGATGACTTCTTTATGATGGTAAGCAATTTTCTGTAGAACATTTTGAAATTACTTTGCCCGGAAGCTATAGCTGCCAAACGGCCATAGGCGGCAGTAGTAGTTCACAGTCAAATTAGTTTCAAAATATCAACATCTTACCTGTGTAGTTACCTTTAAATAAATGTGTATTCTTAGAATCGATGCATAGAGGTATTTTCTTCAACTGCAATAGGTTTGTCATTAAAATGGTGTTAAAATGTTAACCTCAATTGCTTAAATAGAAAGACGATAATTTTATGACATCTGCAGACCTTTATTTCAGCTTTACTTTTCTTGCAACCGAAACCTTGAAGTTCATATACAACCTATTTTGCTATATGCCAACCGGTCAGGAACTCTTCTTCTTGTGCTTTTCTTATACTGGATCAATTGGATCGAAATCCGAATGTCAGTGCTTTGTCCTGCACTTGATTTTATACTTTCCAAAATCTGAGTTGGTTTTAATTTGATTGCTATAGTGTTGTCTGATTTAAATCACCTTTTCATCCTTTGAAACACAAAGGACCAAATTCGAAAAGTTCAAAGACGTATGGACTTACATACATACATGCATACATACACGCTGCACCAACAGTACATTTTATGTTCAGTATAATTATGTGCTAAAGACTACACAAACTTGTTTTTCTTGTCTTGTCAATATAAAGCCGGCAAGTTAAGCAATCTCAGAGAATGTCCACTGATTCCTTTCTGGATAAAGGGCTTCAAAGTAATGGACTAGCTACAAATCAAAACTAGAAGTTGGACAAATCTATAGTCTGCCTTTCAATTAGTCATTGCATGGTTTCTATATGATAGTATTTAATAATAATGTGATATATATATCACAAATATGAAATTTATCTCCAAACAGTATGCTAACACGTTGGTAGTGAAAAAACCCAAGAGTCAGGCACTAACTTTTATGACTAACTTAGTTTTTTGGACGAGGCCAGATGAAGCACATTTATGTGCAAAGGTTCGTCAATATAATCTAAGTTAGTCTCGAAAGGTACTACCTTTGAGTCTGCTTTTATTGTCTATACAGACTAACACGGCTACCTAAAAACGCATTGAAAGTGGAAGAAAATCCCTCATTTGGAAAGCATATGAAAATTGTAACACAATTATAACACATATAACAGTATAACACACATGAAAATTGTAAGAGTGCATCAGCTTCTGAGCTTGGTGATAAGGCATCTATGGTTTGCTGTACTAATCTGCAAGCTCTATATAGAATATATTTCATGCGGTTTACTGGATTATCGACTATTATTTAGATTGCTTATTCCTATTAAATCGCACCATAATCTGGCTGCTTAGTTAAGCTCTATCTACATAATCAATTGAAATGTAATGGTGGAGTCACTAAAACAGATCAGATTCTGATTAAAAAAATGGAATTTGTAAATGTTATGGTAAGACGTTTAATAATATAACGAGATAGCATTGATCTGGATGCAAATTGCAAAATAGTCCACTGGGGATTTGTTTCCATATAATGGTTCTACATATCTTTACTTGTCTGAGCAAAAGCTTTGGAAGTACATTATGTGCCATGGAGAGTTGTCATTTGCGTCTAGTGAGATCTCCTTATGTATGTATGTATGCTTACTGTATTCCGAGGCTGTACTATAAACAGCTGCAATCGGATCTTCTTCGCTTTGGACCACAGTGTATTGTCCTTTTGTGCCTCATGCGATCTCTCTATGTATGCATGCTTACTGTATTCTGAGGCTGCAATCGGTTCTTCTTCGCTTTGGACCACAGTGTATTGTCCTGGGCAAAAATCTTTAGCTTCCTCGGGTCCATTCTTGATCTTGATGTACAGAGTACTGTTTGCTTGAGGTAATTTCGCAGTGTGTCCTGTCCATGTTGTTTGGTGACAAATTGTAGCTAAGGAATTCTACCAGAGCATCTCAATTGTGGTTGCGTGTGCCATCCCCATGCGACCATATGCATAAGCCAATTCCTGAATTCGTATCCGCCTTGCTGAGTTTACCCAGCTCGGAGTTGAAATCTCCACATACACACCGTTGCCATCTGGTTTTTGATAATAATGGTGGTTCTCTGATCTGTATAAAATGAATCTAATATTGATGGATACCCTGAGGCTTTTTCATTAGTTGGGCTATATGCATTGACTATGCGAGACGAGGTGGTAGTACATTTTGGCATAGCCAGGTCAATGAAATGAAACACGATCACTGATGTACCTGAAAATAATGGCATGGTCCAAATGTTTCAATCCAATTACAATGACCAACCTCCGGTATATGGCCTGGTTTTGCGGCATGGCCACTAGCTTGTAGCCTGTCTGAAAGTACTCACAGTCTGCACCTAAGGTTTGTGTCAGACCATGTACATTCCACGTTGCGATGGGGAGATCCTAGGAATATCGCATTATCTGAGGATGTCGAAAACAGTTTCTACTTTGTAGAATGTTAGACATAGTCAGAGTTGCCTCTGTATGCGAACGTCAGCCCGGAAGCATTAATGACATTAGTTTCCCAGCAAAGTGGGCACTTAGAGAAACTAGTGTGGTCGTGTCATCTTCTCCCCAAGAGATCTCCTTACGCATGCTAAGAACAGCTAGTAATGGACCTTTCTAGTTTTAGCTATGCCCCGCCCACCTCTAACTAATTCCGTCCACACCGCGATCGTGTTGGGATCGATGAATCTTTGAACACCCTGATTATAATTTTCCAGCAATCTATGCAGGTAAGCTGTTGAATATTGTGAAACTAATTTAACTGGGCGCTGTTGCTGCCATGCAACAGCGCCCAATTAAATTAGTTTCAAAATATTCAACAGCATGTTTATTAAATAGTAGAGACATACAATTTGTACAACGTGTCGGACTATTAACAGTTAAAAACCGGCCAAAAGAATAATTTATGACGTAATGATTAAGCCGTCATCCTATACGCCGCTTAGCTGATTATGACGTCATATGACGTCATTACTCTGGAAAGGTCCATTATGATGGCTAAATGTACTTCATAGACTTCATACTTACCGATTACCAAACTAAACAACACCAAACCTGATGGCTTCATGTGTAGTCCAACTTTCATCAATCCCACAATGAAGACACAGTTGCACACAATTCCTGCCGCCAAGGTGACAAGGAAACATGCTTCCATCGATACTGATCTGGAGTAATGGACATTACCAAATATGACATCCAATGTGTGATATTTCTATTCTGACGATAGTCAAAGAATAGACGAGAACGTTTGATGTTAATTGTATCTAACAAATTACTAAATTAATATAACTAAACAGCATAAGACATTCTTCTCATAACTATTAATGATTTTAATCCAAAGTCAAAAGAACCACACAGTTATTTACGTACCTAGATATTTTTAATTTATATTTTGCTCTAACAGTTTCCAGCCTAATTTGGTTCGAAATACCAAACATAATATTTCATTTCAAACAAGACACACTGCTTTTGCTTCCAATTGACTATAACCTTCTAGGAAAGGGACCCCTTACATAATCTATAAAAAACACTTGTGGTTATTGTTTAAACATGCTGTATATCTCGAAGAGTACGATAAATTCTTCACAGATAATCAAATATGGATGGGCTTAGAATGTACAATCCACAATCAGAAACACCGGATGCACTATGTTTCAGAGTATGGAGTATTAATAATTCACCATCTGTGTTTGATCGATAACACTTATATTTTAATTTACAATGGATAACAAAAATTAGATAAAGTAGTTCTTTTAATTATTAATTTCTGTCTCAGGATTGTGATCGAGTACATAGGACGTCCATAAACTAACCATTAGTTTATCTCAACAATGGACACAACCAGAGTTTAAAGAATAAGATCAGAGGTGTTCCTACATTGTAGACAGTTTCTTATCACATGCCCTAGTTATAAAACGTGAGCTTGGAGAAGTTATTAGAAAATGTTCAAACAGTATGTATATCACGTGAAGTAATTTTCTCAGTAATCCATGTTGACTTGTGTCTATTTCCTAGAAACCAGACTTGACATGATTGCTATGGTGCTGACTGCGGAACGGAACCTTAAAACTATTCCAACAACGGACCTTTTCATTTTTATCTATGACCCGCCCATGTCTAGCTAAGCTCCACCCACGCCTCGATCGTGTTGTGATCGACCGATCTCTGAACTCCCTGACTATCAATTTCCAGAAAACTATACAGGTAAGCTGTTGACTATTTTGAAACTAATTTGATTGGGTACTGTTACTGCCTATGGCAGCAACAGCGCCCAGTCAAGTTAGTTTCAAACTATTCAACAGCGTGTTTATTAAATAGTATAGATATCCAATTTGTACAACGTTTCGGACTATTAAGAGTGAAATACGGGCCGTATATAATAATTTATGACGTAATGATTATGACGTCATCATACACACCGCTTAGCTGATTATGACGTCATGTGACGTCATTACTCTGGAAAGATCCATTACAGTACAGCTCATGAATAAGATAGAATGTTTCCAAAATAAAAACAGAATCATCATGTTAGTTAGTACAATCTTTAACACGATGTAGAAAATGTATTACTGAGATGTACTGTATGTCATCTTATTAATTGTCAGTTATTGAAACGCTAACAAAAACGAGACTCGATACAAATACAGGCAACAATGCGTCTATCCAGCTTAAGACAGTGGCTATTTAAAACACGTTGCTGTACAATAAATATCCAATGATGACTAACAGAAATTAAAAGACTATCTTTAGCATCTGCGTTCTTGGTGATACCTGAGGTATAGTTTCTAAATAACTACTTGAATGGCATTATTTGAACAAAAGATGATTAACAATAAGTTCGGGCTTTATATGAATGTGAATAAATAAAGATATAACGTTTCATTTGCACTCATTGTCTTATCAATAGTGCGGTCTCACTCATCGTGGGTAAAACTGGGCGAGTTCATGTGACTAGGAATACAAATGTTATGTTGACTGAGCAAGTTGAGCAAATAAAATTACAAGAATACTGATAAGTGTGGCGAGACTAATCTATCTAAATTAATTAAAACATACGACGTCCATTGGTGAAAGCGTCGTCTAGAAGTGATTCCATGGAAATACTGTTCGGTATATGGTTAAACACGAGAAAGAAAGAATTAATAGTTAATTTACTATTTAATGATCAAAACTACCGAAACCATTTGCAGACCAAGTGAACACCATTTCTTGCGAATTAATCATTAGAATGCTTTGCACTGTATCAGAGTTAGTGATTCCAAACATCAACATTCGCTTCACCTGTAAATGGTCATTCAATAAGTAAAACGTTTGATTTATTGACCAGATTTGATCATTATCCCATTGAAACCAAAAGGTCAAACACAAAATTCTTTATGATTTAATGAATATTCTGTTAAATATTTTGAAACTAATTTGACTGGAATCCGTTGCTGCCTATGGTATAGCGACCTTGAAGTTGTTTATGGCAGCAACGTGTTCCTGTCAAATTAGTATCAAAATACTCAACAGCTTACCTGTATAGCAACCGTGAAGCTACGATTCTGGGAATTCAGGGTTCAATGGTCAAAGGGAACGTTGATGGATTCCATAATAACAGCCAGGACGTTGCTCTTATCAACTAAATCTTTTACGTGGCGATCTACCTGCTTCTGCTTTTCGTCTATTAAAATCTCACGATCTCACTGTCGTGATTTTTGCATCTCTGGACTGGGTTTTGAACGCGGGACTGCGTGGAGAAACAACAATATCTCTTTGCGTCAGAGTCACGCGTCGTGCAGTACTGGACATACTACTTATTGTGGTGGAGATCTGTCACTTTAGTTACATCTGTCCATAGTGTTTCAACCAACGACAGCCTATAAAACAGATTTTGTATTGGCCGAGTTGCGGCCCAGGACCAGAGCGACTTATAAAAGAATTTACCCAGCTCGTCTATCTCTGAACTTTCTTTGAACACCCCAGCTCTTTCAACTTGCTTAACATGGAAGTCAGGTTCAGAAGGCTTCTGTAAATCCACTCACTCTAATGACTCATACCCTAATGAAAGTGTTCTGCCTAACACACTTACTGCTTGGAAGATCAGGACGAAATACTCTACCTTCACAGAGATTCTACTGAAGCACACGTCTGAATGCGAAACTCTCAAGCTACTATCTACACAGAAAGCTTCTGACATATACACAATCACAAGGATCAATATTTATAATCGTCAATCTATGGATACGCAAACAGCCATATCACTGTATGAATGTGTTTTTATACACAACATTAATTACCCTCGCTTCATAATGGGAGGAGGGTAATGTATTCATCATTTTCCTGTCCATCCTACTAACTAAAGACGGACTACAGACGGACTAAATCGACTACAGACGCATTAGATCGAGTCATTCATCATGTAATTGATTATGACGTCACCCGACACGTCATGCAGTTGATTAATACGTCATATGACGTCAAATGATGGATGGATAAACTGGAAAGGCCCATTCATCAGTGTCACTTGTGCATGACAGCAGAACCTAATTCTTTTAATTGATGAAAGTAATATTTCTTAGCTCTTTAATAGCTAAATTTGATCAAGAATATCAAAACACGTGCTTATTCAATGCTCATTTGTAGACCAAGCAAGGTGAACATTTACCACTGAAATGACTGACTCGGTTATCGAACCATTCATTGTAATGGTAAATATTCACAAATAACATTCTCTTGGCCTGCGAATGACAGTTCCTCAATATCAATGCATATCAATCGTCTTCGGCAGGAAAGGATTGTTCCAATCTACTGCACCGTCAGCCACACAATAATAAATAATTAACCATGTATTATTAAATTTAAATATAATCTGTTTCAATTGACCCGGATGTATGCGCTATTGGTGGAAGATGGACTTCTTCAATGGGACTAATTCTGCTGTTTCTACGCGCACAACACGTGTATTTCAAAAGTGCTGTGTATATCTCCCGATTAAACAACACATGTAGGATTGGTGTAGCGATTGTGTGCAGAGAATATGTCAGAAATATAATATCAGCCTTCACCCACACAGCTCTGGTCTCTGAATCCCACAAAGACAGCTCCTCAATTAGGTTGAATAAATACATAACCGGTGCGTGGCACATAACAAATATACTGAATGTCACGAGTACTAACACTGTGGTACGGTTCAGAGAATTCGCCCTTCTGACTGTCATGGTATTGAGTTGCGTATTGCCAAATATTGACCGCTTTTTTGTTAACTTCCACAAAAAAAATGAATACATACAGAACATAGCGGTGACTGGTATGGCCACGCCTAGAATACCACCATAAATAATCACTTCCTCATAAAAGAAGCTGCAGAATTTTGTTTCCATGGAGACATACACAATCTGTTAAAATAGTAATAAGATTATTTGAGACTAATACAAGTAGCTAGACATGTTACAAACTCATTAGGATATTAACTGTTTGATTTATGCATCTCCAGAATAACAATACCAAGCTAAGCATACAATGGATCTATTTAACCAACAATCGTCATATTCAACTACGTGACGTGTAGGATTACGTCATAATAAATGACTTTAAGAATTACGTAGATACGTTCGTCACGAACGCTTAATTGATGACGGACTAAGCGTTGTTGTACGAATTGTATGTCTTTACTATTTACTAAACATGCTGTTGGATATTTTGAAAATAATTTGACTGGGCGCTGTTGCTGCCATAGGCAGAAATAGCACTCAGTCAAATTAGTTTCAAAATATGCAGCAGCTTACCTGTATAGTTTTCTGGACGTTGATTGTCTGAGAGTTCAGGGGTCGGTCGATACCAACACGAGCTGGGTGTGGATGGAGCTTAACTAGCCGTTGAGGAGTTTGAAAATAATTTGACAAGAACTGCTGCTAAATTCGGATTTCCAGATTTCATTATTTTACTATGGACGCCAGGCTCTGGATTTTGTAGTACCTGTTTCTATGAGGGAGTATATTATATGCGCTTTCTCGTGGGTATATGCCTGTCGGGGAATGCGTCTGTTGTTATTATACTCTACTCATAAGGATAAGAGGGTAGCGCATGTCTGTCTCTCTGAATATCCGTCTGTCTGTCCATCTGACTGTCAATGCCGGCCCACCCGCCCGTCAGCTCACCCGTCCGTCCATCCATCCGTCCGTCTTGCCGTCCATCTATCCGTCTGTCTGCCCATCCGTCCTTCCGTCTGCCCACCCGCCCACTTGCCTGCGTGCGAGCGTGCGTGTGTGCCTCCGTGCACGCGCGCACGCGTATACGCGTGCATGCGCATTCACATGCGAGTGTGCATATGCAATTCGCGCGCACGTGCGTGTGTGCGCGTGCGTGCGTGCGTGCGTGCGCGCGTGCGTGCGCGCGTGCGTGCGTCTGTGTGCGTCCGTGTGCGGATGCATGCACGCATGCATACCGATTCGATTTTGTTCAAACTTTAACTGTCTTTTGGCCGTTATCCTGATCAAACTCTCCGAATCTGAGTTCAGAGTCAAATTCCGGATCTATGGGTATCTCAGAAACTGTTTGTCCGATTTGGCTCGAATTTTAACACAAGAAATGTTGTGAATATATACTAAGATTCCACACGTTTCATAAGCTGTAGAGGAAACCCTGAAAAATCCTGAAAAATCCGAATTCCTTTTAAAACGACACCGTATGGGCTGGGGAGAGTCCGCAATCTGCTAGTGCGCTTGTTGATTCTAAGTCATTTAGACATCTTACCTTGGAACGTATAACCGGAAACAGTGTCTGCAGAGCGCTGACCGTCCATACCAATAGACCGTGAATGAGTGTGTTTCTTCGGGATGTGAATCTACGATACACCATGGGGTACTTCACTGCAAGAAATCGGCCCATTGTTAATTCTAGTAGTGTGTTCAAGACAAGGAATGCACCAAAGAAGGACCCAGTGAGTGCCAGCTTACACAGCAATACATTCACGTGAACAGCTTTTACTGTCATGTAGACAACAACCGAGACCAGCTTTAAGATATCTCCTGCAAGTATTAAACACAGATAATCAAAAAGTATAAATACTAGTTTGCTAGGTGGCTATATCGGGCAAAACAAACTCATAAAATTACCCAATCTCGTATGGATATTAGATAGATATTATTATGCATATAGATAACTGATGTATTTTCGGTAATCGAGCATGAATGCGTTCCCCACCCACCCGCTCCTTTAGTAGTGAGGGTGAGGTGGGGTGGGATGTGTCGGGATGGGGTGGGTGGGGGTGCTGGGGGTGTTGGGTGGGGCTGTGTTGTGGGGAATGTGTGGTTGTGGTGATGAGGGTTGGAATGCGGGTGGGAGTGGGGGTGGAAAACTACCAGCCTGGAGAGACCATTTGGGTAGAATTGAGGAAGGGTGCGGGAGGGGTTGGTGCTCAGGAAAAGTAAGGGTCCGGAGGATATCACCAGACGAAATTTGGACTCTCTGAGAAGCCATTTCAAACAGAATTTCTAATAAATTGGCCAACTAATGTGTTTGGATGTGTGTGTGTTTGGCTCTGACGGCCTTGTTTGCATGGGCCCGTGGTGTGCAGTGTAGGTAGGGGTGGGGATTGATCCCCCAAGACATCTACAGTACTGTGGACGGCCCTAAATAGCAGTGCAGGATAGATGTTAGATATCAGTTAATGGAAAACTAATCGTGTGGAATATTAACAAAGATAATCAAAAAGTATAAATACTAGTTTACTAGGTAGCTATATCGGGCGAAACAAATTTATCAAATTATCTAATCTCGTATGGATACTAGATAGATACTATTATGCATATAGATAACTGATGTATTTTCGGTAATCGAGCATGAATGCGTTCCCCACTCCACCCCAATCCTTTGGTGGTGGAGGTGAGGTGGAGTGGGGTGTGTGTGGGTGGGGGTGGGTGTGTTCGGGGTGTTGGTTGGGGCTGTGTGGTGGGGGAGGTGGGGTTGTGGTGGTGAGGGTTGGAGTGCGGGTGGGAGTGGGGGTGGAAAACTACCAGCCTGGAGAGACCATTTGGGTAGAATTGAGGAATGGTGCGGGATGGCCAACTAATGTGTGTGTGTGTGTGTGTGTGTGTGTGTGTGTGTGTGTGTGTGTGTGTGTGTGTGTGTGTGTGTGTGTGTGTGTGTGTGTGTGTGTGTGTGTGTGTGTGTGTGTGTGTGTGTGTGTGTGTGTGTGTGTGTGTGTGTGTGTGTGTGTGTGTGTGTGTGTGTGTGTGTGTGTGTGTGTGTGTGTGTGTGTGTGTGTGTGTGTGTGTGTGTGTGTGTGTGTGTGTGTGTGTGTGTGTGTGTGTGTGTGTGTGTGTGTGTGTGTGTGTGTGTGTGTGTGTGTGTGTGTGTGTGTGTGTGTGTGTGTGTGTGTGTGTGTGTGTGTGTGTGTGTGTGTGTGTGTGTGTGTGTGTGTGTGTGTGTGTGTGTGTGTGTGTGTGTGTGTGTGTGTGTGTGTGTGTGTGTGTGTGTGTGTGTGTGTGTGTGTGTGTGTGTGTGTGTGTGTGTGTGTGTGTGTGTGTGTGTGTGTGTGTGTGTGTGTGTGTGTGTGTGTGTGTGTGTGTGTGTGTGTGTGTGTGTGTGTGTGTGTGTGTGTGTGTGTGTGTGTGTGTGTGTGTGTGTGTGTGTGTGTGTGTGTGTGTGTGTGTGTGTGTGTGTGTGTGTGTGTGTGTGTGTGTGTGTGTGTGTGTGTGTGTGTGTGTGTGTGTGTGTGTGTGTGTGTGTGTGTGTGTGTGTGTGTGTGTGTGTGTGTGTGTGTGTGTGTGTGTGTGTGTGTGTGTGTGTGTGTGTGTGTGTGTGTGTGTGTGTGTGTGTGTGTGTGTGTGTGTGTGTGTGTGTGTGTGTGTGTGTGTGTGTGTGTGTGTGTGTGTGTGTGTGTGTGTGTGTGTGTGTGTGTGTGTGTGTGTGTGTGTGTGTGTGTGTGTGTGTGTGTGTGTGTGTGTGTGTGTGTGTGTGTGTGTGTGTGTGTGTGTGTGTGTGTGTGTGTGTGTGTGTGTTTGGTTCTTGCGGCCTTGTTTGCATGGGCCCGTGGTGTTGGGGTGGGGTCGAGATAGGGGGGAGGGGGTGGTAATTGATCCCGCTGGATTGAGGTGGATGCAAACTGCATTTCCTACACCTACTGTGGACGGCCCTAAACAGCAGTGTATGTTAGCTGATAAATATCAGCCTTGCGTTCCGTACGGAGAACGTTCCAGAGCGCTCTGCGCATGCAAAATCGTCTCTTCTCGTTTCGCATATTATATGATGTAAATAATGCGAAAACAGCAGATTGTCAATAGTTTGCGGATTAGCAAAACGTTTTTAAACGTTTTCCCTGCGGAACGCAAAGCTGTTATTCGAAAACTTATCATGCGGAGTATTATGCGGCCAGAAGGGCGGATATGTAGTCACACGAATAGCATACCAATAACGGTCTTTGTGACGTCACAATGTTCTCAGCCAATAAAGGGATCCATTTCGAGGTATGTCACGTCCATTTCTAGATAACCTTTTCTGACATCTTATACGTGTTCGAATCGATTTAAAACAGAATTCCGAGAATCTACTGACATTTCAAGGTACCTATATAGGTAAGCTGTTATTAAAATGTAACTCCGTCAAAGACATAGAAATCTTGACGGGCTTTTCGAGTTTCATCACGGACAGCTGTACGCCATTTTGATTATGACGTCAGGTAATATGTGATGTATTATGTTATCAGATGCTTGAGTGACAGACGAGGTCCATCTGTTATAGAGATTTGCAATATTTAAATAATTCATTAACCCCGCTTGAGTCAACTTAACCTTTTAATGGTCAACCTGACGAAAACAACTCTTCTTAAAGCATGTCTATTAGCAGGTCAAGAGAAGAGTATTTTTTGAAAATTAACCACTGGAATGACTGGCTCGGTAACCGAGCCAGTCATTCCAGTTGTAAATTTTCAAAAATACTCTTCTCCTGACCCGCAAATGGATACTGGGTAAGCCAGCGCTTGAATTTTTTTTACCATTACCACTTTAGTGGTCAAGTCGGCCAAAATTTCGGCGGTAAATTGACTAAAATAATCTAATATTAAAATTTATTGAAAAGTGTTGACCATTAAAATGCTTAATTGATTGATATAAGTAGAATTTTAACGCTTTGAAGTGCTGTTGACACAAAATGGGTTAATAATCTCTATATTCTCGGATCATTTCAGTGATCACGATCAAATTAAAAGGCTCATTAGGACACACGTTATGATACAATTTGAGTAAAATCGGATCAGCAGTGTCAGAAATATAACCTCAGGCAGGCAGGCATGTAGGCAGGCAGGCAGGTAGGCAGACAGGCAGGAAAGCAGGCAGGCAGGCAGGCAGGCAGGCAGGCAGGCAGGCAGGCAGGCAGGCAGGCAGACAGACAGGCGGGCAGGCAGGCATGCAGGCAAGCAATGATACATATATTTCCTTCTAACACACACGGGCGAGAAGAAAAATTAATATGCTAGGTAATTTCATCGGTTCCTACATACTCACCGATTGCCAAGCTGAGTAGTACCACATTTGAGGGTTTCTTATGTAGACCAACTTTGACCAATCCTACAATGAAGGCACAGTTGGATAAAATGCCTAATGCCAAGATGACAATGAACCCAGCTTCCATGGCCACAGATCTGCAGTAATGACCGATACCGAATATGCTATTCGTATGTGTAATATTATTTTGTTCTACCATGGTGGTCGCCGATATCAGTGCGTTAGGGGGATAATTAATGTAATCGTTTATTGTGAT
Source organism: Chaetoderma sp. LZ-2023a (assembly GCA_034401795.1). Classification (NCBI taxonomy): domain Eukaryota; kingdom Metazoa; phylum Mollusca; class Caudofoveata; order Chaetodermatida; family Chaetodermatidae; genus Chaetoderma; species Chaetoderma sp. LZ-2023a. The sequence goes on from CM067360.1 coordinate 128,540,060, forward strand.
TTAATGTTTACTGTAGTAATTAAAACGATCAAATAAAACTGAAATTAATAGACTGGTTGGTCTTCTTACACAAATCACGTCCCTTACTCCGAAAAACTACACTGACGGATGACATCATTTTCTTCGCCAAGACTTCGACAAATGTTATTTGTTTGTCAGCTCAGATCCATGATTGATTTGACAGCAACACATTCCAGCTTCAAGTAAAATTACTTTCAAAATATTCAACCGAATATTAAATCAAAGTTTGAAATGATTTGAGTTGTCTATCACTATTCTATGTTTTGGTCCTTCGTAAATTTCTTACAAATTATACTGATTCATTTTCGTTTCACGACACTCCTATGCTGGCAGCGAATACGATTGTTCCCTTCAAAACGGCTAAAACCACTAACAATATTACGTTACATTGCTAATATGTTCTGCGATTACGGCCCAATAATACAGTTGCTACGGTAGAAACTGGCCTAAGATGAAATCTTTAATTAAACAAATCTGGCGAACTTTCTTAGCATTGGATGTTGACTTGGCAGCCTTACCTAGAAACCGTATTTTATCTTATCACCACGACGCGCGCAATTGAAGGAAACCTTATCGTTCCTACGAGTCACATTTAAGATTTTTAATAATTGCTATTTAATAAAAAGGCTAACAAAAGTGAAGTGCAAATATAACATCACCTGTCTATAAGAGACTATCTACTTTCGGGACCACAATGTAATTGCTCCTTAACCATTTGCACCATGGCATCCCAGAATAAAAAATTTAAAAGCAATTATATTGGGAAGCTGTTTATTATTTTGAAACTAATTTGATAGGAAAGCCATGAAGCCAGCAGCTCCCAGTAAAATTAGTTCCAAAATATTCAAAGTATGTTTTTAAAATTGTAAATGACCTTTGCGTATTTTCTGTCTTTCGCATTCAAAGGGTCAAGGCGGGTGGTAAATAGGGCATCTAATGGGTCTTTCCAGCTTCAGCTATGCCCCGCCCATCTCTATCTAAGCTCCACCCATACCTCGTCTGTGTTATGATCGATCGATCTCTGAACTTCCTGACTATCAATTTCCAGAAACCTATACAGGTAAGCTGTTGAATATTTTGAAACTAATTTGCCTGGCCGCTGTAGCAGATGCTGCCTGTGGCAGAAAAAGCGTCCAGTCAAATTAGTTTCAAAGTATTCACCAGAATATCTATTAAATGGTAAAGACATAAAATTCGTACAACGTGTATGACTCTTAAGCGCTAAAGACCGAATAATTCATGACGTCATAACTGTGACGTCATCCTACGCGTCACGTAGTTGATTATGATGTCATATGACATCACGTGATGGATGGATGGACGTAAAAGATCCAGTTGCCTTAATGAAGCAGTACCTTGGTTCTACAATGTACATTTCACATGCATTCTGACTTATATTAAGAGATCACCCGCCTTTCATAGCCTTGTTTCGTTGCCTCTAAACGCGTTCGTGGTTTGATTAACACAATACAAAGAATCCCGTTTAAATAATACCAAGATAATTATTTCATATCTGTAAATAATTATCGACATAACATCTCTTAATAATGACACCGTACACGTACAGTACAGCTCCTTAATAAGTTAAAATATAAACTGTATAGTTGTCTTAACACAACATTAACAAACTATAGATCACAGAAGTACTTATTGGTTTTATCGGGTTCTATCGAGTCCCCGATTCTAGGTCCGGTTCAAATATTTCTAGGCTGGTCTATATTTCAGTCTATTAGTGGCAACCTTCCCAGTTTTTACCCTGGTACTCATTTATACTCCTGGGTGAGAGAGGAGTGAAGGAGCGTGGCTATGTTGCACGTCAGCTACCTGATCGCCTGAGAGCCGAGCAGGATTTGAACCCCAACCAGCTGATTACCAGTGGACCACAATAACACCACGGTCAATCGTCTATAGATGACACATACGATTGAGCATATATACTATCGATATCCGATACCTGACTAGATTGCTCATGATCCGTTCAAAATCGGCATACCAGAGTTCAGAATTTCCTTCCAAGGTGCATAGTCTTCAATATAATATGCTTTTGTTACTAAACAAATACGAATTACATAGTCGAATAAAGTGTCGGATTATAATAGCCAATACAATTTTATTTCCCATTAAAATATGTAAATTTCAGTTTGTACAAGTTCCCTTCAAATTATCAAAAGATAATCCCGTCATTTTTGAAGACTACATATGCAGCTGATCATCTGCGTCAGTCAGTCAGTGAATTCCCGATCATGCGCAATTGAGTTTTATGGAACTCGCGTCATTCGTGGTCGCGACAACTAGCCCCATAATAAGGGTATGCGCATGAACAATCTTGCCTGTATATACGATAACTCTCTCTCTCTCCCTCACTCCCTCCCCTCCTCCCTCCCTCCCTCCCCCATCTCTCCCTCCCTCCCTCCTTCCTTCCCCTTCCCTCCCTCCCTCCTTCCGTCCCCCTCCCTCCTTCCCTCCCCCCTCTCTCGCTCGCTCGCGCGCGCTCTCTCTCTCTCTCCCTCCATCCCTTCCTCCCTCCCTCCCTCCCTCTCTCTCTATCTATCTATGTATCTCTCTCTCTCTCTCCCCCTCTCTCCCTCCCTCCCTCCCTCCTTCTCTAGATATATATGGCGTCATACAATTGAGTGGCAGATCGGATCTCTCTATTAAGATATCATTTTCAGATGAGGTGCAGGCTGCAAAAAGAAAACGCAAAGGAATTAGTGCATAGACGGCGTGGGAATTGACCTTTCCACTTTATCCATACATCATATGACGTCATAATTAACTACGCGACGTGTACAATGACATCATAGTTAATGACGTCATTATGACGTCATGAATGACGTAGAAAAGTACGTCACGAACGCATAGTTAAAGACGGACTATGCGTTGTTGTACGAATTGTATGTTTTTACTGTTTAATAAAGATTCTGTTTAATATTTTGAAACTAATTTGACTGAGCGCTGTTGCTGCCTTAGGCCCAGTCAAGTTAATTACAGAATATTTAAGAGCTTATTTGTATAATTTTCTGGAAATTGATAGTCAGGGAGTTGAGGGATCGATCGATTCGAACACGAGCGAGGTGTGGATGGAGCCTAGCTAGAGGTGGGCGGGACAAAAACTGGAAATGTCTATTAGATTGCTAACTTACATTGATAAATTATTACAATGATACCCACGAGGTGAGTAACAACGTATACAGTTTAAATTCATTATAATTATAATTAACACCGAAATGGTCATGCAAATTAATCACTGGAGACAGGTAGGCAGTTAATACATCGCATTGGCTATGGTATATAGCTCTTGTGGTCACGTGATAGTGGTTGACGGAGGGATCCGTTATGTCACTTAATTACGTCACAAAAGGCTGACGTTATAAGACATAATGCCGTATCTAGTTCTGCCATGAACATTGAAATGCCCGTCAAGTATACAATCTTTTATTATTTAATAAACATTCTGTTGAATACTTTAAAACTAATTTAACAGCGCCTAGTCAAAATAGTTTAAGAAAAATTCTTTTAACAGCTTACCTGTATAGTTACTTTGAAATTGAGATTCTGGGTGATTTTATAATGGACACCTGATTTTCAGTAGAACATGGGGATGGTTCTTTAAATTTGTGATTACTCTAGAATTATATATATGGGGTTCTCTAAATATGTTAATTGTAGAGTGACAACATAAGATACTGCCTTGTGGTGAACACTAGATATTTACAGTGGTGTCGAGAATAATGCTCTGGTAACAACCATGTCCATAAGACAACTAAATGTATCGCTTACATCAAGTTGTTCCTAATAGCAATAATTATAAAACATATTTACTCGAATTGAACTTGCTGTCTGACAAGATGGTCCCAGCAGGCGCGGATCCTCTCATGAATTAAAGCTATATCTACTATTAACGGTTCCAACGGCATTGAGCTCTCTGCCACGAAAATACGATAAGTCTATATATAAATTATGCGAATTGTATGTCTTTGACCAATTTACACCTAAAACACACATGGTAATAAACTACAACAGCCCCATGTCCAATTACTTTCAAAATATGCAATGGCTTACGAGTATACCCTGATAATGCAGCTTACTAGGCCGACAGCTTTGTCGATACCGGGCCGATACCGTGTCGATAGCGAAGGTATTGGCATGGTATCGGCGGCCCAGCATCGTCCCAGTACGCGGCATTATCTGGGTAATTATCTTGATATTGATATTCTGTGAATTCGGGGTTCAAAGTATATTAATCAATCCCAACACGTGCAATGAATGACCGGAGCGTAGTTGGAAATGGGCGTGACATAGCTAAACATTGACCTCTTTATTGGTATCTTTTGAAATTTTAACACTGGAATGACTGGCCAAATTGGTACAATTTAAACAAAAATTACTCTTCTCTTGGTATGCAAATCGACCTTCCACAAGGCAATTGCATAAATTGGCCTCGATGGTCAATCTGTTATATTTGGCAAGCAGTATGTTACTATGTACCAGGATGTGACGTAATGTGACTCACCATGGTGAATCTTGTTCATTGCAATTCATTATTATTTCTGTCGGTCTGCTATCAGATAAAATGCTCCATACATATATATTAAATTGAAGATCTCACTACATCTCAGTAACTTAACTGTTTTAGACATTGATTAGATGCTACCTGTTATACATTTTTTAAACATTAATTCAATTTCAAGCGCTTAGAGCATGCTATTGCATGGAGTTTTGCGCTATAAAAATGTACTTATTATTATTATTATTATTATTATTATTATTATTATTATTATTATTATTAATATTATTATTAATAAAATCACTGAACTGGCGACTTCCCGTACTAATAATCCTAATAAACATGACGTTTCTCCTGACTTTTAAAAAAAAAGAAGAAAACAGCTTGGGAAATATTATCATGACTACAATTTTATATAGTGCTGCTGATATATTAAAAGTCGGTTCAGCATTGATTAACCTAGAGGTAAAACAATATGTGTTTGTATGTCTCTACTGTTGCTAATTTACAATCTAAACGTTAGATACTAAAGTGCGGCTATTTTTGTTTTAAATGATCAATCTATTAAGGACAATGTTCTAGGGTAACGGCAGCGTGGATAATAAGTCTTAAAGCATTACCATCGTGTGAATGCTGGAATACAAGAATAGAAAGTCGGAGAGTGTACTTACCCACAAGATTATGCATGCCTAAAAACATTTTAGTAAATTTGACGATGCATCCTAATACGGTTGAAGGTCTCTCATTTGCAGTCCAGGCGAGCTTCAAAACGATAGGGAGGCTGTATTTATTAACACAAATTAGTCTGCAGTAATTTATGCCATTACCGGTACTATATTCAAATAGATACATTTCCTGACTGGAACCCTTAATGGTATCTAAGTGCTTGGGAATTAAAATTGTACATGCACGTGTCATGTTTATAATGTGACATGAATAGGAAAATATCTGTATTTTGATGTTAATGTGTATTTAACTCAGAGAGAGAGAGGGAGGGAGAGAGAGAGAGAGAGAGAGAGAGAGAGAGAGAGAGAGAGAGAGAGAGAGAGAGAGAGAGAGAAAGAGAGAGCGAAAGAGAGAGAGCGAGAGAGAGGATAGAATGAGACAGAGAGAGAGAGAGAGAGAGAGAGAGAGAGAGAGAGAGAGAGAGAGAGAGAGAGAGAGAGAGAGAGAGAGAGAGAGAGAGAGAGAGAGAGAAAGAGAGAGAGAGAGAGAGAGAGAGAGAGAGAGAAAGTGAGAGAGAGAGAAAGAGAGAGCGAGAGAGAGAGAGCGAGAGAGAGGGATAGAATGAGACAGAGAGAGAGAGAGAGAGAGAGAGAGAGAGAGAGAGAGAGAGAGAGAGAGAGAGAAAGAGAGAGAGAGAGAGAGAGAGAGAGAGAGAGAGAGAGAGGAGAGAGAGAGAGAGGGATAGAATGAGACAGAGAGAGAGAGAGAGAGAGAGAGAGAGAGAGAGAGAGAGAGAGAGAGAGAGAGAGAGAGATGAGAGAGAGAGAGAGAGAGAGAGAGAGAGAGAGAGAGAGAGGAGAGAGAGAGAGAGAGAGAGAGAGAGAGAGAAAGAGAGAGAGAGAGAGAGAGAGAGAGAGAGAGAGAGAGAGAGAGAGAGAGAGAGAGAGAGAGGGAGGATGGGGTGGGGAGGGAGTGAAGGAGGATATTAAAGATTTTTTAAAGGTGGTCATTCAGACGAAACATTTTATAAATATTTACGTGACAATAATTCTGACATAGGTTAATTTTATAACTCATGTTTCCTAATGGATATTCTTGCTATTCGTTGGGCCACGTGTGCGGTATCTCTAGTAGCCTCTTTTGTTTTCCCTTAATAATTTGCATTGCAAATATATATACTAACTGTTATTGCCTCTAGCTATGAGCTGTCGTGAGCATGTAGCACTAACTTCGGACTCGAAATTTGCCATTTCCGTGTATGGTGCCATAATTAAAGCCAACGCGACTGAATAATTTCAGCAATTATGGTGCGTTGCATGCCATTTCTTATTAAAGGAAGGGCGTCCACGTATCAAAGGGAATCATGCTCTGCGTCATTGGGCACATACTTTTAACAGAATGCCATCCCAAAGAAATGTGGTCCTGCATGGAAAACTTTGTGCATGTAAATAAGGGGCTTTGTATATTAATACATAGAAAACCTACAATTCGAGGTCTTATCTGATTTTATTTTATTTTATTTGATTTAATCGTTTCTTTCTCTCGGAAATACATACAAATTTGACTATTTATGTGAACATTCTCTAGAAGTAGTGTATAATGTGACATTTGTTTCTTGAACCAGTATTCGTTAGTCACTCCTGCCGTGCCTCACAGAATGAAATAGGATCATCAAAACAGATGTAGGTAAAATAACCACAATAACATATGATAGCAGAGAATGTTCATCTAATCTCTTGACGAAAAAAATAACTTCAAAATAGTCAAAAGAATATTTGTCTAACTCAAATTAATTATATGCATTTGGTCAATCTTGTACAAAGGTGTTTACGATTGGCAAATTGAGATATAATTAATAATTTCAGGATATGGCCATATTCCTAACTAATTTAATTAATTCTCGCTCAGACAACCCTTGTACTCGATGTGATTTGCTGATATTGGCCTCAGTATATGTTTAGCAAGTTGTGTTGTGAATCTTTTCCCCTCTTACTTTCTATCCCGATTTAGTCTGGGGAGGTAGCACATATGCGGGCAGTTTTTGTTCTGGTTCTTCCATGCACTCCGATCATGAATCTCCCGATAGTATCCTCCTCTACCTCTGAAAGACTGTGTATGTTTAATCAGAGTGAGCACAAGAACGCGAGAGGATTCTGTAACTGATTGTTTACTAGAAACAGAGAAGAGCTGGCCAGGAATAATTCTTTTAGCATTTGGCTCGTGTTACACTCTGCGTTATGTCAAGCTTTATTTATTTATTTATCTATTATTATTATTATTATTATTATTATTATTATTATTATTATTTGATTTGACCTTTCTTATCCAACTATGACTGCCAACCACACTATCTCGGGAAAATGAAATGATCGCGTTGCTTTTCACAAGGCACACATTTAGCCAACCAGATCTCGACATGGTGATGATATCTGACCAAAGGAGCCATGTCTTTATTCCTTGATTCTTCTCTGAATGCCCAAGTACGCATTATTATTGTGCATCTGACTACAGAGTGGTTACTAGCTCATCACAGTTGGAATAAGTGTCACTGCCTTGTGTAGACGAGGTACTTAATGAGCTGGTGTTTTATTTTTTATAGCACTTCTAGAGATAAGTCTCTGCTGTTCTAAGGCATGTAACATCTTCCTTCTGGTCAGATCCAGTGCCGGTCATCCAGCTATAGATAATACGTAGGATGAAATCCTTCATCTGACACACGCTAATTTGTCTTGGAGGTTAACTTCAGCCTATTTCTGATGAAGAAATCCATGATGCCTTGATGATCCCGTCGTCGCGCTTAGCTGAACATACGGCTGAAAATGACTACATTGTCTAGGAGACAAAGACAGATGTGTGATTGGTACTACAGTAATACTTGCATTGTTTGTCACTCGACTTTCCTGGAGTGCTAACGTCATATCCCATGTCCAGTAGCTGAACAATGATGCCTTAGCAAGGAAAAGCAGTCTTCGTGTCTTGCTCGTTTAGCATTGCCGAGTTCGAGTGTACACAACTTCAAATGATTCGGCAGTGCGTCCAAGGTTTGGTTGATGTCTGGCAAATGGCAAGCATCATTGACACATTATTTAGGTGGCAGTAGCTGATGGAGAACCAGAACAAGCAATCTATTGACAGATGACAAGGTAACTTAAATTAACAGAGCAATGACTAGGGGAACGTGCTTTCTAGTAAACATCAAAACACAAAGAATTAGTTAAATGAATGAGAATAATGTATTTACAATAAATAAAACAAATACTTAACTAAAGATATGTTGACGTGAAGAGTGATGTGATGACGGTCACGATGGCTGTCGTGATGGCTGTCGTGATGGGGCCCATGAAGATCCTCGGTGCACCGAGTGCGAGAATGGTAGCTACTCTGTAGATGATCTCGACTTCATATGTAAAGACGACGGCTTGCTCAAAGGCTGCAACTCTGACATCTAGTACAGCGACTCTAGATAACTACTGCAACGCACAATCGCACCAGGGCTCATGCCATCAATAGTACGGCAACAAACTGAGGACATAGCAAGCAAACAAACAAGCTAAATATACACCAAGATATAATAAATTGGCTCACTCACACCAATATAAACTAAAGTCTCATGCCATCATAAATGTAAATATATCATTAGCCACTAGCCACGTATAGCACTCCTCAGAAAATAGCTAGGGACAAACGTTAATGAAGGTGATAATGCACCTTTAATAAAAAGTCAATGATAATCGTAAACAGAATTGAGCAATGCGTAAATATACGCTATATCATGATAACACTTTTAACACGGGGTAATCAAGCTGTGAAGAGGCGCTTAATTGATTGTGACGTAAAGCATATACAGTATAACGAATGGATGCAATCTGAATGACGTCAGAGAAAAAGAATTGTTTACACCCCATGCATAAATGATTAATGTGTACATTCCAAAGGCCCATAACTAGAATTATCAGGGAGGTATATTTTGAAAATAATTTGACTGAATATGGCTAGTGCCGTAGGCAGCAGCGGATTTCAATCAAATTGCACCCAAAATAATCACACAAAAATACGCGAATATTAGACAACAAATGGGTACAAGATTGAAATGAGCAGTCAAATAAAATACAAACTTTCTCTTACATGAGCATGACCAATCAAGATGTCTAAGACATGCGTTAACCAACACAAAGATATCGCACACAGCGATCTGCTAACTTAAAACTGCATACCAGCAACAATAATGAACGTGAAGTAACGATAGCCAATGACCAAAATTCAAGGACTATATACAGATAGAAAGCAACACTAATTTACATAACAAGTGGAAGCAAGAAACCGCAGTAGCTACAAATTCACGAAGTCAAGAATTTTAGACAAGACAGTGAATACACGTGACCTGAGTGACGCTGCAAAATTTTCCCACGCTCAAAAGTTATGAATGAAAATACTACGAACTAGTATTACGCACGCATCGTAGTAAAATTAAATTTAAACAATAAAGGATTCCGAGACCCCTTACTTCGACAATCGCACAAACTACAAGCATACGGCAAACATGCGATAAACAAATAGAATAACGAAAGAGTACACGCATTTTTATGCTAATGCTCTTGCACGCACACACGTGCGCTGTCAACAGAATAATAGTAACAGAAATAGGCATGCTAAAGATATCATTGATGATAAAATTATATACGATATACAACTGGCGCATGCATACATATCACAGCATACAAAATCGTGACACAGTCAAATGTATAAATTTATAGCATAACTCATAAGCTACTGCTATAGCCTGAGAGAATAAAGATTACTTGACTTGAGGTTACCGTGTTGCTTATTCAACGCCCCATTATCATGGCTTAGTGTGCCACAAGTGGTCTGTGATATCATATCACAAAATTATCTATTTGCCTACAATACGAAGTAGGCCAAACAAATTCATATCTAGAGATTTTTTCTAACGTACCAATAACTATTCGTGTATCTCCATCAGGCGAGATTGATGTAAATACAATCTTCAAATACAAAATAAAGTGATATTTTGTAAAGTCTATTGGAATCTCTTAAGCAACAGGCTTGGTCCATTGTGCCCATCAGATCACAAAGACTGTTCAGATTCCCATTACGTGACCAGGTACATGTAAATGCTTGGAAACCATTAAGGTATGTACAACGTATAACCTGTATGCATGTGAATTTATATGTGAACGCATTCTAACTAGATTAACCCTTTAATGAGAAAGCCACACATTGGTCTCTGAATGGGTCTTGAAGAATAAGCATTTGCAGGCCAAGAGAATACTATTTTCTTTTAATTTTACCACTAAAATAACTGACTCGATATCCGAGCTAGTCAGTGTAGTGGCAAATTGTCAAAAATATCATTCTCTTGACCTGCCTGGACTCAATGGTGCGCCAGTTCTCCTGGGTTTCCCTCACTCACAGTACCCCAATAATGCCTCCTAGGTGTTGTCCTCCTTCATTAAGATCGATAAGTTCGGCAAAATACTTTGAAACTCATTTGACTGGGGCTCTTACTGCTTATGCAGTTCTCCGCACTAATGACGAATTATTCGATTTCCATGACAACGTTATGCGTCATTTTGATTGTTACGTCATATAACTAGTGAGCTAATGGATGAATTCACCTTTAGTCATACCACGCCCATTTCTAGCTAAGCTCAGTCCACGCTTTTCACATGTGAGTATTGATAAAAGCCGAATTCACAGTATCAATATCAAGGTTGTTATACAAGTAAGATATTGCAAATTTTTAAACTATGGCAGCAACAGCGCTCAGTCAAATTATTTTCAAAATATATATAAATAGTAAATTCAATCAAACGCATACTATTCGTACAGCGTCACAATTATGATTGCGACGTCAGCATGCATGTGACGTAATTGATTATGACGTCATATGCTTGATCAACAGATCGAATTCCTCCATTGGTTGGATGGTCATGCGTACAGACAGACAGATGGTATAGCTTAGCGTTGCAAGGCGGGTATGGGCATTTGGTCTAGTCTAGTATGTATGATGTATGGTTACTTTATTCCGCGGCTGTAGTAGTCCAAACATCCGACAGCTACAATCAGTCTTTGCTCTCAGCCAAAATCTTTAGCTTCCTCAGGCCCATTCCTGATTTGAGTGGACCGTCTCCTGCGTTATTGAGCTCACTTCGTAGTATGCTTAACAGATTTATGCAATGACGTCCTCTTCATGTCTTTATATTTTCTGTCTCCCTGTAGGGCGATTTCCAAGGATCTATGCGCTGGTGTGTCTACTTCCATCCGTAACACATGCCCAAACATGGACCACCTTTGCTGGGCGACTTTTACAGACACCGCCGACGTATTACACATCTGGCATAGTGCATCGTTGGAAATGATGCTGTCTGTCTATCTGTGTCAAGTGATGATACCTAGATATTTGCAGTGCCAGTCATCCAGTTTGTCTAGCTGCCTTTGGAGCTGTCAAGCTGTTAAAATTATACGGCATCAAGGATACGCAGGTTGTGTTCTATAAACGTTGCTCCTCCTTGTTTCGCCGAAGTGGATCGTCATTCTCTTTAGCTTTATGCTTTGTAGAATGGTATCGGTGGGTGATCTCTGTTTTGGATTCATTCATAGGAATTCGCAATTTTTAGTTATTGGAGAGGTTTTTCAATGGGTTTCCTTTCCTCGGCTATGAAGTCCACGTCGTCGGCATATTCCGGCGCTAGCCGCATATCCAGTATGGACACTGGGATGGTGCACGCGTGCGTGCGTGCGTGTGAGTTTGTGTGCGTGCGTGCATGCATGCGTGCGAGCGTGCGTGCGTGCGTGCGCGTATTGCGTGTGTGCGTGCGTGCGTGCGTGCGTGCGTGCGTGTGTGTGTGCGTGCGTGCGCGTATTGCGTGTGTGCGTGCGTGCGTGCGTGCGTGCGTGCGTGCGTGCGTGCGTGTGTGTGTGTGTGTGTGTGTGTGTGTGTTTGTGTGTGTGTGTGTGTGTGTGTGTGTGTGTGTGTGTGTGTGTGTGTGTGTGTGTGTGTGTGTGTGTGTGTGTGTGTGTGTGTGTGTGTGTGTGTGTGTGTGGGTGTGGGTGTTCTGGAATTTTTCCAGCACAGATTTCAATGCAGTAGGAGGGTAACCGATGAAAAGCATAGGGGATAGACCATCTCCCTGTGGAGAACCGATTGATGACTCAAACTCTACAGATTTCACTGACTTGACTCGTACTCTCAGCTTGGTGTCTGCAAGTGGAAATCGCACTAGTCGTAGATCACGTTCATTGCAACTGCCCTTGGGTAGTACGTGAAAGATCTTTGAGCATTTAATTGTGTCGAAGGCTCATGAAATGTCAATTTCCATTTTGTGCAAATCCTAATGCTTGGACATGACTACTGTCACACGCATGCGTTGAACTCATACAATGTCTGCGCATCTGCGTCCACGTTTAGCGCCACTTTGACAAGATCCGGTGAAGTCATCGATCTTGTCTCGAATGCGGCATAGAGTAACATTGAATGGCCTCTTGTGCTTGGGTAGTGTGATAAGGGCGCCTTGGTCTACAGCATCGTTGAGAAGGTGGTGCATGAAGGCTCAATTGATTAGGTTGGAAACCATTATACCGAATTCAAGTATTTAAGGAAATTTGGCATGGTAGTTACCCATATGCGCGTGGTATAACCGCACGGCAATGCATTCCGGACGTTGCTGCGCACGAAGCTAGGACATTATCTCATCAAATACAGCCTATGCGGGTTGAGAGACTTTAAATGCTTATTTTAGGAGTTAAATGGATATTTTTAATTGAGGTGAGATTTTCTCCAAAGCCGAGAATGATAATAAACAATTTACAACAACCAGAAGTCGTTAATGTGCCGTACTTTTCTAGAAATTACGAAAACGCACGGACATTGAGATATTTTTAATCGAAAAAGTGTCGATGTAGCCAAAGATATTTTCTCTAAACCCAAGTTATACCGATACAATTTTAGTTTTTCATATAGCAAATTCATTCTTCCCTCCAATTCTTGTATCGTTTTAATTCAGCAGTCTGTTATTATTGCATAATGTATCCATTTCTGCTTGCCCTATATGTGAAGAAACTGTACAGTTGACAAGAATTGTTCCTTGCGTTTTATATAATTCTAACTGTGCCGTTAGTTGCGATTGAAATTATACGGGCATACATATAGAAATAGAATATTTCATGTTTCAGTGGCATCACCTATAATATTTAACACATTATTTCAGCGCTCTTTAAAAGTTTATTGCAATCACCATTAGGAAGGCCTGAGTAGTAATGGCGGTCCTTGGAAGCTATTGTTCTAGGATGCTATTCTTCTAGAACAATGGCGTCCAGCTGCACACGTGGATCAGGTGTACGTCTGGAACCTATTGTTCTAATTTGATTAATGTGTTTTAAAGAAATTGATTTTAACATGTGTAACAGTGGCGCTGGTGTTTGATAGCTAAGTGGTTAACGCTATAGTTCTAAAACAATGGCATGCACGCTGGTTGTGCGTCTGGGCGTTATTGTTTTAATTTGATTAGCGTGTTTTTAATTGGTTTTGACATGTGTAACAATGGCGTCCATCGGGGCGCGTAGGTTGCGTTAGAGTCGTGCTTAATGCCGTCCATCCGCCAATGGAATACGTTCGAATTCCGCCTTAAATCCCGCGTAAGGTGGGAGTTGGGGCGGGTTGTGGGTGGGGGGGGGGGGGGTCTCCCAGTCATTCCGCCGTTAAATTTTCAAAAAAATCGGTCATCGTTAAATTTCCAAAATAGAAAATTCTCAGCGGTATACGGGGTTAATGGCTATATTGAGAGGTAACATGTTGACCAATCCACTCCCCCCACCCAACGTGGGACAGGATGGGTAGTGGTGTTGGGGTTGGGTGGATTGGTGGGTGGGGGGTGTGTGTGTGCGGGCAGCGCTTCATGTTTTTTAATTTATTGGGAGGGTTAATGTTCACAAATGTAATTCAGAGTTACTTAATATATAAATGTACTTAATGATGTTGTATAATCTTATATAGATAATGATCTATCGTATTTAAGTAGTAGTCGTGTGGGGGTTAATGTTTGAACGTATGGAAGCTATGTTTAAGCATGTTTTAAGTGTGATTAGGAGTCCGTTCAGGTGAAGTTCAGAGTTACTTGGGTGATATATAAACGTACTTAATGATGTTGTATGTATAATCTTATATAGATAATGAACATTTATCTATCGTATTTAAGGAACTATCTGTCTTTTGAGCGGCAGATCGGATCTCACAATTAGCGATGAACATACTACATTTGCTAACCAGAGCAATCAGAGATTGCGTACCACCCCAATCCAAGCATCACGCCCTTCCATCTTGTCATATTGTACAAATTTCCGGATTTTTTTCGGAACACGCCCAAATTTGTAAAATCCCATTGTGTCATCAACCCCTTTCGTGTGTTAAATCTTGAGCCAAATCTGACAAGTAATTTATGAGATATCCATACATCCACAATTTGATCAGATCCGGATCCAGAGTCTTTTATCAATTTCACAGCGAAAGCCTGGAACACGTCTGGCACGGCAAGTATTTTCGTTGTGTTATAATTTGAAGCAAGGTCGATCAGTAGATGCCGAAATACAGCTTCGGATAGACAGCCAGACAGACAGAAAGACATAGAGACAGACAGACAGACAGACAGACAGGCAGGAATGCAGACAGGAATACAGACAGGCAGGCACGCACTCATGCACGCACGCCCACACGTACGCCCTCATGCACGCAGGCAGGCAGACATACAGGCAGACAGACAGATAGACAGACAGACAGCGCGACAGACAGACAGACAGACAAACAAATCCGAGACACCAGTCCCCAATTCAACTTAGCAACTAAAAATATATATTAATTTATATGAATGAAATCATCATATATGTTAAGATTTATTTCGTTTCATTACACAATTTAAGTCTCTAAAAGTATACAAATTTAAGAATTTTATTTTCAACCATTTTATGAGGCACGTCATTAACCCATCGTCTGTAACCTTAACCCTTTAATGGTAAAAACGGACTCTGTAGTGGTCGTGAGGCCTGTCCATTTCCAGCCCGGGAGAAGAGTATTTTTGCTAACCAAGCCAGTCATTCTAGTGGAAAATTTTCAAAAATACTCTTCTCTCGGCCTGCAAAATCGACACTGTCTAAGCGAAAACTTGAGAGTGAGTGAGTGAGTGAGTGAGTGGGTGAGTGAGTGAGTGAGTGAGTGAGTGAGTGAGTAAGTGAGTGAGTGAGTGAGTGAGTGAGTGAGTGAGGGAGGGAGGGAGGGAGGGAGAGGGAGGGAGGGAGGGAGGGAGGGAGGGAGGGAGCGAGGGAGGGAGGGAGGGAGGGAGGGAGGGAGCGAGGAAGGGAGGGCGGGAGGGCGGGAGGGAGCGAGCGAGGGAGTGAGGGAGGGAGGGAGGGAGGGAGCGAGGGAGCGAGGGAGGGAGGGAGGGAGGGAGGGAGCGAGGGAGGGAGGGAGCGAGGGAGCGAGGGAGGGAGGGAGCGAGGGAGCGAGCGAGGCAGCGAGGGAGCGAGCGAGCGAGCGAGGGAGCGAGGAAGGGAGCGAGCGAGGGAGGGAGGGAGGGAGGGAGGGAGGGAATGAGCGAGGGAGGGAGGGAGGGAGGGAGGGAGCGAGGGAGGGAGGGAGGGAGGGAGCGAGGGAGGGAGGGAGGGAGGGAGCGAGCGAGGGAGGGAGGGAGGGAGGGAGGGAGGGAGCGAGGGAGGGAGGGAGGGAGCGAGGGAGGGAGGGAGGGAGGGAGGGAGGGATGGAGCTCGCTCGCTCGCTCGCTCGCTCGCTCGCTCGCTCACTCACTCACTCACTCACTCACTCACTCACTCACTCACTCACTCACTCACTCACTCACTCACTCACTCACTCACTCACTCACTCACTCACTCACTCACTCACTCACTCACTCACTCACTCACTCACTCACTCACTCACTCACTCACTCACTCACTCACTCACTCACTCACTCACTCACTCACTCACTCACTCACTCACTCACTCACTCACTCACTCACTCACTCACTCACTCACTCACTCACTCACTCACTCACTCACTCACTCACTCACTCACTCACTCACAATTTCCAGAAAACTATACAGGTAAGCCTATGGCAGAAACAGCGCCCAATCAAATTATTTCCAAAATATTCAACAGCATGTTTAATTAAATAGAAAAGACATACAATTCGTACAACAGCACTTAGTCCGTCATCAATTAAGCCTTCCTGACGAACTTATCTACGCCAATCATGACGTCATTTAGCATGAGTAAACTGGAAATGTCCATTGTATATTTCGATATTGTTATTCCGGGAATGCAAGAATCAAATAGTTAATGATTTTACTCTTAATCTTATTACTATTTTAACAGATTGTGAATGTCTCCATGGCAACAAAATTCTGCAGCTTCTTTTATGAGGAAGTGATTATTTATGGTGGTATTCTAGGCGTGGCCATACCAGTCACCGCTATGTTCTGTATGTATTCATTTTTTGTGTGGAAGTTAACAAAAAAGGGGTCAATATTTGGCAATACGCAACTCAATACCATGACAATCAGAAGGGCGAATTCTCTGAAACGTACCACAGTGTTAGTACTCGTGACATTCAGTATACTTGTTATGTGCCACGCACCGGTTATGTATTTATTCAACTTAATTGAGGAGCTGTCTTTGTGGGATTCAGAGACCAGAGCTGTGTGGGTGAAGGCTGATATTATATTTCTGACATATTCTCTGCATACAATCGCCACACCAATGCTACATGTGTTGTTTAATCGGGAAATACACACCGCACCTTTGAAATACACTTGTTGTGAGCGTAGAAATAGCAGAATTAGTTCCATTGAAGAAGTCCATCTTCCACCAATAGCACATGCATCCGGGTCAAATGAAACAGATTATATTTAATCCCTCTCGTTTCAACTTAACCCTATAATGATCAAATCGGGCCAAAGTGCCATCTGCAGTAGTCTTGAGGAATGCCTATTGCAGCCTTGGCGTTGGCAGGAATAACTTCCAATCAAATTAGTTTCAAATTATTCAACAGCTTACCTGTATGATTGCCTTTATACCACATTGCCAAACTATAGCTGGCAGCTCTATGACTGAGCGTAGGTCCTGATGCTGGCATGCTAGGCTTTTTCGGAGTGTTTGAAAAAAAGTAAATCATGACAGCCATCATAGGATGTAGAAGTGTAGCAACATCTAGCTACTAAAGCCTGAGTAAATTTTGTTGTCGGCACGATAAAAAGCTAAAATGTCAGGGATGGATTTTGAGTGGCAAATTCCATCAGCTGAATTGTTACTATACGATAAGGTGAGATTTCCTTTAAATAGTAAAGCCATACAATTTGTAGTACAACACTTAGTCCATCATCAATTAAGAGGTCATGACGAACTTATCTACGCCATTCATGACTAATTGATTATGGTGTCATCCTACATATCACGTAGTTGATTATGACATCATATGAGTGATGGATACACTGGAAAGGTCCATTATTTATAAGGGTATGTCTGACTGTTTGATATCGTTGCCGTGGATTGGAACAATCCATTCCTGCCGAGGCTGATCAAAATGCATTCATCGAGGAACGGCCAGTTGCGGGCCATGAGAATATTATTTGTGAAGATGAGCAATTATGATGAATGGCCTGATAGCCGAGCATTTCAGTGGTAAATATTCAAAAAAATACTTGGCCTGCAAATGGACATTTAATTGGCAAATATTTTGATATTCTTGGTCAAATTTAGCCATTAAAGATCTGAGCAATATTACTTATAGGTTCTGCTGTCTCGTGCACGTGACGCTGATTAATTGGCAATGGGATGGTCCGCCTCATGCACTCGATTTTCAGCCCAGATAGTACAACCAGTTTGCTTCAACTGGCCCATAGTGAACTATTGTGAACCATAGTTCACCATAGGAATGGTCTCAATATTCTCTTCCCATGGTAAGAGAATAAAACCGCATTCAAACCCATTCTTCGGTGATCACAACGGACAATCCCAGTTTATCCATCCATGATATGACCTCATAATCAACTGCGTGACATGTAGGATGGCGTCATAATAAATAACAGAACGAATGACTCGAATTGTATGCCTTTATTATTTAAAAACATTCTGTTGAATAGTTTGAAACTTTGACTGGGCGCAATAGCAACCAGTCAAAATAATATTCAATAACTAACCTGATAGTGTTCTGGAAATTGAGCTTCAGAGAGTACAGGAATCGATCAATCCCAACATGGGCAACGCTTGCGCGGAGCTTAGCTAGAGATGGGCGCGGCATAGCTAAACCTAGCTTCATCCATTGGGATTTCCATGACAAATGGGTAGCATCAAGAGAGCAATGGATGGATCCGATCTGTCACTCAAGTATATGGCGTCATAATCAATTTAGTCCACATTATGTTGACTAGTTTTAAACAAATCTAACTCGAGGCTGTTACGGCCATAGGCAGCAACAGTACCCCCAGACGAATTAGTTCTAGTAATTAGCAGCCATCGCAAGCATAATAACGTCTTATAACGTTGTCATGAAAATAAAAAACATCCGTCAAGTGTAGGATTTTTGACGGATCGTTGACGGATTTACAATTTAGTACACATTCTCATGAATATATTGAAACAAATTTAGCTGGGGGTTGTTGTTGTTGTCATAAGCAGCAACAGTTCCCGATGACAAATTAGTTTCAAAATATTCAACAGCCTATCTGTATAGTTACCTTGAAATTGTGATTCTGGTAATTCAGGGTTCAAAGTATATAAATTGATGCCAACACACCTACAAGGTGGGCGGAGCTTAGCTGAGAATGGGCTGGGCGTATCTAGAAATGGACCCTTGTATTGTTTTTAGTGAGCGATTTAGTGTCACTCTTGTAGGTTTATAGGAACGGTGGATTGTGCCGTTTTGATGGGGGTAAAGTTGGTGTTATGCTAAGCTATTGTCACTGTGTTTTAAACATCAGAATTATACTCTGTTCCTGAAAAATTTAAGCTCACATCTTTTGAAATAACTTTATTATTTTTCTTTAAAGATTCTAATAGGTAAATAATCATTGCTTTAAACCACACGCAGATGCCTTTCTATCATCAAATGACATTCATTGTCTAAATATAGCACCGCTGCTGCCTCCACCGCCGCTCTATCATCAAATGAAAATTCGTTGTCCCATTACGCTACTACTACTGCTGCCGCAGCTACTTCTCCTCCTCCTTCTCCTTTTCCTCCTTCTCCTCCCCCTCCTCCTCCTCCTCCTCCTCCTCCTCCTCCTCCTCCTCCTACTACTACTACTACTACTACTACTACTACTACTACTACTTACTCTGTGTAGTGTGCATATTAGAATATTGTACATAAACAACTAAAAATGATCATAATTAAATTAATACATATAAATACTGCTTATGAAAAGTTCATAATAATATGTGTAAGATAATATTTTAGTCTGTTTTATTGAATTATAGAATAATAATAATAATAATAATAATAATAATAATAATAATAATAATAATAATAATAATAATAATAACAATAATAATAATAATAATAATAATAATAATAATAATAATAATAATAATAAAGTAGAAGTTTTAAAAGACGTTCAGCTCTCTCGATTTGATTGTCTTAATTTAAAACTCTTTGGGCGGATAAGGAGCTAAATATTCTATTTTGATTGTCAAATACTCCAAATACCTTTAACTTTCTGGATATTTTCAGATCCTTCAGATCACTCCCTCCCTACCTTGTGGCATCCCTGTGGGCAATCACTCTCTTTGTTGTGTTAAAATATGAGTCAAATCGGACGAGTAGATGCAGATTTTGATCTGATCCGGATCTGGCTTATTTTATCAGGATCATGGCCCTTGTCTAGGAATTCTCTTGTATGGTTTCTTTTTTGCGTTAATATTTTAGCCAAATCAGATAAGTAGTTTTTGAGAAACTGCTCTGAACAGACAAACGGGTGGATGGACGGACAGATGGATGGACGGATGGACGGGCGGATCGATGGATGGGCAGGCGGGCGGGCGGACAGGCATAAGGTTGGGCACGCATGCAAACAGGCAGACAGGCAGGCAGGCAGTCAGGCAGGCTGGTAGACGCCGAATATGTGTATTAAACCATATTCATACAGTGATATGGCTATTTTCTGATACATAGGCTGACGATTATAGATATTGAGCTGTCTGTTTATGTCAGAATCTTTCTTCTCTGGCTAGCTACTCAAATTAAGGACTGTACCTGACCTCTTGAGATAGTAGCTCGAGAGATTCGCTTTCGGACGTGTGGGTCACTAGAGACTCTGAGAAGGCAGAGTATGTCATCCTGGTCTTCTAAGCAGTGAAGCGTCTTAAGCAGAATACTCTCATTGGGGTATGGGTTATTAGAGTGAGCGGATTTACAGAAGCCTTCTGAACCTGACTTCGATGTTAAGCAAGTTAAAAAAGCTGGGATGTTCAAAGAAAGTTCAGAGATAGACGAACTGGGCAAATTCCTTTGTCAGTCGCCCTAGTCCTTCCCCGCAACTCACCCA
Source organism: Chaetoderma sp. LZ-2023a (assembly GCA_034401795.1). Lineage (NCBI taxonomy): Eukaryota > Metazoa > Mollusca > Caudofoveata > Chaetodermatida > Chaetodermatidae > Chaetoderma > Chaetoderma sp. LZ-2023a. The sequence continues at coordinate 128,560,804 of CM067360.1, forward strand.
GTAGAAAATGTTTTATAGGCTGCCGTTGGCTGAAACACTATGGACAGATTTAACTAAGGTAATGGATCTCCGGCACAATACAAGTCTGTCCAGTGCTGCACGAAGTGTGACTGAAGCGGAGAGATATTGTTGTTTATCCAAGCAGTCCCTGTTGTCCTATCTGGTAGCCAACAGCTCGAGTTGGTGAACCTGCATTTAAAATCAAGTCCAGAGATGCAAAATCACGACAGTGAGATCGTGAGATTTTAAAGCGATGCTAATTCCATCTCAAATGTTGTATTGCACCGATAGAATATGGTTTATAGATTCCATATCATTCATATTCTGTCACATTCCCTGATCTGTACCGCAATTATCTGTTTTGTAATATCGAGTAAATGTTGAACAGTGATCGACACCATTTTGTCTCCTAAAGCTATTGTGTGTTATGTCATGTAAGCGCCAATGCATCACATTCTTTATTATGTAATGCCCATCCCATTAAATATTTTGAAACTAATCTGACTGGAAGTTGTTGCTGCCTATGGCAGCAACAACTTCCAATCAAATTGGTTTCAAAATTTTCAACAGCTTACCTGTAGGATTGCTTTTATACCACATTGCCAAACTATAGCTGGAGCCTCGATGACTGAGCGTATATACCGAGGCAGACACGCTAGGGTTTTTCTGATTGGTTGAAAAGTAAATCATGACAGCCATCATAGGGTGCAGAAATGTACCGACATTTAACTATTAAACCCTGAATATATTTCCTTAGCGACGTGATACAAAGCTTAAAATTAACTGGATAGTTTATGACCGGCGTGTTAAATCACCTGAATAGCTATCAAGAGATGGGATTAGTTATCCTTTAATAGACGAAAAGCCGAAGCAGGTCGATCGTCACTTAAAAGATATAGTTGATAGGAGCAATGTCCTGGCTGTTATTATGGAGTCCATCAATGTTCCCTTTAACCATTGATCCCTGAATTCCCAGAATCCCAACTTCAAGGTCGTTATACAGATACGCTGTTGAATAGGCATTGGCAGCAACAGTTTCCAGTCAAATTAGTTTGAAAATATGTAACAGAATATTCACTAAATCGTAAAGGGTTTTGTTGTTTTGTTCTTTCAGGTTCAATGGGCTTATGATCAAATGTGGTCAAGAAAATCAAAAGTTGTATTTATTGAATGCCCATTTACATGTGAAGGGAATCTTTATGTAGCACTGGCATCACCAACTCTGATACAGTGCAAATCATTCCGGTATTTAATTCTCAAGCGATGGTGTTCACTGCAAATGGGCATTCATCAAGGCCACTGCAGGGGTGGGTTTTGATCGGTTTGACCGTGAAATAGTTACTTAACTTGCGTTTCTGGTCTTTCTCATGTTTAGCAATATACGGAACAGGAGTTCCATGGAATCACTTCTAGACTACGCTTTCGTTAGTGGACGTGGTATATATTAATTAATTTGGAAAGGCTAGTCTCGCCACACTTATCAGTATTCTTGTAATTGTATTTGCCCAGCTTTCTCAGTCAACATAACATTTATATTCCTAGTCGCATGAACTCGCCCAGTTTTCTGATTTACGCACGATGAGTGATACCGATAAGATATTTATTTATTCACAGTCATATAAAAACCGAAATTATGTTTAATCAACTTTTCTTCAAGTAATGCTAGTAGTTATTTAGAAACTATGCCTCAGCGATCACGACCAGCAACAACGTAGAAACTAAAGATAGTTTGTCTTTTAATTTCTGTTAGTCTTCATTGGATATTTAGTGTTTAAATAACCAGTTTTGCCTGTATTTGTATCAAGTCTCGTTTTGATAGCTTTAAATAATGGACAATTGCTAAGATCGCATACAGTACATCTCAGAAATAACTTGTCATGTTTCCAGAACAATATAAAACATACTGTTGTATATTTTGAATATAAATGGATTGTAAGACATTGCTGCCTAACTTTCAATCCGTTGATTTTCAAAATATTCAACAAAACATTTCTTATATCATGTACTAGCTGACATGTTTCTGACTTTTGTTTTGGAAACGTTCTATCTTATTTATGAGCTGTACTGTAATTGTTGGAACAATTTCAAGGTTTCAATCTGCAGGCAGCATCGTAGTAATCATGCCAAGTCTCGTTTCTAGGAAATAGAGACAAGTCAACATAGTACACTGGGAAAATTAATTCACGCGACATGCACACTGTTTGAACACTTTGCAATAACTTCTCCTAGCACAGGTTTTATAACTAGTTCATATGATAAGAACATGGCTACAAAGTAGGAACAAATCTGTTATTATTCTTTAAACTCTGGTTTTGTCCATTATTGAAATAAACTAGTGATTAGTTTACGCATGTGCTATCTACTTGACCACACTCCTGAGACATAAAGTAATCATTGAAAGACCTACGTTATCTAATTTTCGTTTTCCATTGTGAATGAAAATGTAAGTGTTATCTATCAAACACCGATGGTGAATTAGTGATACTCAGTGTGATCTGAAACATAGTACATCCGGTGTTTCTGGTCGGTCATTGTACATTCTAAACTCGTCCATATTTGATTATCCATGAAGGATTTATCGTACTCTTCGAGATATACAGAATATTTGAACACTAACGACGACCACATTGTATAGATTGTGTAAAGATGCCCCTTTCCTAGAAGGCCAGTGAATTGGAAGCAAAAGCATTGTTGTTTGAAACGAAATATTATGCTGTGTATATTGAACCAAATTAGGTTGAAAACTGTTAGAGCATAAGCCGCATTAATTTCCAAATCAAAATGAATTTAAAATGTCCAACTACTTAAATAAGTGTGTGGTTGTTTTGAATTTAAGTTAAAATCATTAAGAGCAATGCAAAGAATGTATTATGCTGTTTAGCTATATTAATTTAGTAATTTCTTTGATACAGTTAACATCAAACATTCTCGTCTATCTACTGATTATCCTCTGAAAGGAAAGGTACATTACCATGCCACAGAATGGGAATATTACACATATGAACGCCATATTTGGTATTGGCCATTACTCCAGATCAGTATCGATGGAAGCAGGTTTCCTTGTCATCTTGGCGGCAGGAGTTCTGTCCAACTGTGTCTTCATTGTAGGATTGGTGAAAGTCGGGCTACGCAAGAAACCATCAAATTTCGTACTGTTTAGTTTGGCAATCGGTAAGTATGAAAATGTATGATATATCTTTATCCACTATACTTGCTAGTTGTTCTTAACAGGCATAATCCGATCTCTGGCGGAGAAGATGACACCCCACGTAATTACTAACTTTGTTGGTAAGCTAATGCCATTAAGACTTCTGGATTACAGAGGCAGCTCTGACTATGTCTAACCGTCTTCAAACTAGACACTGTTCAACATTCTCAGACAATGCGATATTCCCGGGAACGCCCCATTGCAACGTGGAATGTACGTGGCTTGATACACAACTTAGGTAAAGCCTCTGAACACAATAACATCGATATAACATGCATTCAATACCTTAATGTAGCTACCCACCCAGAGCAGCAACTTCAGACAGGCCACAAGCTAGTGATCACGGAGCAAAACCGGGGTTTGGGGGGGGGGAGGCGTCGAGAGGAGGGGAGTCTTTGTAATTGGGCGGATATATTTGGACCATGTCATTATTTTCCGACACATCAGTGCTCGAGTTGCAATCATCGACCTGTCTATGTCAACGCGAAAATGTACCACTACCAAATGCCTCATAGTCAATGCATATGCCCCAACTACTGAAAAAGCCAAAGAGAATCCAGCAATCTTAGATTCTTTCTATGCAGAACTGAGCTCTGTCATTACTATCCTAATCAGATGGCAACTGCTTGTATGTGTGGCCATTTCAACTCCAAGCTGATTAAACTCAGCAAGTTTTAGGCAGCGTGTTGTTCTGTATAGACAATAAATGTAGCGTCTTTTAAGACTAACGTAGACTATGTTGACAAGCTTTCATACGTAAATCTGCTTCATTAGGTGTTTTATGCGTGAAAGCTCGTCAATATAATCTAAGTTAGTCTTAAAACATATTACATTTGACTCCTGTTTTTTTCACTAGCAACGTGCTAGTGTAGATATTTAGATTAAAGTTATTCCTACAGTTTTGAGAACTATTTCATTTTTGTGATATATAATATATATATATATATATATATATATATATATATATATATATATATATATATATATATATATATATATCACATTATTATTATTATTATTCTTATTATTATTATTATTATTATTATTATTATTATTATTATTATTATTATTGCTTGTAGGAGACTTCATAAAGTTGGTTTCTACTGTTGTCTACCTGTCGGCAAATCATGTTTATCTGAACCTATGCATCTGCAAACTGGTACTGACTGTATTTTTCTTTGCTGGTTTTCTCATCTTGAACACACTACTAGAATTAACCATGGAGCGATTTCTTGCGGTGAAGTATCCAATAGTGTTCCGTAGCTTCGCGTCCCGGAGAAACACAATCATTCGATGTTTATTGGTTTGGACAGTCAGCGCTCTCCAGACACTGTTCCCAGTTATACGGTCCGAGGTAGAAAAGATAAATAAGGCCAGACCAATTTAATGTTTTGTTTTACGAAAATTCCCACCCAAAACACACGACCAGAAGAGAAAAAATAAATATAATGCACAATTTCAAGGCTCAGAAGGATCCGTTCTTCATGTTAATTGACAAGATTGGTCAAGAACATCCAAAACACTGTCTCAAACGTTAACGAGCCAGACATTCCAGTGGTAACTTTGCAAGTTTTCTCTTGGTCAGCAAATCGATTTTGTCATGAACAATGCAAAACCATTTGGAGCAGCTTGGCTATTAAAGGGGTACCGTCGCTACAGAGAACAATTATGAGTTACAGATAATTCTGAGGAATTCCAAGTGATAATGATTTGGCTGCGAAAATTTGTTACATGGTAAGGATGTTGAAAATAATGCGTTAAAATCTCAGCATTACTTTTGTATAGATTTGGAAAATTTAAGTTAGGTGGGTTTGTAAACAAGAAAATAAATTGGTATGGCCTAAGGTAACTCACATACAAGCAAATACGCTCACATTTACTTGCTATATGGTCATACACAACAAACGCATTTCATGATCTATACATGATCTAAGATTTTGAATAATAGAGGAGTCCAGTCCCTCAGTCGCTCATATTATGTCATAAGCAACACCATCACTTGCAGGATGGTATCATATTCAATTACGTCATGAATTACGCAATTTAGTCTGTCAGAAATGCCTAATTATCCCCCACGTTGTACGAATCGTATGCCTGTACTATTTAATAAACATTCTGGTGAATATTTTGAAACTAATTTGACTGTGCGCCGTTGCTTTCGAATTACTTTCAATATATTCAGCAGCTTACCTGTAGAAGTTTCTTGAAATTCAGATTCAGAGAGTGCAAGGATCAATTGATCCCAACACGGTCAAAGCGTGGGTGGAGCTTAGCTGGCGATGGGTGGGCATAGCTAAACTGGATTCCTCTATTAACTAGAGTGTAGCGGAGGTAGAGAGCACTAGTCGTATGAATAGAGCAGTCCATTCTAGATCAGCCCTACCCATTTCTAGGAATTCTAAGAATATAAACTTAAAAGTAACAAACTATACAGGTAAGATGTTAATTATTTTGAAGCTACCTTGACTATAGGCTGGAGCTGCCTATATGGCAGTTTGGCAGCAACAGCTTTCAGGCAAATTAATTTTAAAATGTTATACATAAAATTGCTTACCATCGTTAAGAAGTCATCAGTTCTGTCCAATATCGTTGAAATTGAGCTTCTCAATGCATCTTGTTTCAAATATTCTACTGTGAAGACTCCCCGAACCATATGTCTCCAGTGAGGGTCGTGTCTGCATCTCTGTTCCACCCCAAGCCTGTCTCTTGCTGTCTAAATGTGTCATTACGTCTCCTCTCAGAGTCCAAGCTCTGTCCATCTCTCTTCTGTCGTACGCCTATTCCATAATACCCACGTATATAAATATATGTAGACAACAATGATTAAAAAAATTAGATGATATCTAGAAACAACATGTCCTGTTTCCTATCCCACAAATAATTAATAAGTTTGTGCGTTTATTCAAATGCATAGTGTTTAGCTATATGCAGTACGGCTTCATCTCCAGTTGGTAATATAGTGCAACGAAATCAATGAGCAATTTCTATCAATAATCTCGGCAATTAGGTGAGATTTTCACTTCCTTGTTAAGACTTTATTAAAATCAATTTGCTATTTGATCCATCTCGAAAATGGTGCGGACACCAATGTGAATTAGGATTCCATTTTGAAATTCCAAAAATACCAGTTCTCTGCACAAAATAGTTTGACACTTAATGCATTTTCTACCAATTTCATACACAACTATAGCTGTTTTGTATGTATATGATATGTATGCTGCATAGATTTTTGATAACACCAAATGTGTACACATTACTGGAGTCAAACAAATTCGTTGAAACCTATGCTCACAGTATACAACGAATGAACTAAACACCCAACAGATCAGCCCTGTACAACAAATCAGGATGTCCCTAACTTCATAGCAGCTACAGCTTCTCTGTTGTAGTCGTAGATGTTATGTATATGGGCAATGTTATTCCTAGAATTTTATACATAGGAGCATATACAAAAGCATATGTGAGCTAACTTATTGATATAGGTTCTACAGTAGCAACATTCATAAAAAGCAGTAACACCGTTAAGGTTGCCGTGAATTAGGCAGATTCGAAAACATCAAAGAGAGCAGTTTGATATCATAGTTACTATATTTTTATTAAAGACATTATGTCCAAATATCAGCAGATTTAAACGAATGTATATCTGAATAAACGCTAGTCAATAGCAAAATACTTACAGAAATTACTCGTCAGTTGGTGGGAGACACGAGGCTATTTATGACTACCAATGACAAATACACAGTCAGGGTGAATCAGATACTGCTGCTATCGCATACCATGTCAGGTGAAAATATTTGATCCAGATGAATTCACTAGATGAGATACATTATTGCATGTGATGATAAAATTGTGAAGCCACTCTCCACCCTTGGCTATTCAAACGTAGTACAACTGGTCACAACTGCTTTAATAGAGAGATGTGTAAGTTAATTATGCAAATTCTATACTTCGGTCGTGCCTTTAAAACGAGACTGTCGCAACATCAACCATATCACTAGTGCAACATATATTTAATGGGCACCATGTCTCAATGTTATTCATTCATGCTCACCACCACGCTTTAATTATGAACTGATTAAAGATAAATCGGGGCAATATCTGTCTCATAATATTGAAAGCTGCAAGGGATGGTGCGTAAGAAGCTGTAGTTGCCACAGAAAACACATTCAATATGATCTATGAATTTGGTTAAATGAAGGACATCTGAAAGTGGGTGTTGATGCAGACGCATTTGATGAATAAATACTGTTCATATGGAAGAACTATAATATGTAAGCTCCATCTTGTTTGTGCTACCCGAGGAAGAATGACATTCAGCATTCAGCCCAATGTTTGTGTAGTTCACACAACCAGTGTAAACTTTGTAGTGGTATTAGGCATTGTAGAGTTATATAACTAATGTTGTTTGTATAAATAATAATAATTTTTCAAATATTTAATTACAAATATATTAGTATACTTCCTGCTTAGACTTAGTAAGAATTTCTGCCAACTGAAAGTTAAATGAAGTAATAACACCTATATATTTTCCTAGACAAATCCAGCCATATTTGATTTCGTCAAATTCTTCAATCGTATGCATTATGTATCCAGGAAAATAAACTTTAAAAACAACTATATTGCTTTACTTGTTATAAATAAGTGTTTTAAAGATTTGACCACCATTTTTGATTTTTTTCCCAATAATCTAGTGATTTTCATTAGGCCTAATGAACCCAACAGAGTGCTAAATCCACACATGAATTGCTTTTAACATGAAATGGCAATAAATTACAAGGTCGGCTGCACTAGTATCCTGCATGTGGATGTTGACTTTAGAAATATGATTATTGCTCTCACTTCTCAAACATCGTTAAGCACACTATTGTATTGATTGTACGTATTACATGGCATAAACTGACCTAGCACAATTAGTCTATAATATACTCTGTGCATGAATACTTTAATCTTCAAATTTGCTCAAGAAGACTCAATCTTATCATTGAAATTGTCCATTTGCAGGCCAAAAGAAGAATCTTTTTGAAAATTTATCACTGGAATGACTTGCGCGATTATCGATCCAGTCATTCCAGTAACAAATGCTCTGGAATACTTGAGCACTCAAATCTGTTCAAGACTATTTTAACCTTCTCATGGGAAATGTCCATTTTCAGACCAAGAGAAGAATAACTTATCGAGCCAATAATGCCGGTGATAAATTTTCAAAAGTAATATTCTTCTCTTGTTCTGCAAATGAACATTTGTCAAGACACATTCAAAGGCCGTTTTTGGTCCACTTAAGTGTTAGTGAGTTAAATATACAATTTTGAACATGCTAATGAATTTGTTACAAATCTAACCACTTTTATTTGCATTCACTTATTTATTTTTATTTTTTATAGATTGTGTATGTCTCTATGACAACGACATTCTGCAATTTCATGTATTTGGATGTGATCATCTATGTGGGTATACTAGCCGTGGCCATACCAGTCCCGGCGATGCTGTTTATGTACTCATCTTTCGTGTGGGAATTGACTGTAAAACGTTGTGAATTTCAAAACATCCAAGCCAATTCCAGAACAGTTAGTCGAGTGAATTCTCTAAAGCGTCCCACATTCTTAGTACTTTCTACATTCAGTATGTTTACTATGTGCCATGCACCGATCATGTATTTGATAAAGTTAAGTGAAGATCTGTCTTTGTTGGATTCAGAAAACAGAGCCGTGTGGGTGAAGGCTGATGTTATATTTCTGGCTTACACTTTGCATACAGTTGTGACACCTATTCTACACGTGTTGTTCAATCGGGAGATACATACCGCACTTTGGAAATGCACCCGCTGGCCACGTCGCAGGCAACTCATTACACATGTTGAAGAGGTGAATGATACCCCCGGAGCAAACACATTAAGATCAATTCAGACTGATTACATTTAGCAGGTCTAGTTGCTAATTAGTTGCACTGACTTATTACTACCTCTAGACTGGGTGTTTTGTCGTAGATTAATAATAAATTCAGCAGTGCCTAAACAATATTTATGTGTTTAAATCTCTTGATCGAAACGAATTTATCACTGTTTATTGAGAGAATGGAGGCGCGTGGTCGTTTCAGGCTTGAAAACATAGCCTCTATTGTATCCATAGCTCTCGTCTCAATCTAGAAGCACACGGCACGCCACGCCACGCCACGCCACGCCACACCACGTCACGCCAACCCATGTTATGCTACGTTACATTGTGATACATTCTGTTGCATCACGCTACATTATATTACGCTTTGCTACGTTGTATTACATGGCATTGCATCTAGGATGATGGGCTATGACAGCTCCTATTTCAGGACATTGACTGTGTTTACTTCTGCGTCAAATTTGTTCCTTTGCATCATTCTCCCGGTCATCGGCCGCTACAGACCTTTCATCATTTCTTAAAGATCGCTGACGATTTCTTTGTTTCAAGGGCTCATATGGTATCATGGGTGAAGTTTTCTTCTTTGTGAAGCAATTACGTGCCAAATGACAGTACTTATTGCACAGGAACAGTCCACTGTCTTGCTTTCTAAACGTTTCTGCTGGCATATACTGATGTGGTGATTGTCAAGAATCTGTCATGGGTGGCCTACATAGCTTACTTGCTGCAGTTATGCGTGATACATGTAATGCCATCACGTTATACCTCCATGCAGTGTTCTGTTAATTTGATCATTTCTTCAATCCATTTTGACACACGTTCCTTTAATAACAAAGCCATGTCATGCATTATATACATATCTGGCTGAACTGCTCTTTGGTTTTATTTCAGTCAATTATTGGTAACTTCCACAGTTTTTACACTGGTACCCATTTATACTCCTGGGTGGAGAGAGGCGACAATGAGTGAAGGCGATTGCCTCTGTTTCCCGCGATCGTCAGTTGGCTGAACAGAGACTCGATCCCGGGGGCGCCGGTTTCACAGCTCTGCTCGTTACTGCCTGAGCTATCACCTCCTCAAACCTCCTCTACCTGAGTCTCACTTTGGGAGCGCCTTTTTGTGCTCGGTGAGAGGCTGCAGCAGCGGTCTCAGCCAATCAGAGCGTGTGCTGTGTATGAGGTGAGGTAGCTAGAGCAATCGTGCCTAGTTCTCACCCGATCATGTGCGTGCTCTGGCGGTGTCTATGCTTTAGTTGGAGCTCTCAATAGTCCATTTTAACTTTACCGTATCTTCGCCAGAACTGAACCGATTTTGTTTCTGTTCAGAGTTTTAAATTTCTCATTCAATTCTGGTATTAATACATACCAAAATCATGGAGAATGCTCCAATATTATGGAATCGTTATAATATGAGCAACTATATACATAAGCTGCCAGTCTCCATAATCTAGCGTGTCAATGTTTGTTTACCTCTCATGGCCGCGCATGCACATAGGGCAATCCCATGGACTCTGTCATTCCGTTCTCCTTTTGAATGGCTTATATATGCACGGGTCTTATGTGGTCGGTGGAGTAACCCCTACTGGGCCGTTTCGAAACGACGATTCCATAATATTGGAGCATTCTCCATGATTTTGGTATGTATTAATACCAGAATTGAATGGGAAATTTAAAACTCTGAACAGAAACAAAATCGGTTCAGTTCTGGCAAAGATACGGTAAAGTTAAAATGGACTATTGAGAGCTCCAACTAAAGCATAGACACCGAACAGGGTGGTCCGCGCTACAGTCCTGAATGGAGATGAAAGAGGATTACGTGTTCTCTTCTGGACGGATGTTGATTCATGTTCTGAATGCTCAACTCTCCATTTTTTCTTTTATGCATGATTGACCACTGTCTTGACTTCTTTGAGTGTGCAGCGATCATGGCGTTGTTCCTTAGTTGACTCTGCTTTTGCCAGAACATCGGTTCTTTTGTTTCCCGAGATATTACAATGAGATGGGATCCATTGGAGGAAACAGTTCTGGCATTGAGTGACAATCGTTGCAACTTGTTAGTCAAATCAGCTAATTCCAAGCTTTGGGAGTTGAGAGCTTGCAATACAGAGAATGCATCAGTGAGGAAGACTATATCTGCACCCTGTGATCGTTCGCCTGTTGTTAATACATCAGCGGCCTTTTCAAGTGATTTACTTTCTGCTTTGTAGTTGGAGCAGATATGACACGTTGCGATGGCAATTTCTACTTGACTGCCACACGGATAGTTCATGACCATACCCCATCACCATTTCTAACTGTTTCTGATGCGGATCCATCGGTGAAGGTACGTATCCATTGATTTTGTTGATACTTTTCATTTAAGATTTCCAGTGACATGGTTCATAGTTCCATACTGGAATGTGAGCTCTTGTTAGAAATGACATATATGGAGTCACTGATGATACAGCTGTGTTGGGTTAGGTGTAGTGGCACTAGGTTATGCGTACATAGTCATGAGGGTTCAATATTCTGGATAGAAGGTAATCTCCTTGTTAGGTCTAGAAAGGCTTGTGGGACTTTGACGTGTCAGTCTTCAACCCTTGATAGTTTCTGCATTCACCCATACATTGGGTGGTCACCAAGTCATTTAAACTTCTCGGCTTGTAGAATCACGTTGGCATTTTGTTGGTCATCGAGAGAATGGAGACCTGTGCCCTTTTCCATTTCAACAATTGGTATAGATCGCATAGCACGTGTGTTGATACGAAGTGGTTGATTTTGTATTTTGGAGAGTTTGCTGAGATTGAACTTGGCTGCAGTTGACCAGGCTGATGGACCATATTCTAGAAAAGGGCGAACACTGCCTGTGTGGACTTCCTCCAGCTTTGTCCCATCTGCTCCCCAGTTCGTACCAGCTAACCTTTTCAAGAGAGCTAACCGTTGCCGGGCCTTTGATGCAGCGTTGTTTATTTGATTTCTCCATGTTTATTTCTTGTCTAAGGTGACTCCTGGGTATATCAGTATTTTTTCTTTTAGGAGCGATTCGCCTTTTTGAAGGTCAGATTGACTGCCTTGACTTTGGTGGATAGGATAAACGTTGAGTCGACCATCTTGCACTTATTTACTTCTACCGCCCGTTCTGTTGTCCATGCCTCAAGTTTGTCAAGACCCTCTTGGATTGTAACTTGTGCTGTGCCAATATATTCCTCTTTACACCAGAAGACCAGATCATGAGCATACAGAGTTGACATTTCTTGGCAGAATACTAATCATATCATTTATGAAGAGGAGGACACGCGTTGGTGATAGTATCCTACCTTGGGGAAGCCGTTTCAAACCTTTTTCTTCTTACCTTTAAATCCATCGATTTGTTCTCGTACTGTTCTGTTATGGAGTAGATGTTGTGTCTACTTGAGCATGTTATTTCTGATGTATCTTTTCAACTTCAAAAGCAGTCCGCTCTTCCATACATTGTCGACATAGGCAACCTGATCTTCTGTCGACCTACATCTGCGAAATCCTGCTTATTCTTTGGCAATGCTGTTGTTCTCTTCATGGTACCACATCAGTCTGGAGTTTACCATTCCTTCCATAAGCTTTTCCACACAGTTTAATAAGCTTATGGGATGGTAACTATCAGGCTTAGTGTTGTTCTTTCTTTTCTTCAGTATCGGGCATACTATGGCATCTTTCCAGATCTGTGGGGCATCACTCGTACGCCGGGTTATGTTGTATACATCTAATAGCTTCCGCTTGGTGGCAGTGCCCAGGTGTAGCAGCGTTTCATTTGCAGTGCTATCTGGGCCAGGTGATTTCTTCTTCTTCAGTGTCTTGGATGCTTCTAGCTCTGAATCTGAGAAGGGGATATCCATGCAGCCACATGTACAGTCTGTGTTCTCCGGAAAATGATTAAACTCTGCCCTCACTTGCTTTCTCCGCTTGGGGCTTAGGGCTAGTTCTCTAACTAGATAGTAAATAATCTACTAACTCGGCAACTTCTATATGGCCACGCTGACGTTGATGTAGAGTTAAACATCACGGTTTCCACCATTCTATGTCGGTTTAAATGACCTGAAATAATTTCTAATACCACTCATGGATTGTGTCGACAAATCCATAGTCGCAGAAGTTTCTGGATGGCCATGCAGTGTGGCCCAGCACGGGTGGCTACAGCACATCGAGCTCCTCCTTTCTCCTTATACCGCCTTGTGAGTCATCGAACCATGCTTTTTTCCTTTTCCCGAAGATTTCATTCTGCCATCATTAGACTACCAAAAAAATCTTTTCTCCTCCTCCTCCTCCTTCTTCTTCTTCCTTTTCTTCTTTTTATTGTTGTTATTACTGTTATGACAGTTGGCAATATTATTATTCCGCCTCTTGATTTATTTAATGCACTATATTTGTACGTAAGTCGGAGACACGCTCATAAGACATGTCTTATTGTGCTCCCACAGATAGACTAAAAATAAACTTTGTTTATATCAAATAATCTAGTATCATATTAGCTGCACGTTTGCACGTATGTGTTGTACTATCACTTTCAAGAATAATCTGTGATGTTGGTGCTCTTTCATCATTTAACTGCGAGTCAGCTTCCACAGTTTCTAACCATCTGTGTCCATATTGAGGCCATCTGTTTTCTCGTGCCAGCTTTTCCTAGTAACTTGTAGTTTTTCTCTGGTAAATTTTGCTTTGGCACGGTTAAGGGCTGTGTTGCTTTCGTCACCAGGGCTCCTTTCTGCATTAACTCTAGCTTCTACTTGTTTACTGTCAAGGAATTGTAAAGCGGAAGTCCAGTACGGTTTGCACGATTTCCTGGCCCCCATGGGGATGCTGTTTTGGTAGCCAGACTTATGGCATTGTTTTGGCTGTCAACTATTTTGTTTATGTTATTTTCATTCTGATCACTATCTGAAAACTCATCTGATAGCTCATGGAAACCAGTTAGCTTTCTTGTAATTCCACCGTAGCACAGGCTTGCTGAGTGGAGGTTGTCTATCTACATCTAGTCTGATGTTGACGGGTATGTGGTCACTGTCTCCAAGCTGATTGCTGACTTGCGCAACTCTGTGCAAGTCTTCTGTTGAAAACGCTAGATCTGGTGTTGTTGTCGAGTGCCATCTCCTAGAGTAGAAAGTAGTAGGGTCATCAGGTTTGTTTATCAGTATCAGTCTGTTCGCGTCCTGCCAGTTTTTTTACTCCACCACGGTTGTCAGTCTTTTGATAACCTCAGCTGGGGGAATGACTGTTAAATTCCTCCGCTGCAGAGATATCATGGAAGGAAAGTTTTTTATCTTGCGGGCAATAGAAGTTCACAATTTGGATGGATCTATTTTCGAGAGAAATATTCACCTGCAGGACTTTCCATTTTCCTCCAGTCGTTATGACTTTCTCTATGGCTGCAATGCCAATTTTTACTAATGCCATCACTCCACATTTGCTTCTTGTTTTGCGGCGATGGCGAAATGTCTTGTACCCTCGAATAGAGAAGCGGTGATCGGGATTGAGGTGCGGCTCTTGGCACCCTCCCTCCCTAGTGCACCGAAGGGCGAGCACCATTTTGATATGCATAATGCAATGTAGTCATGTTGTCTTGGAGCGTTATGCTGCGGTTAGCCACTAGGTTTTTCACACCGGAGCCACGATGAGGCCCAGCATATACGTCCTCGTCCGGGTATGTGCAACATTTACAATTGTGATTTAATAAGACAATATTAGAGGCGAAGCAATACTGTCGATCGATACGGTAAATAGCATAATTAATAGACAAGCCAATTGGTAGGATATATAGCGATCAGTTCGCGGTGCAATAATCAATATGTTCACAGGTTATCCAACCATAGACAAGAATAATTCTAAATATTAGAATATTTAGCTAAGCTGCACCCACACTACGGCCGCATTGGGTTGACTGGGCGCTGTTGCTGCCCGTGTCAGCAAGAGCACCAAGTCAATATAGTTTCAAAATATCTTGTTTATTAAATAGTAAAAACATACAATTCGTACAACAATACTTTAGTTTATCATCAATTAAGCGTTCGTGACGAACCTAGCTACGTCATTCATGATGTAATAGATTACGACGTCGTCCTACGTGTCACGTAATTGATCATGACGTCATGTGATTGATGGAGTCATTCATTACGTTTTAATATAACACATATTGTGTTAAATCGCTTGAACTTAATGTAACTTGACGTTGTTGCTGCGGTTAGCAACACTAGATTTCAGTCAAATTAGTTTTCAAAATATTCAAAAGCTTCCATTTATAGTTATCTTGAAATTGAAATGCAATCAGAGCGAGTCTTGGACTTGTTCTGCTAGCCACTTAGATGTTTAAGTGATATATGCTGATTATTTTCTTGAAATATGGTGAAATACGGAGACCTTTACAGAGAGCACAGCAGCACATGAACTAAATGAATGAAATACGGAGATCTTTACAGAGAGCACAGCATCACATGAACTAAATGAATGAAATACGGAGACCTTTACAGAGAGCACAGCATCACATGAACTAAATGAATGAAATACGGAGATCTTTACAGAGAGCATAGCATCGCATGAACTAAATGAATGAAATACGGAGATCTTTACAGAGAGCATAGCATCACATGAACTAAATGAATGAAATACGGAGACCTTTACAGAGAGCACAGCATCACATGAACTAAATGAATGAATTACGGAGATTTTTACAGAGAGCATAACATCACATGAGCGAAATGAATTAAATACGGAGATCTTTACAGAGAGCATAACATCACATGAACTAAATGAATGAAATACGGAGATATTTACAGAGAGCATAGCATCACATGAACTTAATGAATGAAATACGGAGATCTTTACAGATAGCACAGCATCACATGAACTAAATGAATGAAATACGGAGACCTTTACAGAGAGCACAGCAGCACATGAACTAAATGAATGAAATACGGAGATCTTTACAGAGAGCACAGCATCACATGAACTAAATGAATGAAATACGGAGACCTTTACAGAGAGCACAGCATCACATGAACTAAATGAATGAAATACGGAGATCTTTACAGAGAGCACAGCAGCACATGAACTAAATGAATGAAATACGGAGATCTTTACAGAGAGCAAATCACATGAACTAAATGAATGAAATACGGAGACCTTTACAGAGAGCACAGCATCACATGAACTAAATGAATGAAATATGGAGATCTTTACAGAGTGCACAGCATCACATGAACTAAATGAATGAATGAATTAGATTAGTCCGGGTTTAAAGAGCATATGAATGGACCTTTCCTGTTTGGGCTATGCCCCGCCCATCTCTAAGCGCCACCCACACCTCACTTGTGTTTGGATCGATCGATCCCTGAACTCCCTGCCTATCAATTTTGAGAAAACCATATAGGTAAGTTGTTGAATATTTTTAAACTAATTTTACTGGGCGCTGTTGCTGCCTGTTAAATAATAAAGACATGCAATTCATACAACCTGCCGGACAATTAAGCATTTAAGATGGACTAAATTGAGTTAATTCAAGCTGTAATTGATTATAGCGCCATCCTACATGTCACGCAGTTGATTATGACGTCATATGACATCATATGATGGATGAACAAACTGGAAAGGCCCATTATGTAGGAATGTTGTTCTAAAAGAGGATAATATGTTTTTCAACATGCTTTTCATCATAGGTTGGGTCACAATCAAATGTGAGGTGAGCTTAGAAATTCAACTTTCCAGAGGACCCACCCATCATATGACGTCATAATGAACTGCGTGATGTATACAATGACATCATAATGAATGACGTCATGAATGATGTCGATAAGTATGTCACGAACGAATATTTGAAGACGGTCTATGCATTGTTGTTCAAATTGTTTGCTTTTACTATTTAATAAATATTCCATAGGCAGCAACAGCACCCAGTCAAATTAGTTACAAAATATTCAACAGCTTCCCTGTATAGTTTTCAGGAAATTGATAGCTAGGGCATTTGGGAGATCGATCAATCCCAACACGGCTAGGTGTGGGTGGAGTTTAGCTAGTGATGGGCGGGGCATTGCTAAAAATGGAAAGGTCCATAGTCTTTTCCAAGCTGTATTTTGAATTATTCTCTTAGAAATTAAAAGAAAGTAAAGTAACCAAAATATTGTGGATATATTTTATTAGACCAGTTATTATTTCTGTTTGTCTGGGCAACATATGACGTCCATAACCAGACTTGTGTCAAAAGCGCCTCAAAGGACTCAAAGGGCTATTTAAACGTGCATATTCACACCAGAATGCTTGAAAATAAAATTGCTAAATTATAAACCTTTTATAGGCTTACATTGTGTGGCTAGATGTAAGTAAACGAAATAGATCTTAAAATAATTAGAATTTTTGCACGGATAAGAAGAATATTTCTTTTGTAAATTTATTTAAAAAAATCTCTTTGTTGTGCTGCACATAAGTTTCTCTCATGACCCCTGCAGAGGCCGATTGGCCGGCTTGACCAGCAAAGTGGTAATGATAAAGCAAAATCATGTTTTTGCTTAGACTGTGTCGATTATGCAGGCCAATAGAAGGATATTTTTGAACATTTATCACTGGAATGACTGGCTCGGTTACCGAGACAGTCATTTCAGTGGTAAATTGTCAAAGAATACTCTTCTCTCGGCCTGGAAATGGACAGTCCTCACGACCACGAAAAACTCTGTTTTTGACCAACGTGTCCTTTAATGGGTTAAATTTACAGACGATGGGTTAATAATATGCCTCAGAAAACGATGCATATTCACACCAAATGCTTGAAAATAAAATTGTTAAATTTGTTCTCTTTCAGAGACTTAAATTGTGTATCTAATTGTAATGAAACGAAATAAATCTTAGTATATGATGATTTCATTTCGTATAAATTAATATAATTTTTAGCCGTCAAGTTGAATTAGGGACTCTTTTCTCCAATTCAATTTCACAAGTTTAGTATTAATTAATACAGAATGAAATCATCATATACTAAGCTTTATTTCGATTACTTATATCAAAGCACATAAATTAAGCCTATGCAAGTTTATTATTTAATAATTCTATTTTCAACCCTAACCCTTCAGGATTTTAACTCAGATAATATAAAATAATATATTTTCCTTGTCAGCTTTCATCATGTGTTTAAATAAACTTCTTGCAATGCCTTGTTCTGAGCGAATTTATGCAGCAAATAATAATTTGATATAGGTGGAATCTTACGATCCGATCAGTTTGCTCAAGCATCTGACATCATAATCAAAACCGCACATATTAGCTGACGTCACAATCGAAATGAAGAAGTGGCTTTCGTCGAGAAACCTGAAAAGTCAGCCATGTATACACATTGTATGTCTTTGATAAATTTACAACATTCCAACCGACCCAGGCTTGGCCCAGTACCGGGGTGTTTAGATTTTGTCATTTGATGTAAAGCTGACACCTAAAGTCTGTCTGTCTAGCCGCCCGTCCGTCCGTCCGTCAGCACCTGTGGAAATACAGTTAAGGGGTAAAAGGGGCGGGTACAGAAGATACTTGTGGGAATATTTGCTCTTAGTGGGTGCAGCTCACAAGCGTATGTATCTAAACACCTTTCTCCCATCATTTTTGGCATACACAAAAAATTTGGCAATTTTACGGCCAAATTTGTATTCGGACAAAAACGGACGAGATGGACGAAATGTACCATGTTTCATGACACAGCTGAGATGTCATAATTTCTGAGGTGATTTGTCTGAATAATTGGGGTGCAGCTCGTATGCAAGTTTGTCCATAATGTGTGGGCTGAGATGGTCATCATCTCTGAGGTGATTTGCCTGAATAATCGGGATGCAGCTCATGCATGTTTTGTCCATAATCTGTGGGCTGAGATGATCATCATCTCTGGGGTGATTTGTCTGTGAATCATTGGGGTAAAGCTCATATGCATGTTTTGTCCATACTGCATGGGCTGAGATGGTCATCATCTCAGAGGTGATTTGTCCAAATATATATATATTTATTTATATTTATTTATATATATATATTCCTACATTTAAATAAATATAATTGGTTTTAATTGTGAAATTGAAATAGAGGCACGAATCCCTAATTCAATTTCACAAAAGAAAACAGCGTATTAATCTATGCATAAGTAAACCATCATATGCTAAGATTTATCTCATTTCATTACATTACGTCATCTAATTTAGATCTATAAACAATTTTATTTTCACACATTTTGCTGTGAATATGCAGCTTCAAGGTTGACATATATGTTAATAAGGAAATACTTTTGATTTGTGTGAACCTCGAATAGTTTAGTACACCATACGAGTAACAATATGCATGGCATATATTTTATATGATGAGAGAATCTTGTCAGAATATGTTTAAATTTGACTCCATCGATTTCATCTGAATGATTTCCTCTACTAGTCTTTGTGGAAATATTGCATTTAATGCTAGCGCGAAATCAGTTATGCAAATTGGCAGTTGCATGTCGGATGCACAGAAGCATTCATCCTGGGAGAACTTGACCTGCGATCCGATTGGATTTTGCATTATTTCTTTAAAACACCTTCAATTTCTGAAACCACTTGATCGCACTCTACTAAACTTTCCAGGAACCACCCTTGCATGATAGCGATACAAGTTTGTTCAAATGCAGACGATTGGTCGAGTCTTTTGCAGCGATCATGGATTAAAAAAAAATTACTATAAGTTAATATCTTTCTTTAATTCTATGCAGGAACTAGTTTCGTCATTTTTTTGGCGGACATCTAGGATTTTGCGACAATCTTCTGGAAGGCTTTTCCAAGAGTATTACTCATTAACCACTATGTCAATTTCAGCCAAACTTAGCAGGAACTATGATATTTCTGGGTGTCTTCTTCTTCTTTTCGTTCGCTGATCATACCGCCAGTCCTGTAAGTGACTATCGACATGATCATAAGTGCGTGGACCCATGGTTTCCGTCTTCAGCACTCAAGGTTTATGTCAGGGTTACCTCACCCTTACTTGCCTTAGTCGCCTCTTACGACACGCAGAGGATACGGAAGGTGTATTCTAAGCCCCACCTATCTAGGGCGTTATCTAGGATCTTGTAAAGTGTCCAGAAAATTATTTTGAAAAACTACTACTACTCATTAACCCATTGACCAATTTTAATCAGACAAGAATGGCAGCAGGGCCGTAGGCTTTCTTAATTGTATGCAGGAATTTTATGCGTTATTTATAGCAGCTATCATCTTTAGATTTGCTGAGAAAAAAACCTGATTTGAGATGGGCTTCCAAATTTCCTTACAGAAATCCGATAACAGAACGTTGTTATCACAAAGCCAGTGGTCAAAACTTTGAGGTGATGCATGTGGTCATCAACCATTGAATAGCATAAATGTTCCCTCCTGGATAGGTTAATTTTCTGGCTCTTGCAAGGTAGTTTAAGCAGTTCCATCTTTTTGAAATAAAGATCAGAGCTGTTGAACCTTAATTTCTAGAATTTGAGTTGAAGCGCACCTTAGGTAATTAGCTTTAGATCAGCACTATTAAAGAGATCGACGGTGTTATTGTGGTTGTCTAATCAGGAGCAACGTCCGACCAACTTAGTCATACATTTCTGTGATTGTACCTTGATTATGGGTATATCGATATCGTTAAGCAAATTTGGCCGGCAAGCAGAGACATGTGAGCTTTATCTTTTATACTAAGCGATCCACACCACAGCATGTTAGATTCATGATCAGTTAAATAACTTTGAATTCTAGTTCATTGCCTTAACCCATGGTTATCATGTTGCTATAAAGCCCCTAGTGGCATTACCTCTATACTCCGTGATCTACTGATATTCAATTTTCATCCGTGTAATTACCTTAAATTCAAGTGATTCCAATATGCTTGAAACTTGGTCTGATCATCACTAAATTTGCTATTTGTCATTGATTTCATTTTGAGGTGATACATTTCAGATTAATCCAGCTTTAACATATTGGCCCACTCATAATAGGATATGCGAGTTCCTATAACCACCAGACTCGCTTCCACTACGAAAGAATTTTTCCAGATAAAGACCTGCAACTGGCTGGATGTGGCGTATGGTCTGTCGACATTACTGTCATAGTAACAATGCATGTAAACTGTTGCTGTCTATGACTGCAATAGTTCCGAGTCAAATTTATTTCAAAATAATGAGTGGTTATTAAATAGTAAAACTATCAAAGACATAAAATTCATAGAATTGACGAACCTCCCAGCAATATGACAACGTATTTTCTGTGAATTATGATTACCAACAGCCAATGCCTGCATGTGCCATAATTGATTATTATAAGCTGGAGCGGCAGGTTGGAGTCATCAATTACAAGTGCTACGTTGTTTGTGTGCATTGAACCCCATTAGCGTGTGGTCTATGCATATGGAAACAATATTGCTGTAAGCTGTGTCATAGTATACACCAAAATTGTTTCTAAAAAGGTAATTAATTATCAAATTCTAGCATATTAAAACTATGTTATTGCTCGCTGACAAGCCCATTAAGAATTGCAGTAAATACACACACGACAGCACTCTGGTTATCTTTGTTGCGATAATGGTATATTCACCTTGCAAATTGAAACATATATGTATCCCCCACCCCAAATGTAAGCAATACATTATGTAAGTTGTCATATGTGGATGTGCCCAATGTCAGCCGTATCAGTACATGCATATCAAGAACGATGCACTATGCAATCACTGCAGTCCGTAAAAGTAACCTGACACAGATTTCCATGTTTGGCCATGTGCTAAGAATGCTAGATGAAACACCTATACAGAGAGCTTTGGAATTCTCCATTCTCCGAGTCCGCAAATACAAAGCCACACGATGATGCCATTGCATAAGTATGTTAAGCATACTGCGAGATGACCTAAAAAACCCCATCATTCAGTTCAAGGAAGGATTTTGCCAAGGACAAGACACAGTGGTTAAATAAAAAGGACGGATTGAAGCTGTGTGGATTTCTACTAAAATCGCACAATAGTGATCAATCAATATCAATAAAAGACTGAACTATATTATGACTGTTGCCTTGCGCAACAAATCTCTAAAAAAGTATATTCTTTATAATATAAAAGGTTTTAGCACAGTAACTCAGGTTTAGATAACCAAGACCCTACAATTGACCAGCTCTAAGTATACACAGCATGTCTGTTTATCGTCTGTTTTACTCAGGGGCGCCGGACGCAAATTTGAGGGGTGGGGGGCAGGTTCCACAAAAGCGCACGCTGGATGGCATTTCCTGAGGAAGAGACGAAATGGGTCTCCCCCACCCCACCCCCACCCCCAAACCCCCACCACCCGCCTCTCATAGAAGTATGTTCGGGGATACCCACCTACCTAAAACCACGAGAAAAACACATTGAAAGGTGCAGGCTCATGACTCGATTTCCTGCATTCTGAGTTTCTTATGATTACGTATAAATATTAGAGCGATGTTAATGTTAATCGAAGAACTTATGTATTCTTTGGTCAATTGAACCTGTTCTCAATTCACAATGTTTAGCGAGTGGGCTGGCGGGCGGGTTTTTGTGTCAGATGCTCCCGTTGAGTGTGCGTGCATTCGTTCATGTGTCTGTATGGTGGACTTGCACAGTTTGCCTTGAAAATATTTCAGAAGAAAAGTGCTTTTTGTGAAAACTAGGTTACCCAAGACAAGTCTATCAATCAAGTTGAACATGCGAACAAGGTTTGTTCAGCCCTTGCCTTAGATAAAGACCATGAAGTTTCTTTAGTTTCATGTCAAGCAGTTTCACAGGTCTTTAAGTGTACTTTTTAAAATATTGAAAAATCCAAGATGGCCACCAACAAAATCTATCAAGCAGCTTTCCTGGACCAACCCTGTATCTGACCCTATGGACCCCTACTGCCCAGCAATTCTTAAGGACTCGCTTAAGAATACGATGTACATGTGCTAGATGAATAGACAGATGAGGTCGCAACACAATTATGTCAAATTAGTAACAAACTATTCAACAGCTAGTGTGTATGGAATGAGTCATTTAAATTATGATTTCGCAGCCTCTTACTTAGCCCTATTGGAGTGTGCGTGTCAGATGTACATTTGGCCCGGGCTATTCAAAGGAGGCTTTCAAATGTCTGATTTTGTTTATGTGTGAATGGTGGTATCATCTTTTATGTTTAGAACTCAAAGAGATTGACATGGCTAGACATGTACGTGTATCACGACCGTACGAGTTGGTCGTGTGGCGGTGGGGAGTGGGGATGAGTGGGGTGGGGGTAGAGCTCATACACATATATTTAGCACAGTGTTAAAAATCCAGGAGGATGATATTTATTACTTAGAGATCTATGTAGGAGTTATAGGAGATGACATACAAGCGGATCTAATTTTTACATTTTTTAGATGGAGGCCCCAGACATACGGCCCTCCCATTCTAAGTGTGCGTGCGTGCGTGCGTGCGTGCGTGCGTGCGTGCGTGCGTGCGTGCGTGCGTGCGTGCGTGCGTGCGTGCGTGGGGGGTGGGGGGGGGGGGCGGGGGGGGGGGGGGGTGGGGGTGGTGGAGAGCTAACATATCTTAGACACATTCCTCAAATGCACCCACCGACATTGCACTTCGCTTCGGTCATCTGTATACAAATTATTTCTACCTTTGCATCTGCTTCACACGTCAATTAAAAATTTGAGTTTGAGAGCTGCTCTTAATTCTAATTAATATCCCACATTGCTGCACCCAGCCACCCATCATTGCACATATGTTATATTATACCGACTAAGCAAGGCATTAACGGAGCGTGGACCAGTATCATGAGTATATATCTTGCAAAGATACATACAACGTTTACAGATAAAAAGGCAATATGTTACATGTGACTGCCACTACATAATTAGTGCTTGCATTGATGATTTGCTTCGGCCTAGAAAGACTCCCATATTACTTTATAGACCTATGTTTATGTCAAAACAACCGAACTAATACACCTGCTCAGTCTGCTCTGAATATCCTAGAAATCTTGTTTAAAGTTCGAAAGTAAAGTGTACTCAGTTTTCGCAAAGAAATGGGTAAAGGGCACAGCTGCCCCCGCTGCCCCTCTGCCCAACGGGCAATGGGGGCAGCAGGCCCCGCTGCCCCCGTGCTTCCAGCGCCCCTGGTTTTATTGCTGCCTGTGGTCTATCCACCAGTAACTCTGTTGGTAAAGAATTAAATCATTAAAGAGTTGCTTCCCTTAAACAGCAGTTTTGAACAAAATTTGTCATATACATAAGTATTAAACCCCACATGATATTGCCAATGAACCTCACATGAGAGAACACAATTCCGCATGGATATGGTTGTTAAACCCACATTATATGGCCAGTGAATACCGCAATAGTGAACAAAATTCCCCGTGGGCATGGCCATTCCACCACACACTTATGGCGCTTTTATTATGTCCTGATAACCCCACACATATAGGTGGTCCTAGGGTGCTACTCATAAATGGCCTTTGTACAAAGATGCAAGCCACAAGTTAAAAATTGCACAAGTGTCTCTACGTTGGTACGTCCGTCCGTCCGTCATGACGTCCGTCCGTCCGCCTGCCTGCCTGCCTGCCTGCTTGCCTGCCTGCCTGCCTGCCTGCCTGTCTACCTGCCTGCCGCTTGCCTGCCTGCCTACCTGCATGCCTGCCTGTCTTGCATCCCTGCCCACACCCCTCTCTCTCTCTCTCTCTCTCTCTCTCTCTCTCTCTCTCTCTCTCTCTCAACGGGTTCCAGTTAAATTAGTTTCAAAATATTCAACAAGTTTGTAATTGTAGTTTCAAGTGTTAAAAGGTTAACGCACAGGTGGACCCGTTAATATATAATCACTACAGCCATATCAATGTAGTGTGTGAGGAACTTTAGACTTCGACTGTCGACAATCAGCTGTATTTGATCATTGGTGATACCTGATAAAACAAGATACGTATTTAGCAAATTGTGACCATGTATATATATCTTTAATTAAGTTGTGTGTCCATCGCTACAAGAGTAATCGGTAATGGCCTGTTTTGATTGACAGGGGGAGTGATATAAATTGTGGTCTCTATTTTCAGCAGCTCATTCTGACATATATAACAATAGAAAGTGTTTTAATAGGAATACTATACGTCAAAGTGGATTAAGCGGTTATCGATGAATCTACATTTAGTTAGTTGAAGCTATGTCGTAGGATATATTGCGGCTGACCAGACCAAGATTATGAAGATGAACCTGTTATTTTCATTCACTGCACTTATTGTTTGCCGAATTGTCATTGTAGGTGAGTTTATACATCAATACCCTAATAAAATAAGTAATATTGAAATTTAGCACACCAAACCACGTCTTGATTTCATTCATATGTATTGTCGCCAATCTAAAAAATAGAGATACAGTTGCCTCCACGGCGCCCGGACGCGTGTGTTTGTGGTGGCCTTATGGTTGAGCCGCAATCAACCCGCTCTGGAGAGATGCCGTTGGTCCTGTGGAGATGCTGACAGTGGCGGCTTAAGTTGGTGCGAGGCCCTAGGTTAGACCCCTTAAGGGGTCGACGCCCCGAGATGCAGTCTGACGCCTATTTGGTATAATCTTAATAATTATGAATTGGTCAGGATTTTTCAAGAAAATTACAATCTTTGAAGGCCAAGAGGAGACCGATTTTGTAAATTTACCAGTGAAATTTACGAAAAAAGCATTCTCACGTTATGACCATCACAGTGGTATTAAATGGGCAATACGATTCACGTCTTCGCATAGCCAACGTACATTTGTATGCCAAGAGACAGCATTGACTGGCTCGGGTCTCTTGGACTGCACATGGGCATTAACCAAGACGACTGTGTTACTGTAGTGTAGATGGTGCCGAGTTTGATCTTCATTGCGTTACGTAGCTCCTTGAAGCGTTTTGGTTTAAAGCGCGATACCCCATTAAGCGTGAGGCCCTATGCTGTAGCCTAAGTAGCGTAGTGATTAACGCGGGCCTTGGATGCTGACGGTATTGCATGCTCACTGCTGTGTGCCTGGTGTTCCTGGTGACGGCTTGTCTGATGATGCAATGTCGCAGACCTGGAGACGAGGCGTACTGCTATGGAAACACGAACTCTTGGCACAGGAATGATGGCTGACGTAGCTTTTCTCTTGGCGTGGATGATGTGTCTCTGCTTTACTCTCCTTTCTTCAACGCTGGATCAACGTTTTTACGCTTACGTGTGAAAGGGTTTCCCTAGCGCCTTCATGCCGTGACAGTTATGCACATAAATTCATAAACAGCACCATCCGCATTCAACTTATTATTTCTAACAGCAAAAGGTTATAATTTTAAGTTAAAAGTTTGGATTTTTTGTTTGCAAACACAAGATTTTAATTTTAGCTCTCCCGTTTGTTGTTTATTTAATCACATGCAATTATCCTAACGCATTTACTTTTATTTCATAAAATTATCTTATAGTTTCATCTCTTAATATATATTTTCCAACCTTTGACTAATTTCCGTTTTTAGATTTAATTTAACAGAGTGCCCTTCACCCCATCCCACCTCCGAGAGAAATAATGTATTATTTATTGATTGCCACTCCAGTTTTAGTTTGACCTGAAACCTCGTTGATATTCTCTACGATTCCATCAACATACGGAGCTCCGTTTAGTGCATAAGTCACTTTTGCTTTTGATCTCACACGCTCCCCTATAACGCGCTTAAAACAAACACATGCCTTTGTTTGAAATGCTCCTCTACTCCACCCGTCGTACTAAACAGCATATAGATGTGATGGATCCAATCTCCTCATTACTCACGCCGCCGAAGGCCGCATTTTATAAACCTCGCCCAGGACTCCATAAGGTCAGGCAATTTAACATTTCCTGTACAAATGGTCAGCATTTAGATACAGGCATTAGTTATTATATAAAACTATCTTCTTCTTCTTTTCGTTCGCTGATCATACCGCCAGT
>CM067360.1:128592804-128805304 GCA_034401795.1 Chaetoderma sp. LZ-2023a
TTCACTAGTTATAGGACCATTAACCATTCATTGCCAATAGAAAAGGGAAGATGGGAAGGAATACTAAGAGAAGAAAGGAAATGCAGTATTTGTGACAAAAACGAAATTGGAGATGAGTTTCATTACATTTTTATTTGGGAATTTTTCATACATTACAATTAGCAATTATTAAGCAATTCCAAAAAGGATGAAACTGTCGCACAAACACGACCAACAAACATAACCGGTAAAAATAATATCCGAAAACAAAGTGAAATTGTGACCGAAAAAAAAATGGTTAATATGAAAATAGCTTGCCTGAAAAGAACCAATCACATTACTGTAGTAAATCTAGTCAATTTGTTTCAATGTTAACACTTACTCAATAGAGATATATATATAAATAATATGTAAACTGTCTTGCCACTGTATAAATTGTACAATGTTTATACCACATGTATCACACGGATGATTTGGGAGTAATAAATAAATATTGAATCTTGGAGCTTGATAATTAGCCTCGCCTGGTAAGTTGATGAGGGTATTGCCTTGCTGTCCGCCCGTCCGTCCGTCCATCCATGCGTCCATCCGCCCATCCGTTTGCCTGCCTGCCTGCCTGCCTGCCTGCCTGCCTGCCTGCCTGTCCGCCTGTTCGCTCGCCGCCCGCTAGCCCGGCCGTCCGCCCGCTCGCTCGCCCGGCCGTCCGCCAGCCCGGCCGTCCGTCCGTCCTCCCCTCTGTCCATCCGCCCACCCTCTGTCTGTGTGATCGGATCGAATTCTGGGTCTCCGGATATCTCGGAAACTACTCGACCGACTTGGCTCAGATTTTAACACAAGTAAATGTGTGGCCGTATACAAGCATACCGAAAATCAGTAAAAATCTGAAAAATCGTGAGAAAACTCTTTACGATGTGACAACCACGTGAGGGCGACGGGTTGCAATCTGAATTTTCTCTTGTTTCAGTAGGAAAGAAACTATGTTGTATTCGATATGCAGATCAATGATCTACCATGACACTATGACTGTAAGTTTTATTGGCCGTCTCAAGCGTGTCTCATTGCCAAAATCCAACCTCGTAACAAACAGGTGCGCATTATATGCAGCCAATGTAATAATATTTTAGTAGCAAGTTTGTTCATAATTCGCATATTACCATTATGTTTGCAATTGCCAGTAGGTAGCATCAATTGTGACTTTGATAGATCCCAGTGTGGTTATGTCACGATTAGGCGTTCTGAAGGTATCAGATGGGAGAGAAACAGAATCAGAGATGCCAGAGCATTCTGGGTAGTTGGTCCAAGAGTTGACCACACTACTAGCACAGACCGGGGTAAGTGTATGTTATGTTGTTCATATTATAGTAAGTTTTATGAATGTTGAAAGATGCATAGTTCCATTTCATATAATTACTACTGATGTTGTTACTGCAGCTTCTGCTGCTGTTACTACTACTACTACTACTACTACTACTACTACTACTACTACTACTACTACTACTACTACTACTACTACTACTACTACTACTACTACTACTACTATTACTACTACTACTGCTGCTACTACTACTACTACTACTACTACTACTACTACTACTACTACTACTACTACTACTACTACTACTTCTACTACTACTACTACTACTACTACTACTACTACTACTACTACTACTACTACGACTACTACTACTACTACTACTACTACTACTACTACTACTACTACTACTACTAGTTTTTTTGGGTTTTTTAAATCCGACGCTGACGCAGTCAGACAAACTTCACGGAGGAACGCCTTTAAAAAGGCTTGAAAGCCCCCAGAAAATACCCTGGTGAACTAGTAAGCCTGATTAATAGTACACCAAAACAAAAGATAAATAATGAGCACTAATACAATCTATAAATACATATGGCTTAAATGGTATAGATACAAAACAATAGGCTGATAAAGATCCGATAGCAAAACAAAACTTAACAAAGGCATTACTATTCAACCCAGGTGTGGTAGTAGACCCGTGTGGCGAGTGCAACTATCCAACAAATGAAAAGTGCCTCGTCAATCAATGACAAATAAGTCAGTCATTGACGCCAGTGGGCTGATTCTTTAAAGATCAGCGGGCGTAGTAGCATTTGGGTAGTATAATAGATATAGTCGGCAGAAAAATTACAGAAAAATAGATGGCGCTTTTGTTTACATTTTCGATTTACTTTATTGTAAGGTTGTGTGAATTACCATTCAATCCATGTGTGGTAGTAGGCCCGTGTAGCGAGTGCAACTATTCAACAAATGAAAAGTGACTCGTCAATCAATGACAAATAAGTCAATCATTGACGCCAGTGGGCTGATTCTTTAAAGATCAGCAGGCGTAGTAGCATTTGGGTAGCATAACATATATAGTCAGCAGGAAAATTACAGAAAAATAGATGGAAATAGATGGCGCTCTTGTTTACATTTTTGATTTACTTTATTGTAAGGTTTTGTAAATTACCCGGGAACAAATAACCCTATAAAACCCTGTGCAGGTTTCTAAAATTACCCGGGACGATTTTATAATTCAATGGCAACTTACTTTATCGGTTGATTATTAAATTACCCCAGTCTGTTTTTTTTTGTTAACATGAATTATTAAACATAACAATATCAAAGGGCAGACTAAAATTAATTACAGGACACAGCTGTAGTAATTAAATGATTTAAGCTAGTGCAGGCTCATTTATTTTTTACAGTTCCCAACTATATTGAAACTATGTTTGTTTTGCACCATATGTCCTTGAATACTTTTTCTTTACCATGTTGCTTTAATCTAAAATATTCGCAAGGAATATGATTCAGCAGCAATGAACGAAATAATGCCTTTATTGCTCTATTGTGATTGCCCATAGATGGATTTTTCGCCTGTGCACACCGATGTTTCAAAATGGACTAAACACCTATGGTTAGCATTGTTATTAAAATAGTCCTTTCAGACCTTACGATATTTACACCGCTTGATCCAAATTCTCTAAATAAGACTACATGCGTTTCTAGAACAATGGGCTTGGCTCCAAATTGTGCCAAGATCTGGCTGATATAGTCCCAAAATTGTGACGATATTGGACATTCCGCAAATAAATGCTCGATTGTTTCCTCGTCTGTTTGACATAAGTAACACCTGTCAGAAGTCGTAATATTGCACTTGTATGTCAAGTGTCCCACCCATAGCCGTTGATGTAGTAATCGCCACAATAAATCACGAGCCATATTTGGTATGCATGGACAATGTAAGATTTTCCATATATTTTTCCAACTGGATGGTTTATAGCTTGAGTCATCCCATCTCCTAATTGCTATGGGAGGTGTTACTTGTCTTCGTCTCATAATGTGGTACCATTCCTTGGATCTAATCTTGTATTTTAACATCTCATCATCAAGAACTAATGCAAGTTGTGGAGTCAAACTATTATTATTTACAGTTGGCAGAC
Organism: Chaetoderma sp. LZ-2023a; assembly: GCA_034401795.1. Lineage (NCBI taxonomy): Eukaryota > Metazoa > Mollusca > Caudofoveata > Chaetodermatida > Chaetodermatidae > Chaetoderma > Chaetoderma sp. LZ-2023a. Next base: position 128,596,240 of record CM067360.1, read on the forward strand.
GAAACCATTCAATTGGTACAGCATGTTTTATTTTATTTAGCAACCGCTGGACATCTGTATGCCTCATGTGTGTTTTTCTAGCTACTTCTTGCATTGAAATCCATCTACGTGTGTGAGGGTGTATCATATCAGATAAATGTTGAATGCCATATTTTGCAAAGGATGGTAGATAAAGTACTGCATTATTATAACATATATTACTATTGCCACACAATTGCTGTTCTAGTCCTTCCTTCCAGCACTCCTTAACTTGATCGTTAAACACATCTGGTATCATTTGGCTATTCGGAGGTGGCTTCTTTGAGGTAAAAAATGCTCCGCCAGAAATGGTTCTACAATTCTCTCCATGAGAGCTCGTGAAACACATGCCCACGTCTCATCTGATGTAATAAGATCATTAAAAAATGTTTACCTTAAAGAAACACATTTCACTTTAATATCAATTAAATCAAGTCCTCCTTCTAACTTAGCATTATTGAGAACACGATGGGAAACTAAATGATTCTTTTCTTCCCATATGAATGACAATATCAACTCATTAACCTCCTTTTCTACATGTTTTGGCATGTGTACAACAGATGCTGTATACCATAGCCCAGATAATAGCAAGTTGTTGACAACAAACACTCTACCAAAAATTGAAGGACGACGACGCTTCCAACTTGCCAATATTCTCTTAAGCTTAGATACTCGTTCATTCCAATTTTGGGTTATATTCGGATTCCTGCTAAAATAGATGCCTAAAATCTTAATGGTATGATTAGACCAACTGATTTCAAGTGGCTGGTCATTCCGCTCTTTCCATGGCCCCAAAAATAATCCTTTGGATTTTCCTTTATTGATTTTCAAACCAGATGCATTTTGGAACTTTTCTAGTACGTGGTTTAAAGTTGCAAAATCATTGTTTGAACTAACAAACACAGTTGTGTCATCAGCATATTGTGACAGCTTAAGTGGTCTTTCTTTGCCACGAATACGTATGCCTTGAAAGTTATTATTTTGCCTCAATTCTATGCCAAGGGATTCTATCACAATAACAAATAATAATGACGATAGGGAACACCCCTGTCTAACATCACGTTCTAAGACATTTTCTCTGGATAATTGATTGTTCACTAAATAGCTACTCTTGATATCCGTATATAAAATCTTAACCCATTTAATAAAGTTTGAGCCTAACCCAAACGATTGCAAAGAATTAAAAAGAAAATCCCAATCCACACGGTCAAATGCCTTTTCGTTGTCCAAGGCAATCACAGCTGAAGGGATGCTATCCTTTTCAACCAATTGTATAAGGTCTCTTATTAACATGGTATTGTTTAAAATTGTCCTCCTGGTACAGCACATGTCTGCTCTGTTCCAATGATTTCTCCTAAAACACTACGTAGTTTCAAAGTTAGTGCTCTGGATATTATTTTGTAGTCTACACATAGTAGAGGAATTGGTCTGTAATTCCGAATTAGACGTCTGTCATTTCGTTTATATATTAGCCTTACGTATGCCCTAGCCATAGTTGGTGGTACATGGCCTTTCTAAAAAATTTCAGTGGCTAATTCTTCCATTATTGGACTTACAAGGTGCCAAAACGTTTGGTAAAATTCAACTGGAAGGCCATCACACCCCAGTGATTTTTTTGTTTTCATACCTTTAAGGGATTTAGTTAAATCTTCTAGTGTTAAGGGTTGATCACAAAATTCACTGCCTGTGTCTGACACCTTTTTGTCTAGATTTGCTAACAAATCCAATTTTGCATCTTCATCAATTCCCTCTGACTTGTACAATGACTCATAATAATTGCATACAATAGTACTCATTTCATTGTTGGTAAAGACGGTTTAACCATCCGTCATGTTTAATGAGCACATCACCTTATCCATTGCCCGTGCTTTTTCTAATGTGCAAAAATATCGGATTGGCTTTTCCCCTTCTGCGTGCATCTGGGCTCTTGCTCTAATTTTTGCACCCTCAAACTCATATTGTTCTATATCTCTTATTTTACTTTTAATTTTAACCAGTAATTCATAATAATTATCTTCACCATTATTTACTTTAGCATTAATTTTCAGCAGTGATCGATGAAGTGTTTTCTTGCGTTTGCGTATTTCCCTTGCTTTTCTAATAGCAAACTTTCAGGAAACATACTTTAAATCCAGTTTTACATCCTCCCCCATTGCAATGTGCTCTTATATGATGCTTTCCTATTAATCCAATGTTGCCAACAACTCTCTATATTATTCTTATAAAATTCTTCTCCCAACAGTGTTGTGTTTAATTTCCAAAACCCAACCCCTTTTGTTACCCAATCAGCATTGGCAAAGGTTGCACAAACCATATTATGATCTGAGAATGCGACTGGCTTAATATTAACATCTCTCCAGTACCCTGTCAACAAACTATTCACATAAATTCTGTCGATCCTTGAACCAACTTTACCATCTGCCGAAAAACTTGTAAGATCTTTACCATGAGGTTTTGATAGTCTATAGGGGTCAACTAAATTTTCACCATCATATATTTCTTTTAAGAGTCTATGGGATGTATCACTATAGGTTGAAGTTGCATTCCTATCATTTTCTTTGTCTACGACACAATTAAAGTCACCACCCATTACTAAGTTTTCAGTGATGTTATCTAGTGCTGTTGTAAACATCTCATTAAAAAAATTACGACGTAGTTGATGAGATGCAGGTGCATATATACACAGCAACGTGAAACGTGTTTGTTGTATATCTAGCGCGACTCTCACCCAGCGACCATTTGCACCTGATACTGAAGCGATTATATTTACATAGGCTGAACAACGAGGGAGTATAACAATTGCTACGCCTGCACTATTATCTTGAGATAACGAATAGAATATTCTGGATCCAGAAATCCTTTCTAAATTATCGTATGATTCTGACTTCTGAATTTTTGTGTCCTGTATCAAAGCAATGTCAATCTGTTCATTTTTCAGAGTTTCTACTAAGTGACGTTGCTTTATGTCACTATTTAAGCCTCTACAATTGAGTGTGCAAATTAGCTTAAAAAGTAATAAAATGATGTGTATAACCGCCATTATTAAGCTAACTAGATTTTTTTTTTCGACCCTCTCTTAGACCATTTACCTATTTTACTCGCAAACGCTGCACTACTTAGCTCAACTTTTTCCAAATGCTTATATTTTAATATATCTGAATCATGACGCAAATGCCTATATTTAACCCCTTTTCCCCATTACATATGGAACTAACACCCCTCTCCTGCCTGTGGCCTGTACATGACCATTTCATCTGGTGATTTAGAACTCTGTGTTTGAATGGATATATCGGATTCAGCGACGGACATATTATCGTCTTCTATATTACTTTCCTCTATTTCTGATTCGGAACTATCTCCATCTTTCTGTCGCTTTGTTCCACTCAATGCTATATTTAACCCCTTTTCCCCATCACATATGGAACTAACACCACTCTCCTGCCTGTGGCCTGTACATGACCATTTCATCTGGTGATTTAGAACTCTGTGTTTGAATGGATATATCGGATTCAGCGACGGACATATTATCGTCTTCTATATTACTTTCCTCTATTTCTGATTCGGAACTATCTCCATCTTTCTGTCGCTTTGTTCCACTCAATCGATCCGAGACACCAATTACTTTCTCTATATTACTTAAATCGTCTACATTGAGTGCACTCAGTGGAAAATCAAAGTTAGTTTCAGTATCTTGCGACCTGAATTTTACTTGTCCTAAATTAAAACTCTCTTCCAGAGGGTACTGCTCATCATCTTCAACTTGTGTGGAATTAGCCTCTCTGACATCAGACTTGGATTGACTTGTTACTGGAGTAAGACTTAGCCCCTCATCTAGAACCTCTATTTCATCGCCTGCAACTACAGCGATTGGATTTTTGCTTCTCATTAACATGGACTTCAGCTACAATCTCAGCAACTACTGGTTCGATGACATTTTCTTTAGCGACGTGCTTCCCATTAACATGGATTTCCGCTACAATCTCAGCAGCTACCGGTTCTATGATATTCTCTTTAGAGACAACTTACTCTGCACTTTTATCAGCATCTTTGTGACATATTTTTTCTGCGGGCATCGCCACTTAACATGATCAGATGATCCACAAACTAGACATTTGCTTTTATTATGGCAATCTGTTGCAAGATGTTCTGTGCTTACGCAGATTCTACACTCTTTGATTTGCCCCCTGTACCATAATGGCAAGATAAATCGACCATCTATCGTGACCTTACTTGGGAGAGATTGTTCTACCTTTTCGAATCAAATTCTTCTGAAGCCATTTTCTAAGGTTCGATCAAATGGATAGGTCTCGTGTTCTACTTTGTCCACTTTGCCATACTTGATCAGTTCATTGATAATCCATTCATCTGGGATCTCTAATGGAACCTTCATCTTGACTAATAGACGATCAGAATCTATTTCCTCCACATTACACACCTCACCCTTCACGACAAGGACCTCGTCGAACAACTTTTCCTTCACACTTTCATTAACTACGGTGACATTCCATACAGATTTGGAAACGTTAATGAGACCTTGAAGGACCAGTGGCACTGCCCCAACTACATCCTTCAACACATGATATACCCGAATTACCGAAACACCCCGAGCCTTTGTCGTGATTTTAAGACTCAGGGTACGCTTATAGGAGGTTGCCATGGTGTTTTAATAAAAGAGGAAACCCATACTACTACAATATATAAGGGGTAATACAAATATATAATACCAAGACGTCAGAGAAAGAGCTAAACACTAAATAAACAGTGCCCCCTTTTGAAACCCTGACACCTACCAACAAATATACGAATAGATAGTACAGTCGTATATTTGTTAGTTTTAACCACTTTCTAAGTGGTTCACTAACACCTAACCGATTAAAGTGGTTTCCTAATGCATACTAACATATTACAGTCATATATTTGTTAGTCTGTTCGAGTTGACCGGGAACAGCCAACTGACTATAAAGATTTCTAAAATCAAAGTACTAGGCTTGCGCTTACAAATGACAAAGGAATTAAATCCACTCACTCAAGCGATCTTGCCAAATATAATGCGCTAGCCCACACACTATAGAAATAGCATACTGGCGCGGGGAGAAAAGTATTGCATTGACCACAGTAAGAGGAGACCTATTAAATGGCTGAAACCGCCAGTTAAGAGGAAAGCCTTTAGAAAATCGAGACACAAAGTGCGCTCCAACCAAGACAAGAATTTACAAATTAAACATAAAGTTTGAAAGGAAATACTAATACGAAATATATGTATAAAATTATCTACAAAATCGCGCTAGAAACTAGCAAATTCAGGCAGCAATTGCAGAGCTAAATAAACGCGTGCGTTCACTTCAACTACTACTACTACTACTACTACTACTACTACTACTACTACTACTACTACTACTACTACTACTACTACTACTACTACTACTTCTACTACTACTACTACTACTACTACTACTACTACTACTACTACTACTACTACTACTACTACTACTACTTCTACTACTACTACTACTACTACTACTACTACTACTACTACTACTACCACTACCACTACCACTACCACTACCACTACTACCACTACCACTACCACTACCACTACTACTACTACTACTACTACTACTACTACTACTACTACTACTACTGCTGATTATAATAATAATAATAATAATAATAATAATAATAATAATAATAATAATTATAATACTAATAATAATAATGGTTAATGGTGTTATTTTCTCCTGTTTTATATCATTTTTCTCATAGTTGTCTAATTCCTTTCCTCATCGAAATATCTGTCTTACATCGGCATTGTTATAACCATGTCTCACCCCCACCCCCTTTCCTCTCTAGGTGGTGTAATGTTTGCACGGGAGATTGTTATCAGCAATAGCAGGTCTGCAAAGCTCGCATCTCCCGTGCAGACACGCCCCTTGTGTTTTATATACTTTTCCTACTATATGAACCATGCATCACTGCTGAGACTCACAGTCAGCATTATAGAACCCAATGGCAGACAACGGGCACAGCTCACTGTAATAAGAGGTATCGCGGGAGATCAGTGGCATGAGGTCAAACACTCAGTACAAGGCACAACCAATGGAGAATGGAAGGTAAGATCTCAAGTGAAGACATTTGATTTGTTACTAGTCTTACCTCGGATCAATAATCATTCAGCGTGATCAAAATATTGCTATTGGTCCTGATTGCTGGGGGATTTTAACTTTTTACAACTTCTTTATGCTATATGGAATATTATGTCGAATATTTTGCCTGGGAGCCGCTGACATTTATGGCAGCAGTAACTTTCAATCAAACTGGTTTCAAAATATCAACTGCTTGAAATTGAGACACTTATATTCCACAGGGTAAATTATTTAGATTTAAGCAATTGCGGTTGACTTAAATATTTTCCCACCATTCCAAGTATTTATATATAAGGATAATTCAAAATAAACATTTTATGCCCAATTGAGGGACATTTGCTAGATAAAACTCATACAATATAAACATATATTAGCAGTTGAATTTGTATTATTTGAAAAATATGTTTCAATGAGGAAGCTAAGGTCTTCTGTAATGGTGACGATGGACATGTGTTCTGAGGTAAGCTTATCTACGCTTATGATACCTATGATGGGAATACAGTACTTCTATAACCCAGTTTCTATGTAGCTCCATGTAAGTGGATGTAAAGTGTAAGGAAAGAAAGAAATCAAGATGGGAAGAATGATTACTGTACCCGTTAACCCCTTTTGTCTCAACTTAACCATTTAATGGTCAAACTGACCAAAACAACTTTGCAGTGGTCTTCACACACTGCTATTTTTAAAGACCTAGAGAAGAGTATCTTTGAATATTTACCACTAGAATGACTGGATCGGTAACAGAGCTAGTCATTCTAGTGGTAAATTTTCAAAAATAATCTCTCGGCCTGCAGATAAAGACTGGCTAAGTAACAACGTTAATTTTCTTTCCAATTACCGATTTAATGATCAAGCCGACGAAAGAATTTCGGTGGCAAATTTACAAAAACAGTCTTCTGAAATTAAAATATCTTGAAAAATATTGACCATCAAAATGTTTAATTGATATATCAAGTAGTATTTTGAGCGCTTTGAGGCGCTGTTGACACAAGAGGGGTTCACGACCGTGATTGTAATTTGAGAATTTATGGATAAAGTATCTGTGAGAATAGTAGCAATGAAATTGATAACAATTCTGTTGCAGTGTGTTGTGTTAATATTGCAACAATCTGTAACAGAATTGTTATTAATTTCATTGCTTCTAGTCTCGCATATATATTATTATTGCAACCCTAAATAGCAATTCATATTGCACAAGAATTATAAACCAGTCCATCTATGGTCACCAGGCTCAGTGATGACAATGACCCGTTCCAGGTTATCAGTCCATCATATGACGTCATGTGACGTTATAATAAACCACACGACGTGTAGGATGACGTCATAATAATGACATCATGAAATACTCGATTTAGTCCGTCTTAAGCTGTTAATATAGTTCGACACGTTGTACGAATTATATGTCTGTGTTGCTTGATAAACATCACAGGCAGCAACAGTACCAAGTCAAATTAGTTTCAAAATATTCAATAGCTTACATGTACTGTTTTCTGGGAATTGATAGCCAGGGAGTTCAGAGATCGATCGATCCCAACATGAGCGAAGTGTGCGTGATGCTTAGCTAGAGATGGGCTGGGCATGGCTAAAACTGAAAAGCGCCATTCTTTTATTTTAAAAGCGGTTGGTTTTCTGTTTCAAATAATACCTTTATAGTTCCATACTATTCAGCCATAAATCAAACAAAAACTGTATGTTTGATTGACGTTCGGCTATTTTGATCATTAAGACGCGTTTATTTATTAATGTCACAATCGCATCAAAAATGGTATATTTGGAAAGATAATTTTATGGGTTGCATTTTTCTGGCAAGTATTTTGACGTAACATTGTCATATTGAAAGGTAATGCAGGTTGTAATTCTGAATATTCGGTCTGAATTTATCAGAACAGGACTGAACTGTGCAACCTGGATCGAATGGCATATGATGATCTAGAGACCAACACCTTCTGATGAATCAGTGGCACATGTGCCCCCTCCCCCCCACCTCGCCTTAACCCCGTATCTCCCAGTACTTCTACATTAACACAGCGTGTATGTGCCATGCAGATGAAAGTTCTTAGCACTGAATTGATCCTGAATCTAAATTTGCTAGTCAATATGTTGCTATTGAGGAGGTAAACTCGCAAAATTCCAATTACGACTTGATGACGAGGGCCACGTAGTTTGAACTATAATTTGTCTAACCTGCCACGTGGTTTGCAGGTGCAGTATTCAAATTGTCACCTCTATAAGCTGGGGGTGAGTCCAGGAGCGTAAATGTTCAGCGAACGTTCGCCTATTTATGTTCGCTGAGCGAGCTGTCACACGTAGCTTTGGCGAGCATTCTGCTCTGTTCTGTTCAGGAAATCCCGCCTTTTCATTAGGCGCACCCTGGTAATGATGTACGTAGAAAGACTTCTCGGCACGTTACGCTTCCTCCCAGATTCCGTAGAGAATATATACTTGGTATGCGAGGAATATCACGGCTACAGCAACTACACATATCTTTAGCGCAGCTAAACAATCCATTACAGTGGGTACATGCCCACACACGTCAGAATAAACAGTTCCATGAAAATCATATAATCATTAATCATTAATCAAATAAGTTATAAAGTTCCTTGGCCGTAGCAAAATGATTAGTGTTAATCAGATATACCACACAGTGACAATTAGCAAGTTCTGATTTGTAGGTATTGAATTATAATGGGCAAGAAAGGTGAGTAGCAACCGCATTGATCGCATGGCCTCAGCTCCAAGAAATGGCATTGTTTGGTGTGGATCGTGTGAAGGAAATCACGACTGCACTTCTCTATTTTCTGTATTAGATGATCTGTAGTGTCTGTTGAGTATATCGCAGCATCAAACTGGTCCGACAAGACTCGAGAATTGTCTAGAGTTACCTGTCCCAAAGTGGGGATTTAGTTGATCAGGTTCCCTGCTTGATAAGACGTATAGCCTGTCTGGAGAATTGTAGATAATCTTGATAATACTTCTGGCATAATTCAGAATAGGGCCGGCATCTGGCGATAAGGTGCGAACGATCTTCAGCTTCTTCACCACATAGAGGACAGTTAGGGTTAATCCGATATTGATTGAACTTTGCTCAGTTGCCTTGTAGTGTATAGGCACCTGTCAGGAATTTTGCCTTGACTGCAGCTTTGCCCACTTCGCTCAGATCATCGTACACTGAGGACCAAACATGATGCGCCTTCACCATATGTATAGCATTAGAGTTCAGGAATTTTAGAGAAACGATTTCCTTGATTTCCGACCGCAACCTCGCAGTCCAGTGCTGCTTCGGGGCCTTCTTCAGCATATTCTTCCAGGCTGCCTTGGACAATGGGTTTTCCGATAATACCCAAGCTGAAGGGAGCTTGTACTTGAACAAGACCCTTTTCACCATTGACTACCAGCTGGTTGCTCCAATTTTCTTTACCGTAATTTGGTATCTAGCCAGTTGATGCTCTTTCGACTTTGGGCTCCTGCAGATGTTTCCATACAGAGAATGGTCCTTCTGATCAATCACCACTTCCACAGGATCAGAACCTAAAAGTGATTATACTGCGACGTCCGCACACCTGTCAGGTAAGGACCGGATTTGTTTTAGTTTCTGTCTCTGTACCGTTTCCAGTTGCAGGATATCTGTGTAACTTAGAGAGCATGCCTCTACTCCAAATGTCAGTCTGCAGCTTATGTACAACTGCCATGTCTTGTGAATCAGCGTAGTGATAAGTCCAGGTTTACCATGCACACCGGCACCAATGAGGGCATACATTGCGCGACATGCAATGGCTATCAGTGGCTCAATAACAACCTTGTCGCCTGCCATCCTGGTTACTTCTAAATGTACCAGCATATTATTTAGCGGAACTTGCTTTTGTCCAAGCCAGAAGGTAGGAGTAGTGTCTCCTTTTTGTTGAATATTATGCTAGTGCATTTATTTGTATTATGTGGGAAGCGCTCCTTGGTTGTATATTGGTTTGCAATATTGAGCAACACCTACATATGTATAGGCGAATCTGCTATACAAATAAACGTTGTTGTGGTTCCGATGTCGACGCAGCCGATCTTGGTGCCAAACTTCATATCCTCTACCTCCCTTAACCACGAGTTTATGAATCGGAGGTAACAGTGAGGAGAGATAATAACTCCCTGTCTCACACCTTGCAGTAGCTCCACACGACTGGAGAGGTTTCCATCCCACTTGACTTGGGCTTGTCATACATTTCTTCCAGGAGGTTCTATAGATTGCCTGGGAGGTATATCTGATGCATCTTACTCACCAGACCCTGGACCCACACGACATCTAAAGCTTTCTCTGCATCTAAAGAAACCGTGTACACAGGTTTCTTCTCCTCCTTCGCCTCCAGAATTGCTTCTGTTACCATTAGTGTCACATTTGTGCACGAACTACCTTCTATAAACTCCCTCTGCAATTCAGACTGGTGTATATTCAAAGTAGCCTTTGCTCTGGCCAGCCAGATCTTTTTGATCAACTTTTCCAGAACTGTTAAAATGGTAATTCCACAGTAGTTACCTGGCAAAGTGGGAGGTTTCCCCTTCTTCAGTACCGGAGTAATTTGCCCTTCTTTGATAATGACTGGAATGCACACTGAACTGAAGACATAGTTCATTAGTGAGGTGGTATATGGAATGACCATTTCACCAGCATTTTAGCAGGTGTTCTGCCGTTAAGTCCATGGAGTCAGTAGCCTTCCCTTTGTGTAGGGATCTGATTGCGTCTCTCACTTCCTTGAAAGTGATGTCAGTAAACTTACTCTCTGTCACCTTCATCCTGATAACAGCATTGCCCTCTATGGTTCTTTGCCTGTAGGCCTCATCAATGTCGGGACACTCTTTAGGCATTGCTAGATTCCGAAAGTACGATCGCCAACCGTCACGTATCTGGTCCAGTTCGGTTAAACTGCATCCAAAAACCACAAGTTCTTAACGTTAGAGTAGCACCTGATCTGTGTTGTTTAGCAATGCGTTTGTAGAATAGCCTCTTGTCATATGCATCTGCATCCATGCTCTGTTTATAGTGGTCTCTTCTTCTAGATACATGCGTTATATGTTGCACCTGGCGTGGCCTTCTTTTGCAGAAGATCCTACTGCTGCCTAGAATATTGGAACGATCACGGGATATTCCCCCTGTGACCCATTTGTAGTACGACGTCACATCATAGTTATGAGAGTTAACCTTTTGTCACATGCGATGCATTATGATGTCATATTTAATACGTCATAATGAATATCAGGATCTCAGAAACAATCTACAAGCATACGCATACATGGTGAAGACTAACATAACACTACGATGGCTAAGAATGCATTCGTATGCATTATTTATGGTTAAATTGACAATCAGCGGGTCTCAATTGACAATGCTGTATATTTTGCCGCCACCTTTGTTTTCACGGCACATCATGGCAAGTTACCTATAAACTTGTTCGCCTCGCCACAAAACGTTCGCCGCGAACATGTGACCTAACAATTGCTCAGCGAAATATTCGCGCCCCTGAACGGATCCCTCTCATTGCTTAGTTAAGGTGCAGTTGCTACGCCAATGGGGTGGGTGTCAAACCGAATAACGTTATTGGCCATGCATACGGACTTTCATATTGAGTGGCATAACTATGTTTATGTTGGTAAAGGGTACTTCTTCATTCTTGCTTTATATGAGACGACTGGGATTAATCCCTCTTGTGTCAACAGCGCCTCAAAGCGCTCAAAATACTACTTGATATATCAATTACATATTTTGATGGTCAGTATTTTTCAATATATTTTAATTTTAAAAGACTATTTTTGTAAATTTCTACAGAATTTCTTTTCGCCGGTTTGACCATTAAAGGAGTAATGCTAAAGAAAATTAAAGTTGTTTCTTAACCAGTGTCTATCTGCAGGGCGAGAGAAGAGTATTTTTAAAAGATTTACCACTGGAATGACTGGCTCGGTTCTCTAGGCCTTTCAAATAGCCACAAATTGTTTTTGTTTTTTTGGTCAGTTTGACTATTATGTGCTATGAGTACTATATGGATTATTATTGCATTCGTCCACGTACTGTTAAAATCAGTATTCGGCGCCTCCTCGGCTAATAGTGATTTCCTATGCGCAATACAATACATATTACACGCGGACATGTAAAATTACCTAATCCTAATTATCCATACCATCAAGAAAGAGATACGAGTGAAATCCTTTATACTGTATTACCGAGGCAATGCAACACAAACAAACCCCCTCGATATTAACCTGTTAGCCCTTGACTTTGTCCAAGAAAATTTCAATTTTCTCGTAGGAAGTGTCCATCTGCCGACAACCGAACCAGTCATTCCAGTGGTACATTTTCAAAAATAGTATTCTCTTTGTCTGCAAATGGACATTTCTCAAAACCACTGCAGAAGGCGTTTTGGGCTGATATGAGTGCTAAAGTGTTAAGACAGAGCGTCACCACCTTCAGAAATAACGTATCAGACCGTTATAAACCTTGTAGATGTGGGGGTGGAAAGAATGCTGATCCGGGTATGTACAGAATAAATGCCTAATCTATCCATCTAACTTCATCCAGATCTGGCATTAACTCGTTGAGAGAGCTTACACACACATAAACAAAACAAGCGGGCGGAGGGGGAATACCGACCCTCAATCAACATTTTGCTATTAAAGGTGATAAATTAGCTTTTGCTATGTACTTCGTGTAATAAGTAACATTTGATAAGCAATATTGAAGTTACACATTATTGAAGAAGATAGATACATCGATATTGCCTGATCACTCTTCAGAAATAGGATAACTATTTTATCTGAGGAGGAACATCCCTATACAAAATGCAGAATAATATCGGCTATTTATATCAATTAGTCTGATTACAGTTGGAATTTGAAGCATTCGCTACCACTGGACCTATTGACGGGCGAAAAACATATTTTCTGGATGACATAAGAGGCGACGCGTGCAGTAAGTTATAAGCAACTGCACACACATGCCCGCATGTAGCTGCATGCTCTCATGTGCACGCTGTATAACATCCATACACTCTATCGCGCGCTATCACACTCTATCACACTCTATCAACAGCTCACATCGCACATGTAGAATTATGCGTGTTATTTAGCCTATACTGTTTCCATGTGCTCATATAGGTCAATGCGAGAATTCACAATTGTGACTACCAATGTACGTACACATGCACATAGTACACGGTCGCATGCCCATATACATGGAGGCACACACATACGTACGCACGCACACAAGCACACGTGCGCACGCATCAGTGGTCAGCCGCTCACATTTGGATGATGGCCAGCACGAGGATTACCTTTACCTACCAGTCACCGTTCCTTCCAGCTTGATGGCCGATTGGCCGGTGAACTTACGTCCAAGGGGTTATACATTTATACCACGAATTTATTCGAATCTGTAGCCACAATTGCGACCAACCATCTTTGTTAATGAATTTAGAGAACCTCGTTCGAACTGTATATTGCAACGTGTTTCTATTCATACACTTTCTCGTTCACGTTGTTGCGTCAACACCCAGGATATCCGTTCCAAACTTACAGTATTAGCACTACTGTACATGCAGCCACCGCATCTTTATTTACCCTGTAGCACTCACAACTTCACGGCACTGGAAGCTCTGTCCATGCAGTCACCGCATCTTTGTTTACCCCGTAGTACTCACGCTGACCAAAACAAAAACAGCTTCTTCACTGGTCTTGCAAATGATCCATCTTAAGACAAATGGAAGACTATTTTTAAAGATTTATCACTGGAAATGATTGGCAGAAAAACAACCCAGTTATTCGAATGGTAAACATTCTCTTGGTCTGCAAATGGACATTTTCTAAGGGAATATTGAAATTAAATTTTATTGTCTAAATCCTGGTCTTAAAGGGCTAACTATCCAGTCCACCTTCACAATGACTATGCAAAAGTCCTATTTATAACAAAATAATACAATAACACACCGACAGTAGTGTTTACTTATTATAGGCTGTCCAGCTAGCAAGAATAATTCTAAGGTGTTCTACCATAATGGAGGAATCCAGTTTTTGCAATGCCCCGCCCATTTCTAGCTAGGTCCCACTGACACTTCGCCCCTGTTGGTATCTGTTGATCCCTGAACCCACTGACTATCAATTTGCAGAAAACTATACAGGTAGGCTGTTGTATATTTTGATACTACTTTGTCTGGGTGCTGTTGCTGCCTATGACCTATGTTTCTTACATAGTAAGGACATACAATTCGTACAACAACGCTTTAGTCCGTCACCAATTATGCGCGCATCACGAAGTTAAATACGTTATTCGTGACGTCATTGATTATGACGTCACCATCAACGTCAAGTAGGTGATTATAAAGTCATATGATGGATGGATAAACTGGAAACGTCCATTGTCGCAATCAGAGGCTGAACATTAAACAAATGGTCGAGATTTTCTCAAATCGTTTTATCAACAGCTGGGATAGCTTATCAGGATGTATAGTAATTCATTGTCGAAATTACTTTAAACCAGACTAGACACTTTCTGGAAAGGTTTCTGTAAACAGTGTTTATTTACACCGCCTAAATCACTCACAACTATTATCTATCTACGGCGCAGGGTCTATTACACGTAGTATGAGATAAGTATGAGCATAAGTTCTATAGATTACAATGTTTCTGTATGTTGTCGTCAGGGTATGTAGCTCTATACTGTCACAATATCGCCTGTGCCTAGACCAGCTTATATGGTGAACTAAAGCTACCCAGTGCACTCTTCCTAGCGTGTTCATTAGAAACATGTGTCAGGCCTCTGATCATGGATGTCTGGAAATCAATCCCGTGTTACAATATAAATAGTGTTCATGATAAATTGGGTTCACCATCTGATGTCAGACAGGTGCAGCGCTGTGCATAAATAAGATAGCTAATCAGCGTTCTGTAAAGATGCAGACAAAAGGCAAATGTAAAACACCATATTGAACCATGTAATACTAAAGCTGAAAGCGAGTTAGATGGGCCTTGGAGGGAAAGACGCATTATAAAGTCAGGTAGACGATTACGCTTATAGGTTGCATCGTATGGAAAATATTTGTCATTATCTATATCTTTATTAGAAATTGCAATGCTGGAGAATGTATTGTCTGGAAGCCAATTATACTTATTCTGTTGACACATATCACGCTATCTTATGAGATGAACTACTGAGTTTTTGTGTTTCAGATTGTACCAGTAGTTACTGCTTCAATGGTGGTACATGTAGAGAGACAGAGGAAGGTGCAATCTGTCAATGTACTCCAGGATTCACAGGAAATACCTGCCAAACTAACATAGACGAATGTTCAACACATCCTTGTGAGAATGGTGGGACATGTCAGAGTGGAATTAATGATTTTACCTGCCAATGTGTTCCTGGATTTACAGGCGACAGATGTCAAAGTAACATAGACGAATGTTCACAAACTCCTTGTGGGAATGGTGGGACATGTCAGGATGGAATTAATGGGTTTAGCTGTCAGTGTATTCCAGGATTTACCGGGAATAGATGCCAAACTAACATAAACGAATGTTCACCAAATCCGTGTAGAAATGGCGGGGCATGCCATGATGAAGTTAATGGTGTTAGTTGTAGTTGCAATCTAGAATATACAGGAAGTAGATGTGATGTTATCATAGAACATGTTTCATCGCCTCACACAACCGGTGTGTATCATCCGACCTACATGCATTTCTACAATTAGACGTACATTATTTCCATGATTCTATTTCTATGCTACCTTTGTTATACTCCCACCAATGTCTTCAGAGCTGTTGTTGTTCTTGCAAGCATTGTATTATTCGCTTTCTCTTTCCCTCTCTTCCTCTCATACCCCCACCCAACCCTCTCTCGTCTCTCGCTCGTCTCTCTCCCTCTCTCTCTCTCTCTCCCTCCCTCCCTCCCTCCCTCCCTCCCTCCCTCCCTCTCTCTCTCTCTCTCTCTCTCTCTCTCTCTCTCTCTCTCTCTCTCTCTCTTCCATCTGTCCGTCTGTCCGACCATCCATCCGCCCGTCCGTCCGTCCATCCGTATCTCTCTCTCTTTTTTTTTCTCTCTCTCTCTGCTCAGAATAAGTAAACTCATTGATTATTATTTACAAACAATCGCTAACAAGCATTCAAAGTAGTAGAACGAATGGGGGCTGTAAACTCACTCGACTCCCTCAGCCATCCCATCCCGCGTGGCGACTCCCAGACGTCACACAGAATCATAAATCAGGAGTGAGGCTCCCACAGGGGCGGACATCTCATTCCACCCAGCATCCTACAGTAGTAGGGTCGGTAGTAGAAAGAGTCTACCTGCCTCCAGGAGCAGCCAATCGGCGAGCGGCAGCTCCCACCGCTGATAGAATAGTGATGTAAACTCACTCTGCCACATTTGGACACATCATCCCGCGTGGTGGATCCCAGAAGGCACCCAGAATCATAAATCATGTGGCTCCTCATGCCATCCAGCGTCCTACCATGCATACACCAATATATGGTGCAGTAGTAGGGTCTGTAGAAGAAAAAATACACCTCCCTGCAGGAGCAGCCAATCAGCGATCGGCAGCTCCCACCGCCCTCTCTATCCATGGGAAGTTAACTACGGAAGTTCAGTTAGTTGACAGCGTGATCCCGGCAACTACATCCGCTAGGAACTTGGGCGTGTATCTAGACCAGGCTATGAATATGGATGCACATGTAAGCTCTGTGTGCAAATCTGCGACTTACCATTTGCGTAACATTAATTCCATCAGAAATGTGCTGACATATCAGACCACAGAGACACTTGTTCACGCGTTTATCACATCACGATTGGACAATGGAAACAGTCTCTTATATGGCATCACCGAAAAATCCCTTGATAAACTGCAATATGTGCAAAATGCTGCGGCTCGTCTGGTGGTCAAGGTCGAAAAGCGTCATCACATAACACCAATTTTGAAAGATCTTCATTGGCTCCCCATCCGGAAACGGATTGAGTTCAAGATTCTGCTCTTGACTTGGAAATGTCTAAACAACAACGCTCCCGACTATTTGCAGGAACTTCTCTTGACATATGATCCATGTCGCAGACTTCGTTCTGTGGATAAGCTATTGCTCCAAATTCCGCGATCGAATTTACGCTCCTGTGGGGACAGAGCCTTCAGTGTTGTGGCTCCGAGACTATGGAACCAGCTACCTGTCCACATCAAATCCATCCAATCAATTAATGATTTCAAACAAAAATTAAAAACACATCTCTTCACAAGCGCCTTTGAAAATTGACATTGACACATGGCGCTTTACAAATGCTGTATTATTATTATTATTATTATGGGGCATAGGCAGACAAGATCTGGGGTACATAGATGCGTGCAATCAATATAACACCATGGGGGCCACAACAACGAGTGATGCGTTCCCCAGCCCGGGTGTAAACTCATACGGCTCTCCACACACACACCCCTCCCGCCTGACGACTCGTGGTGGCTTCAACTAGTCATCCAGCATCATAAATCCCGCAGCTCCCAAGAACCACCATAAGGAGTGAGGCAATCCCCAGAACAGGTGCAAACTTACGACCTCCCCACCCACCCCACCCACATAGTGGCTCCCAGGAGTCACCCAGAGCGTGGCTCCCTGGAGCCACCACAAGGTTTGAGGTGATCCCCTGGGCAGGTGCAAACCCTGTGTGGCGGCTCAAATGGTCTCGCAGCTTCCCTATAAGAGTCCAAATTTTACAGGGGTATATCCAGTGGACACCACCACTATCCGATCTCCCCCTTTGGTGGCAGGTAGATACAACACAGCAAATAATGCCGACCATGGAAGAAGCAGTTTAGGAATCGAGCAGGCTGTTATGGGAAGGGCGCATCAGCACAGCCATATATGCTGAGGGGTTCCCAGCCCACTTTGGTGCACCTGGAAATCCACTCACCACACCAGCCCCCACAGAGGGTCAAATCCAGCTCCTACTTTGAAGCTCCAGGATGGTGCCAGGTGGCACGCCGAATCTGGCTCGCGGCTCGGAGCCGACCCTGGCTCCATGACGGGGGTGGGTGGGGGAGGGGGGGCGGGAGGCTAGCTGGCACTACTGCTCCTCGTCCTCCAAAGGGGTCCAACCCAGCCCCAAACAACACCCCACCCCCATCCGTGGAAAGCCAACCCCCGAGAGGTCAGCGAAGGTGAAGGGCTTCCAGGAAGATACAGCACCAGGCTTCATGAAGATACTGCATGGTCGAGGGGAGAAAGATTCTCTGGCCTTCCTAGATGATAACCAGGGCAAGATCTAGAGAAAGTTGGTGAAAGAGGTCCTCGACTTGTGTGGGGTTAAGTTCTGTCTCGCCCTCAGGTTGACGCTACATAAGGAGAGGAATGATGGAACAGAAGTCACCACAGATCCCCAGGCAAACCACATTGGAGTGGCCATGAAGACTGCCCAAACCAGGGTGTTTCAAGGCCTTGACAACTATGCTCATGAGTGGTATGGGTGGGTGATAAAGCAGGTTGATGCCATATACCTCAACATCACCATATATCAGCCACTGTGTGGGGGCTCATATATTGCGACGCCTGCTTCCATCAAGGGGAAGTATGCAGTGGTCAACGTCACGAACGGGGATGACCATTGCGTGCATTGGTCTCTGTTGTCAGCTAAATTTCCTGCAGCTGTCAATGTATGCCACCTGTTCAAGTATGTAGAGAACTGGGACTCTCTTGACTTCAGTGCTGTGGACTCGCCTACACACCTCACCCACATAAGGCTGGTTGAGCAGCAGAATAGCCTAGCGATCAATATCTTCAGGCACACCAAGGGGATATAACTGCTACGGCTGGGTGACGCCGATACCTCCCTTCCAAGGACGAATCTGCTGCTCATCGAGAAGGGTGGCAAGCAACACTACACCTGGATCAAGGACCTGAATCGTCTGATACATGACCGGAGTCAGCATAAAGAGAGAATACACTTCTGTGAGCGATATCTCCACTGTTATCCCTGAGAGGAGCTCCTTACCAAGTACAGGCCAGAGTGCCGTGGAGTCAGTCACAGGTCGATGCGTATAACGAGGACAGGAAGATGCTGAGGTTAACCAATCACCACAAGTGGCTCAAGGCACTGTTCGTGGTCTATGCTGACACCGAGGCCCAATCAATGAGGATCAAGGTGCCCGAGGTGAATCCAGCCCAGGGTAGCACTCAAAAGACCCTGCACCATGCGATCTATGGCTTCTCCTAGATAGTTGATTGCTGCGATGGGGGCAGCGACCCGTCAGTGCTGTATTGAAGGCTGGATGCGGCCAAACGCTTCCTGGAATCGCTCGTACAAGAAGGGAGGATAAACACTGTACTCGTTGATGAGATTTCAGTGCTGTACGTCTGAAAGAGTTTGAAAACAGTGATCCCGGTGTACCAGCGTCATCTGGTGATGTTGCTAAGGTAGGAGACTGTCTTCTGGTCCATTACAGGGTCATTGATGGCCAGGACCAGTGGGTCGGTCAGTCAGGCTACTAGCAGCCTCTCCACGAGTGCCTGTAGTTTCTGATAGTATACTGTGTCATGCTGATTGGGTACCTGTACCATTGGTCATTGCTGTCAACCACCTCAGCCGCGGAGCCAGACACCAGAAGAATGTAATGTTCACACAGATGTTCTACCAGCAGGGTGTGCGGTAAGATGTTTTTCCAGTGTCTCAAAGGAGTGATGATCAGCACCACCTGCCCAGCATCGGCCAGTCTACTGCTGTACGGTTAGTGATCATAGGACATGGTTAGCACCTGTTCAGCCATAGCTTCGTCTATGTCTGGGAGGGTAAAAGGAGTGCTATCTGTATTAACTCTGTCGCCTGCAGGGCAGGCATCATCGCACCACCGGCAGAGATGAAGGATGTGAGAGAGGCGTGTCTCAGCATCTAGGACATCGAGTATCTGTGTGATGTAAGCATGGAGGCCATAATGATCAAGAGGTCTTAAACGGCAGCCCGAATAACCCCGACTTCTTCACCCTGGGTAGTTGGCGGGCTGGAGGTAGCACCGACTGCACCATCGACGGTGAAATGCTTCATGCCAATGGTGCCTCCATTGAGATTCTCTCCATGTTGTTGGAATGAACTCCACGGTTTGAGCAGGTCCTTAACGAGGTCGTGCGAGTAGGACTCGGCCATCACCTTGATGGCCCTGCTCGTCGACTCATGGATATCCATCTCCACAGCTTCTTGGACCAGCTGCCGAAGTACTATGATGTTTTTTACAAAGAGTTGAAGGCCTACAGGAAGAAGACAACAGATGAGCACGCTCAGCTCTCTGGCGCTGGCTGAGAGAGGAGTTGACAACGCTGAACCTCTTCCTAGTGTTTGGTAAGGGATAGGTCTGCTTCGCCGAGTACCTCGTTATGGGTGGCAGCATCGTCGAGCAACTCATGCAGGCCAAGGGATTCTACAAGGATTGAGAGTAACTGTCGGATGTCTTTCAGTTACTACAGCCATCCATGACATACCCTGACTCTGAGTTGAATAGGGCTCTGCACTACTCCAAGCTGGAAAAAGTCTGTACTACCGAGCCATCCAGCCCTTGGCTGTGTATGCTGGTGGCGTGCATATGGATAGTCGGACAGGCCAAGCTAGTTGATGCGATCTCTGCAGCAGCTGCCAGGACTTCTGCGCCATAGAGTCAGGATAATCTTCTAGAGACTGTGCTGGTGGAGAAGTCTGGTGATGGGCGTAGCAATAGCTATGCCTGACACCACTCGTAGGGCTATCGTCCCAAAGCCATTCCTCTGTTATCATTCCAGAAGAGCGGAGGTGGGTTCAAGTGCGGTTGGTTGTACACTCGCTGATGGTGCATAGCGCTAATTTGTATGGACCCCAGTGGCACTGTTCGACACACAGCCGAGTTGATGTCTGCGGTGAAGCCAAAGTGGACACTGGTGGAATTCCACTCAACTATCATGTGGTTGAAGTCCTTGCCCACAAGGGGCATCAACATTCATGAACATGTTGCTCAGAATCAGGCGAAAGTGTGGAAATAAGGAAAAGTCGAGTTGCCAACGTTCTGTAAGGCATGCTGAAATTTGTCAATGAGGCTGTTGAACATGGCTTACACCTCTTTTCCACTCACCGATAGAGTGCCACAGCTTAGTCTGGGCAGTAAGGAGGCAGTAGCACATTGCTTTCAATGACAGGTTGATTCGAACGACCCCTACCGATGTGATCCCCAATGTTGTGTGTGGGACGAAACTTCCACGCATCTGAGTGGTCCTGCCTGATGCTAGTGATGTGCATATTCTGCATCAGTCCTTCGGGCTCTGAGTCTTGGTTGAATGAGAACGTCACATTCTTCCGATGGCCGATTTTTCGTGGTGTTTGATAGGGGAACACTGAGTATTCTCATCTCGGGTCGCCATACATAATGCCAAGACTACCGTTGTCTCCACCATGGAAATGATAGTCGGAGTGTGCATTGAACTCCCGCTCTAATCTACTGGCAGCACATAGTTTGTAGCTGTTGCACTGCAGTCGAAGTCATTCGTATCAGGCATGCTTGCGCTCAGCTCATGGAGGATTCGTCACACCATGTTGTACACATGAATCTGGGATAGCTGGAAACGTGCACAGCTTCATAGGTACAAGAATAGCAAACCAGCTCCGACTCTCTATATTCTGCTGTGGAGCACTAGATGGCAAAGTTCCGCTATTGGTTTCAGAATGAGAGATTTGGACTGACAATCCAGGCGTGAGCTTTCTTTGCATCATTAATGGTGATAGTGAGGTTTGTCAGCGGTCGTGGGTTGCTGGAGAAGCTAGTGCGTGACCACCTCTAGACTGTGAAGGAGATCGGTGTTAGGTCTGGAACATCATCCAGCAGATCACGTAGTCGGCCAGTCTAGAGTGTACCCAGGAGGGGTGATTAGCTCTGGATGACCATTGTGAGGTTTACTTTGAAGGCCATCAGTTGAAGTCGTCTTAGAACAGTACACCATTTGGCATCGTGGAGACTTGCGATCCGGTCTCATGGCAGCATCTCGTGTTTTTAGCCCATATATGTTCACATGCCAGAGCCTTTGAGGTATTGCTGGTGCACTATAGGTTTCTCGGAGTGTTACAGAGTTTGGCACTTCAACACATGGTGGTACTTCTCATCACTGACCTGCCCATCCTCTGGAGCTTTGCTGACCGACTCGTCGATAGTAGGATGCTCTCGAGCTTCCTGGTGACCTGGCGCTGTCATACTGCCAGACCAGTGGCCAGTTCACTGCCACCTGGCGTCACTCCACCCAGTGGTATAGCGACTGTCATGCCAACGCCTGCGAACAATGGTGGCCAAAGCTGCCACACCAGTACTCGCTCCAATCACACCTGCAGGTGCCATGGTGGGATATAGTTCAGGTTACTTTCGCCGCTCTGACTTATCCATAGTATACATGGTGTTTAAACTGGGCACGTCACCTGTATGATCTGGCCGTGAGTTATTGTGAGGTTCGTCTCACAGAGCCTGGTAAATGGTACACGCTTTTTGCTGTGGATACATACCTCCCTCACACACTCATCGTCCAGCACAATGCTAGGGGCCAGCAGCTTTCTGAGCTATGACATCTGGAATTTCACCTTCTTCCTCCAATAGTAATCCTGGCGATGTATGGCTTTCCCGCACCTACACTCCTACCATCTCCCCTTCCCATTGTACCTCACACTCAGACTCACCAGACAGGTACAGCTATCTTGTTGTCTCCTCCAGCCACCTCCCCAATTCCCGGACCCCTTTATCTTCCCCTCGTCTCCTTGTCCTGTTGCATGATGGTGATGACACCACTCCTGCTGTCCTTTCTCACCGTCCTGTCAGTAGATTGGAATCTGTTCTTTCAGCACCTTTATCTTCTCAGGAGGCATGGCGGGACAATCCTTTATTCCCTATCCAGCATTTCGGCAAAGGTCAGATATGCCTGGTATGATGACATGTTGATAGGTCAATGAGTAGCAGCAGTGTAAACTCTAAATGGGAATCTGACCCCTCATCTGTGCTGGCATACAGAGTAATGGTAGAGCTGTAAAACAGGTGGTTTGCGGGTGTGAACAGATTGGGGCTGATTGCTTTCCACATGTTTCTTTTCGCTCATGGCAGATCATGTCTAGCCCCACTTCTGTCAATGAACTGTGATAGCCACTGCCAGGAGGTGGATGTAGTACGTTGGCATGTATGTAGGTGGTGGAACACTGTGTCAGCTCGCAGTGGACACTTTCGACACGACACTGTACGACACGTCTACCCACCAGGGATGGCCTGATCACATTCTCACAACCTTGAAGCAGCAGTCGGACAATTGTCATGGCTATATGCTCCGTTTAAACCCAGTATATAAGATTGAGCCAACATTTGCTCACTCAACACCTCTTGCAAACCTAGCGAATGTGTACGATATTGATGCTTCCAAGGTTAAAGAAAGTGACAACAAGTCGTTTGCCCTGCAGTATGGAGCAGACTCCAAGACGTTCTCAACTCCATCCCAACAGCAGTGGTTGTGTAGAACTATTGACTGACATAAATGATGTCTCCAAGGAGCGTCTGGGTTGAGACAGGGATGGCAGCAAGGCCATGCTTCACTACGATTTCTCGAAGACGCGATTCATCCTCGAGCTTCTGATTGAGGGGACGGGGACGAATGTGGCGGACATCAGCACCATAGTTGCGAAGGGTCATAGGGTTGGAAGTCACTCGAGGATGTCTCCTGCTGCTTCGGCCCTTTGATGGGTCAGAATAAACTATCAATATTCAGGAGGACAACCGACGGATAGATGGTGTGTCACACTCCTCGAAGGCGAATACATCAATGAAGCTGCTCGAGTGCGTCGGGCACACTAGTCCGCAGACAACCCATATTGTGATGGAACTGTGTATTCAAGCTGATTGTAAAGTGAAGCAGTTAACATCCTCCCCTGATGGGATGAAGATCGGCATCGAGGCTGGCATTTTCTTTACCTTCATTCACTTTAGTTTAAGCCTCCATATATAGGCCCAAGATGTTGGTTCTACTGCTCATACCCGTGGTGGCTGCCTCACAGCCAGCCATGATATTAGATGCAATGTGCGGACGCTTCCGTAACGTGCCTCAGTACAATCCCTATATTTGTGTAAAACATCTACAACCGCTTTCACCCATGTGAGGAGATTGAGTCTGTCTGCTACTTCTATGGTGGGCAGGGGGTGCGGAAGGCTTGCCTGCTGGGGACACCAACTCAACACCGATCCTCTGTGTAGCATGTGCGCATGGAGCAGACGGTCGGCACTTTAGCATTCTACCCAGTGAGCATTGCCATTGTTCCTAGAAGAGACTATGGGTAATCTAATGATGTCGATGTGACACAGGACGTGAGTACGTGTTTGTTTGAGCAGCCTGATCGAGATATTCCTGTTCTAACTCGATAGCAGCCAAATAAATTACATGTTGCTGTAGTTGCGTCATTGGCTTTGCACATGAGATCATATCGTATATCACTATGGCTACTGTCCACAGCCGGATGTCAGGGACACCGAGGTGTAATTTATTGAATGCACGCATCTATGTAACCCACGTCTTGTCTGCATATGCGCGAGGGATAGAGAGGGCGATGGGAGCCATCAATCGTCGGGAGAGGTTACTATTTCTAGTACCGACACTAGTATTGCACCATATATTGGTGTGTGCGTGGTAGGATGCTGGATGACATGCGGGATGGGGCAGCTGAGGGAGCCGAGTGAGTTTATATCTCCATTCTTTCTACTACCTCCCAGCTTTCTTAAAATATTGAAGATATTCTTTCGAAATCAGGCCAGATCAAAGTGCCTCAAATTCATTTCTAGCAACACTAAATGTTGACTTGATGTACACAAGCATCAAAATAGAAAAGGGTACAAATTGGGTCCGCAGGGTCTTAAAGAAATATCCTGATACACTTCGACCAGGCAGGGAAATACTATAACGGCTCAAACTTAGTTTGCAGGGTAATCATTTTGAGTTTAATAGAGAGGTTTATCAGCAGATTAGTGGTTGCGCTTTGGACAAAGGTTTCAGTCAAATTGCAGCAAAAGTTCTGTCAATTTCAATAAATACCGTAGCGATATCTTTTATTAATCTGCCCAGATACAAGAGATGAATTTATTACAGTCCTGCAGACTGTAAACAATGATAATACTGATATTAAACTGAAGGCGACCATTAATGATAACTCAGTGGACTTTCTGGATGTTACAATTTATAAAGGTTAAAAAAACTGATGAATCCAGCTATTTAGACTATAAAGTATACCTTAAACCAAGATACTAATGCCAGTTGCATCGCAAACAAGTCCTTCCAGCATTCCCACACATATCGGGAGGTCGATAAAGTCATTCCTCACACCCCCACACCTTCGAGAAGTATATATAGTCATTTCAGTCACCTCACACCTTCGAGATGCCGATAAAGTCACTCCAGCCACCCCCACAGACTTGAGAGGTCGATAAAATCACGAATTATCAGATTTCATAGAAACTGTAGTAACAAGAATGCTCTGGATTCTGTCGATTCGGTTCTATTTTAGGCTCTGAAACCTAGATGATACACCACCCACTATCTACGGAAAGGTATGCCTGATACAGGGTTGGCAAGTTTTGGACACCAGGTTTAAACCATCCGTCCAAAATGGGCTTTGGACACATTAAAATGTCCAACCTAAAATTTTAGTCCAGACTATTTCTCCGAAATTTTAAATTGTATTTTAACCAATTGCATAACATATATGTAATATATTTACATACTAAATTCAAAGCTATCTATTTTAGACATTTAAAAAGGCTTATATATTAAGTGTTTACATAATTTCTTGTCATAAAGCTCCTCAATAGCTGAACATATAATTCCACGTATAATGAAAAAATATATCAAATATTTTGAAAATTAAATTGACTCTTAGCTGTTTCTACCTATAGCAGCAGCACTTTCCAGTCAAATTAGGTTCAAAATAATCAGCAGCATGCTTTTCTCGTAAGTAAAATTCAGTGACTCAACCTGGAAATCTGAAAGACATACTACCGATACTACATGTAGAGGTTGTCTAAACATTGCCATCATGGATAATTTTATCAACATTACATAACTGCTGTAACATGGTCAAGGCGTATACACTGATCATAAGAGCCTGTTCATAGACTGTCAACACGTTTTTACTACTATTAACTGGCTGGCTATGCTAGACAAGTTTGCGTTTGTTGTTTTTAGCTAGATAAGTTTACTACAATATAGTGACTATACCTCTGATACATGTTTACATAAATAGCATAAGGTGACTAACCTCTATTCAGACCATTAATACAATTATCAGATTATTTTACCACTTTAAATCTACTCCAGTTTCTATTAGAAATCAGTTATCAAGTAAATCTGCTTACATTCATAAGTTTAGTTCCTGTCTGCAACTGGTTATTCAAATTAGGTTTTTTCTGTATAGATGTTAAATTTGAAATATAATTTGATCAAAGATGTATTTTAAGGGTGGTAGACTTAAGAATCCAATTTGGAAGCGCTTTTTTAGAAGTTCAGAGTAATGGAAAATCATTTGCTAAGTGTAGGGAGTGTGATTACAAATTTGTAAACAATTTAGTGAGAATGAAAACACACTATCAGAAACATGAGACACAAACTCCAGAAACACCTGCTGAAAATGTATGCCAGGTATTCTTTTCTTGACTGTAAATATTTGTTTTTCAACATCAGTGTGCTAAGGCTTAAAAGGAATTCTGTTTAATATTTTGAA
Organism: Chaetoderma sp. LZ-2023a; assembly: GCA_034401795.1. Taxonomy (NCBI): domain Eukaryota; kingdom Metazoa; phylum Mollusca; class Caudofoveata; order Chaetodermatida; family Chaetodermatidae; genus Chaetoderma; species Chaetoderma sp. LZ-2023a. The sequence continues at coordinate 128,623,132 of CM067360.1, forward strand.
ATTAATTTGACAGGAAGTTGTTGATGCCTAAGGCAGCAACGACTTCCAGTCAAATTAATTTCAAAATATAAAAAGATTTTCCTATATGGTTTCTTTGAAAATAAGATGTATGGAACTCATGATTGGCGAAGGGGTTAGCATACACAGATTAGTTTGAACACAATTTAACTCAGTTATCTTAGAGAGTGTAACTACATGTACAATCAAATCTTTTATAAAACTATATCACCTATTTATACAGCAAATTAATGTATATATAATAAGAAAACTGTTGAATATTTAGAGAATAATTTGATTGGAAGATGTTGCTGCCTCAGGCAAAGTAATCCCAAAATATTCAACAGAAACTTTGCTGTATAACAGTTAAATTCTAAGGAATATTGTCATTTCTGGTCATTATCATTGAAAGTGTTAACTACAGGCTGTAACTCAATTGTAACTTCTGTTCCTTGACTGGGGACAGCAAGACATTGGCTGGCTGGACTAACAATGGGTTCCTTGTGTGTAAACAGATCTAAGAGACATCTGTAGATGTTATGTTATAACACTCACAGGTGAATGAGTCTATAATTAGGTGCTAGTATGGTTAAAACTAATCCAGCTAACCATTTGACCCCTGTGAATTCCTGTATACTAAATGGCCTGGACCATAAAATTTGTTAAAGTTTTTGAATATAACTTTACTAAGCTTTTGCTGACTTTGACAGCGATACCTTTCAGTTAAATTAATATCAAAATATTCTATGGAATATTTCTTACTTGTAATAAAATTGTTGTACTTTGTCTGTGTCATTGAGAGAGTTTATAGAGAGAATTGTACCGGTAGTTGTATTTAACTCTCTCATCCAGGAATCCTATTATTTTCCTTTCATAGCTGTCATACTTGAAATGTGTTGAATAGTTTGAAAATAACTTCTCTCGGAGCTGTTGCTGCTTCCAGCCAAGGCAGCAACAGCTTACATTCAAATTACTTTCAAAATATTCTATGGAATAGTTCTTACTTGTAAAGTATTTGTTATACTTGGTATGTGTCAGTGAGTTGAAATAAGTTTTGGACATTTATGGACAATTTTGGACAGACTAGGACCACTTTAAACCCTTTTAGATATGTTTTAGAACAGGTTTTGGACACAATTTTCAAAATTGGTTTTGCACAGTCCAACACCCAACCCTGGCCTGATACATTGTGTAAGATAAGCTTGGATCAATATAACAAAGGAGATAACAACAACATCAAAATTAAGTATAATAGACAGGCAACTGGAAATGGTGAACTTCGAAAGTGGGGAAATCCAACGTGTAAGTTCGAAAAATATATTCCAAAATCATGATAAATACACTACCACATAAACCGAAGACGAGCTTAGATTTCAGCCGAGCCTTACGTCTGGTTCTGAAAGTGTCTTCTCTGCGAAGATGTAAATTATTTAAAAAACGATATGTAGGCAGAACACATGGCCTCTCCGTATGCGTACAACTACACACATTTCGGATATATGATTAAATGAAAATACCAATGTATCGGCTCATTTTAATCTTCCTGGCCACATTATTGATCAGGACTTGGAAGTATTTCTCATCGCACAAACATCTCTACAAGAAACTAGGGAAGAAACAGAAAATCACGGACTCTATTCAAGAAGCTTTTAGCTTCAATGTTTAAAAAAAATTAATTGGAAATCCGGATTAAATATGGATCCAGAGGCTGATAATTGCTTTTGTCCTCGAATACTATAGAAGAAAGGTAGAACTTTCCAAACCTTTCAAAGAGGAGTATGTTAAGTCTCTAACCAGATTACAATACATTTTCGGTTCCCAAGCAGCTATTGCTTAAAGACAAATTCTAGTCTTCGTAATCATTTAGTAAAAGCAAAGCTTACATGAGAAATAATTTATAAAATATAAGTGTCCAATAAACAATGAAGCCAACTAGCAACTATCCAAACGAAACAACAACTCTCAGGTAAAAAAATAAACAAGAATGTTTATCGAGGCTGAGCTAGTGTGTTTGACAATATTATAAAACTACTACTACTACTACTACTACTACTACTACTACTACTACTACTACTACTACTACTACTACTACTACTACTACTACTACTACTACTACTACTACTACTGTTGTACACCACTAACAATACATGCTGGGGGAATTAAATGTTTGAATGTGTGTCTATTACTAATGTACGTGAACATGACTATTTCATCGTGTTTATGTTTTTAACTTCTGCCACATCTCGAGCTAATCCACATAGCTCTGGTGCTGACAAATTATGCTTGGTGTGTCAGAGACTTCAGCATCCAGAACAATGTACAACATTCGTTAAGACCTGGCCACATGAAGCGTGTGAGACACAGCATATTGCCCTCCCTAATGGAACCCTGATATTCAACCTTGGTTTCACCAATAACCGGAATTGTGAAGGCGGAGGCCACAGAGAGAGGAGACAAGCATTGGGAGATGGTGTGATGCTGTGCCACAAGTGTTGTGACACGGATCTGTGCAATCATAAGCTGTGTACGTCCAGTTCTACTAATGCCACAAGTAAGACTTTTGTACATGACGATTTACATATTATTATTAGCATAACTGATGATATTAGTATTGGACGATTTCATGATTTAAACATTAATCGTGATTTTAAGTATATAAGGTGAAATCGGAGAATTATGAGAATTATCATTATGATATTTTTTCAAAATAAAAATCGTCTAATTGTTATATGGTAAAATATATAATAGTATCGTCTTTATAAAATCAAAGCAGAAATTACCAACCTCTTATTATATGTAGAGTTTTCTGGTGAAACTAATGTGACAGGAACCTGTTGCTGCCAATGGCAGCAACAGGTTCCAGTAAAATTAGTTTCAAAATACTCAACATTTTCTCTTTATATCTTTGATAAAATTATCCACTGGAATGTATAAGGTTAGATGGTTAAGTGTAGCGCTTAGTCCCTACTGACACTAGCTCTACTGCATTTACGTAACTAACGTGCAGTCGGCATTCACCTATAAGGGGAATGTTGTATTTGTGGGTCAAAGGACTCCGATTGAGTTTATTATGATATCGTAACTCGTCTCGTACTGCAGCACTCTAATACAACTGGTAATTCAGTTACATAACTGCACTGATCAATATATCCATATCCTTTCGTGGTGTCAGCTTAGCAGGGGTGCTTCACTTTGAGGGGTTGCCATATATGGATATTATGCACTTTTTGGCAGCAATAAGAGAGATACACTTAAACAGCTCCCTCTTTCTCTCTCTCCCGCTCTCTCCTCTCTCTCTCTCTCTCTCTCTCTCTCTCTCTCTCTCTCTCTCTCTCTCTCTCTCTCTCTCTCTCTCTCTCTCTCTCTATCGATCATATAGTCATTGCATAGAAACACTATTATTCTGTTTAGGACTGGCTTGTATAACAGGTGAGACAACAGGTCTATCCGGCCACACGTCTGTACGATTATGTGAGCCAGGTCAGTTGTGTTACACTGACAGACCAAGGCATGGTAGACCGGGGCAGCTACGATACGATTGTGTCTCCCGGGTAATGTATATGTCATGATTCTAAGAAGCGTAATTATGGTACGCTCTGTATTGCAAATATTCTCAAAGGTTTATACATGTAACGCAACGGACCTTTCCAATTTTAGCTATGCCCCGTCCATCCTTAGTTAAGACCCACCAACGTGTTGCCCGTATTGGGATCGATCGATCCCTGAACACCCTGACTATCAATTTCCTGGAAACGATACAACTAAGCTGTTAGAATGTTTTGAAACTAATTTGACTATGGCAGCAACAGCGCTCAGTCAAATTAGTTTTAAAATATTCAAAAGAATATTTATTAAATAGTAAAGACATGCAATCCCTACAACACCGCTTAGTCCGTTTGATTATGCTGTCACCATACACGTCACGTAGTTGATAATGACGTCATATAATGTATGCATAAACTGGAAATCTCCATTGCAAGCGGCATGCACTTTCTCAGCACATAGACTTATCATAGACAGGATGTTATGTCTCAGATAATTACTCCTTCAAATCATTGTCAATATGAATATACATGTACATCCGGATAATTCTGAACCTAGCACACCCACCCTTCTCAATTCCCCTTGTTTATCTTTACACCCAAATCAAGACATTGTTGCGCTCAAGGGAGCGACTATCCGATATTTTTCGTCAATATAGATCAAAGACGAACGATATTTTAATTAGCTTATCCGAACTAAGGAACGAATGAGGACTCCGCTCCAAATATGACACAAGTTTCGACACACGTGATATGTTTACTTCAGCTTTGAGACTAAGGCGGGACAATGGTTTGTTTTCGGTTTTAGACGATCGTACTAACATACACCCCCTCACATAGCTACGCTGTACTCGTTACGAGAGCGTAGCGGAAGGGCGATGCCGTGCGATAGGAAGATGGTTTTAGACCTTTTGCATCGCACATATCGGTCCTGTAGATTGTTAATTTCAGTCGATGATGTTTAATACCCATAATTCCATCCGTCATCAACACCATCTTTATAATGCTTATCTACAATACAGCCCAGCAATAACACGTCTCCAAAGCAATGCAAAACGTACCGTTCAATATTTTGGACTTAATTTGATTGGAAGACCATTGCTGCCCAAGGCAGCAATGGCCTTCCAATCAAATTAAGTCCATAATATTCAACATAGATTTTCTTACATCGTGTTCAAAATTATATTAACCAACATGCTTTTGTATTTTTATTAGAAGCATGTTAACGTATTTCTGAGCTGCGCTGTGCGGCTAATGCGTCATCATCGGCGACGTCTGCGCTGATGATGCTGGCCAGGCAATGGAGTATTCCAGTTTATCCATCAATCATATGGCGTCATAATCAACTACGTGACGTGTATAATGACGTCAAAATCAAATACGTCATGAATGGCATAGATAAGTTCGTCACGATCGCTTAATTTAAAGGATATTCATTGACATTCCTGCAAAATTACTCTGTTTCTTGCTAAAACAATCTGCTAAACAGTTGAATAATGTTATTAGCACAGCCAGTATAACCACCATGCGTTGATATCACCGAGTAATTAAATATACATTGACCAAACTTCCAATGATATGTGACTTTTAGCTTTTTAGGCGTTTTGTAATCAGACAATTGCTGCTAACAGCCATCCTGAGAACTGTCGTGTATGTTGCAATACCGACGGCTGTAATGCGCACGAGTGTGGCATGTAAGTATTTGCATATCTGTACAGAAATGTGCAGTAATTCTCTGGTATCTTGATCTAGGCTAATGATGAACCAATCCAGGAATGTACCTATGAACTTTAGTGGAAATAATTTGGGGGAAATAATCGTTGCCTCTATTACTTTCCAAGAATCGCATTAATTCAGAATGTAAGAGATCGCCTCTAAGCCCGTTTCCAATTATTTTCAACTAGTATAAGTCGGCCTGTCGGTCGGTCGGTCGGATTGTCGGTCGGACGGTCAGTTGGTCAGTTGAGCAGTTGGTCAGCCAGTCAGTCAGTTGGTTGGTTAGTCGGTCGATCGGTCAGTCGGTCAGTCTGAATATAAAAATTTTGACATTTCTGGAAAAAATGTCAAAGTCGAAAAATTTATATCACGACATCTTTGTTTTCTAAAGATTCTTACTACCCTAAAATAATGTGGACGTTTTCACACTTTACCCCCTCTGAAGAAGATTCCTAGAACAAGCACTGAACCAGCATTGTTTGTGTTAAATAGCAATACATTCAAGGTGACGTCAATATGTGTGTATAACGTTAACTATGTTCTGTTTCAGTTTCTGATGTTACAGGATAGTCAAGTCCAGGAAATGAAGAACTCAGCCAACCAAAATGTCAGCTTTGGAACGTTTTATGGGATGCCATCTAACCCTCTTTTGTTAACTCAACCGCTTAATTGTGAAGCGTTCTTAACCAATGTCCATTTGCAGGCCAAGATAAGACTTTTTTTTAAAGCTTACCACTAGAATGACTGGCTCGGTTACCGAGCCAGTCATTCCAGTGGTAAATTGTAAAAAACCCAGACTTCTCCTGACATGCAATGAACACCGTCTTGAAATTGATTTCTGTAAATTGCAGTGATAGATTTTACAAGAATTGTCTTCTCATAGCCTGTAAAAGTATTCTTGAAAAATCATGACAATCAAAGTGGTAATTGATATGAATACGAGTATTAGCGCTTTGGATCACTACTGAGGGGTATCATTTTTCCTAAAGCAAATTAATATCATATTACATAAGCTATTTTAGTTACGTTATGCTGACGAAAAATGTATATTCTCGATTGTTCGCAAATGGTCAATGGAGCGATCCAATCTGTCACGAAAGTGTCTGGCGTCATAATCAAATACGATACATGTTAACTGGCGTAGCAATCGAGATGACAGAGCTACATCACGAAAAGGTCCGTCACCTAAAGTATATGAATTGTATGCATTTGGTGACCGTACAATTCAATAAAGGCGGCAACAGCCCCCAGCTAAATTACTTTCAAAATATTGAATACCTTACATGTATAGTTACCTTGAAATTTAGATTCTGGTTATTCGGGTTTTAAACTTTCAATTCGATTCAATCACGCGTAAAATGTGGTAGGAGCTTAGATAGAAATGGAACCTCTATACGTGATTCACTAGCAATTTACCTTTTCAGTTTTTCCATCCATCATCATAACGTCATGACTGATTCGAAATAGTCCGTCTTTAACGTTTAATCGTCCGACACGTTGTACGCGGTGTATGGCTTTGCTATTTAATAAACATGCTGTTGAATATTTTGAAACTAATTTGACTCGGTGCTGTTGCTGCGTGTTTTGGGTGGAAATTAGATACAGATGGGCGGGGCATAGCTAGAACTGGAAAGGTCCAGTATTCATGTGTAAATCTTTAATAATACTTATGTTCGATGTAAATTAATATATAAATTGGATTACATTGGAGGTTATCGAAATCACATTGTTATCTCAGTTTATTTTTAGTTGTTAGGGAAATAGTTATTGTTTTGTACACCTCATCTTGCTGTTTAAATGAAAAAGAGGAGTCTATCTACCAATCATATAACGTCATAATCAATTACGTCACGTGTAGACGGGCGTCATAATGCATTAAGCGCTTCATACATGCTTAATAGTCCGTCAAGTTGTACGAATTGTATGCCGTAGTAGAAAGACGACTATATGGGTGTCCATTCTGATCGGTCAAAATGGGTCACATGACCTGTGCATATTAGACCAAGTGCACATGACCATATATGGGCATGGGAGGTGACCTAGAGTTATCGATTTGAAATGAGTCATCACCAATGCCCATATATGTTCATGTGAACGTGGCCTAATATGCAAATGAGATGACATCACATGTTATGTGACCCCCACCCCCACTATCGACCAATCAGAATAGACTCCCATATCTTCCCCGTTTTCGGTGGTTTATATGTGTGGGCACGTGTTCGATGTCACGTGACATCTGTAGGCCAATCGGCATAGACGTCCGTATCGTAGCCCTGGTCGGGTCACGTGATGACATCTATGCTGGTTGCCGGGCCTAATCACCCATAAAAGGGTGTGATCTAAGGCAGCATTGGTAGGGTAGTCCATACTGTCGCCCTGGCCGGGTCGCATGACGTCAGCTATGCTCGTTGATGGGCCTAATGAGCCATGAAAAAGGGGCGACACCTAAGTTGTGGAGGTGGCCTAATCTAGTCCATATCGATGCACTGTTAAGGGAGTTCATACCGTCGCCCTGGGTTGGGCCAGATTATGGGATGCCAGCTGTTGTGTTGTCGGCTTAATGACTCATGAAAGAGGTGTGGCCTACGGTCTGGAGCGTGATCTAATGGAGCCAATGTCGTTAACCTGTCAAGGGAGTTCATACCGTCGTACTGGTTTAAGTCAGATAATGGGACGCCAGCTGGGGCGTTGTCGCTCTAATGACTGTGAATGTGGCGTGGCCTAATGTCTTAGGTCATGACCTAATGGAGCCCATCTTATCGTACAGGTCAGGGAGTCCATAGGGTTGTCCTGAGGCAGATCAGATTATAGGATGCCGGCTGGCGCATTATCGGCCTGGTGACTCATGAAATGGGCGTGACCTAATATCTGGGAGCGAGGTATAATGGAGCCCATACCATTGTCCTGTTGGGTCACGCGATGCCGGCTGGGTAATTGGTGTGTGCCTAATGACCCATTCCAATGATCCATGAATGGGTCAATGACTAAGGGCTGTGGCACAGTCTTTTGTCAGATCTATTGCTATGGAGGGTGAGGTGTGCACGCATTTAAAAGGACTGTGCACAGGCTAATGTATAAAGACTATAACACAATTGTCCATGGATGCATCTTACTGGGCCTGACTATACTAAAGAGGTCTTTTAACGTGTCAAAATGACATCAGACTGAGTTTAACATATCGTGGAAAAAAAATCTTACTGTTTGCTAAAAAAAACCTGCGCTTTGTAAGGTCAATCGGTACATAGAGCTAAACGTGTGGGTTTACCAGAAATCCTATCAGATTCACGAGGGTAGATCAAATATGGCAAGTTGATCTAAGCGGCATGTCGATGTTAGCCAAAGCCAATGACATTATGGGTTATCTGCTGTACGATATAGACAGGTTATCGAAATTTTAATGAATTTTACCCGTATAGCTTAAAATGGACAAAACCGTTTTGGAAGCGCTAGTAAGTTTTCTTAATACCGTAGTTAGAAAGCCTGAATCTGTTCAAAGCGACAAGGGTGATGCGTTAGTAAACACATCAGTAAAGCGTATCTTAGAATCTAGAAATATGAAGTTTTGCACATCTCATAACAAACCACACGCGACCATCATTGATTGAGTTCAGAGAACTCTAAAGACAAAAATATAGGGATACATGACATGCAATAATATGAAGAGATATATGTTGGTGTTACTGTAGTTGGAACAATATTACAATACGTCTGTCTATACAGTCGACATAGACCATAGCACCGAGTTATTGGCTTGGCGCAATATCGCGGCTAAACTTCATTGGCACGTTGTAAAGTATAGTGAGTTAGCGATAGGTGACTGGTTATGTGTAGCCGAGTTAAAGGAAGCCTTTGCCAACGGTTATTGACCAGTATGCAGCAAACAGATCTTCACAATTAGCGCCAAGGTCGCTCACCAGTCGGGGGTATATAAACTAAAGGGTTATAATGCCGAGCTATAATGGGTATGTTTTACTCCAAAGAGTTACAAAAAGTCGTTTTAAGTGAGTCCGAACTCGAATATCACGAGAAAATACTGTTTAAATATTGCAACAAGCCCAAGATTTTAGTTAAATGGAGCAGTTACCATAAGTCGTTTAACTCTTTGGTTAGCGAAGCGAGTCTTTGGACAGTTCTGAGGTTCCCAATGCTTACAACAATGGGTACCATGTCTACCACTAGTAATGAAATTACTCACCCCGACTGTCAGTGGTTGATTTGTGGCGGTAAAGCACCTCACAATGAAATTATGTATTTGGCTCCGGTTATAATAATATACATTATCATCGCCACGTGTTTAATACATTTGAGTCTACAGAATGACGACAAAGCCATGCTGATTGTCTTAGCTTGGGCTCTTTAGAGTTACCGGGGCCAAATATTAAGGGCTTTAAAGCACCCAGGTTACTGGGCCCACCAGTTTCATTTCTCGCACTAGACATATAGACATTAGTCCGAAAAATCATGGAGCAGTTTTATGTAACTCTCCCAAGAAACAGCAGCATGTCCTACTACCATGATAATATGATATCAGAGATCAGAACTCACCTTCAAACCCCTCTGACATTTAAATGTGACTAGAAGGTTCTCAATATTATATTCGAGAAGTTGGTTCACTATACTCGTAGAGTGTACTGTATTGCTAGAAGCTTACATAGATTTAAGTCTTGAATAAGAGAAGAAGACGAAAAAGAAAAAGAAAAAGGACATCAGGTTACCTTCCAAGAAATTTGATCCCTCTACGAGTTCGATACAGTGTTCTCAGACCTAACATTACATGGAGCGACGACTCCGCAGGTTGTGAGTGTCATGGAGTCTCTTGCAAAAGTATCGAAAGCGACAATCTATCTATGAATTCCTTGATGAAGTTAGTAGAGCCTAGCAGCAGCAGCAGCAGCAGCAGCAGCAGCAGCAACAGCAGCAGCAGAAGCAGCAGCAGCAGCAGCAGCAGCAGCAGTAGTAGTAGTAGAAGTAGTAGTAGTAGTAGTAGTAGTAGTAGTAGTAGTAGTAGTAGTAGTAGTAGTAGTGGCACAGGCCTTGTGAGATGTGCACAGGCTTGTTTCTTTTAGCGAATAGTAAGTACTTGCCCAATTTTCTTTTCCAAGATAGGTTAACTCAGAGTCTAAGGCCATTTGGAAAGGTTAAAAGGCTTTTTTAGGATAGTCGAGCTCAGTCAGACGCGCCCATGCGCAATTGTGCTATAGCCTTTGTAGAATACCCAGTACACAGCCCCTCTAAAAGCTTTCAGACCTCACCCTTCCATTGCAATATAGCTGACCAAAAGGCCTTGCCCCAGCTCTTAGATACTGCCACCGACCATTTTGCGTGTCATTAGACACCCAACCCACCCGACAATAAGCCAGCTGGCGTCACGTGGCACGACCAGAATGACGATATGGGATCCATTATGCCAGGTCTCTAGGCTTTAGGCCACGCACCATTCACGGGACATTAGCCCGACAACATGCCAGCTGGCATCCCATAATCTAACATAATCCAGGGCGACGGTATGAACTCCCTTACCAGTACGGCAACGTGGGTTCCATTGCAGCAGCTCAATAAACCGCCACATGTCACTGAGTTAGTCAGTCAATTACGCAGTTAATCACAAAAGCGTAATCCGAGCTGTAGTTTGACTAAATGTTAATACAGTAATTGAACGTGGGGAATGATTGCCCGTAAAGTCCTGATGATTGTTGATAAATTTGGGGTCAAAAGGGCAAAGGTCAAGGTCACGTCGACCAGATTAAATTAGTAATTTGATAACTATGTGGCTGAAAGACACATTTGTCAATAACTCTAGGTGTACTTTTGCGATCTTGATCACACTTGGGCTCCTAGAGATGCGTGATACATTGGGGGGGGGGGGGCACATGGGAAATGGCCAAGGTCAGGGTGACCCGGTTAAAATAGTATTCTGAAAATTATCTGTCTGAAAGGCACATTTGCCAATAACTTTGTTTCTTGACCAACCTGGAGTGGGAGGGTGCCCGTTGTATCCCAAAGAGATGTGCCAATTTTTGGGTCAAAATGTCAAATATCAAGGTCAAAGTGACCTGGGTAGCTACAGAGATTCTATCAATCTTGTTTTCCTGAAAATGCTTTAGACGACTATATGATAAGTCAGATGCCAGTGTACTTAAAGATAAGCAGAATGTGAGGAATTAAGTGATCTATTTCTTGTTATGCCCTGCCCAATTATAGCTAGGCACCGCCCACTTTTTTACGCTTGTTGGAATCGATTTGAAACTATAAACCTGAAATCTCAGAATCTAATTTCCAAAGTAAATGTACAGGTATATGTTGGAAATTTTAAAACTAATTTCCCAGTCAAATTAGTTTTAGAATATTCCAAATAATGATGATTAACTTGTAGATTCATCACATAATACAATTCGTACAATTTTCAATATACAATTCAGATCATAGCACAAATCTGTTTTACTAAGGTATGCTGAAGATAATCACGACAAGGACGGCTCCATCTCATTATCGGGGAGACGGGATGGCGGAACTTTCCTACCAGACTCTGGAAACTATGGGAATGAGATATCCAGTTACCACGCACGCACTCATGCAGGCATGCACGTATGCACGTACACACGACAAGGAGAAGGCACACTAGCTATTTAATCACTAGCTATTTACTCACTTGTCGATCTGTTGGGAAAACGTTTTCCACCGCATTTCCCCCTGAATTTGTGATTGCTACATCAACCCAGCTATTTGCTCCTGGTTATTAGATGTTTGTCATATGAAGTACTGTCTAAATGTAACAGGTGCACAGCTAGATAAAAGAAAATATTAATATTATTATACTGTTTGCTCTATAACCTTCTGATGCTCTTCATGCGTGACGTGACTATGATGATGATTGATTGTACCTAGGCTAGGTGTGACCTTAAATGTAAATCAAGTATAGGTCAATTACAATATCAGATAGCTACGCCAGATGTGAATCTAAGAAAATAAGGTCATTATAGAGCCACAAGAAACCTCAGTTACACGCTAAGTCAGACACCTATCATCAGATACTAAGATGACGCTACAGTGTATCAAACACCACAGAAAACCATGCTGCCATTCGATATCAGGCACAGCCCACGAATCACATATACGGAAGCAACGCGCAAAAGAAGCAGCACCGTGACCTCTGCGGTATCCTACAGATCATGGTGCACTCACATGGTGGTACCAAGCCATGCGTACTTAGAGTGGAATAGATGACGCTAAACACAGCCTAGACTTCCCACAGAGGGATACACGAAACGAAAATTAGTACTCACTCATCCTGATTAATCGGAAATGACTAGATACGTCAGTGGATCTACAGTATGGAGCTCACCTCTGACAGATGCTACAGACCCTAGTTCATGCTGATGTCAAGAAAGACTGCGAGCAAGATAGTTTCCGGTTCGTACAGTTATGCGACTCATGATGCCATGCACGCTCAAGCTGCTGATCAGTCAGACAACCACCACCATGACGGTAATTCACCTTTCCATAGTATCCGTCCATCATCTGACCTCGTATGACGTCATAATCAGCTCAGCGCGGGTATGATGACGTCACAATAATTACTTCACAAAGGGTTTCATATAGACCGTCATCAAATCTCAAATACTCCGACACGTTGTATGAATTGTACGGCTTTATAATTCTTTGCTATTTAAGAGACATGTTGTTGAATATTTTGAAACTAATTTGACTGGGCGCTGTTACTGCCTTAGGCAGTAACAGCACCCAGTCAAATTATTTCCAAAATATTCAACAGCTTACTTGTGTAGATTTTTGGAAATTGATAGTCATGGTGTTCGGAGATCGATCGATCCCAACACGAGCGAGATGTGGGTGGTGCTTAGCTAGTGATGGGCGGGGCATAGCTAACGCCTGAAAGATCCTTTGAAACAGAAGCAAGCCATGGAAGCGAAAGAATGGAAGAGGACTAAAGTAAAGTTAGATACCCGACAACAGTAATGACAGTAGACTACATAGGGATTCATTTCTAGCTAAGTCCCGCCCATTGCTAGCTAAGCTCCGCCAACCTTTTTACGTGTGGTGTATTCGATTTAAAGCTTTGAAACTTGAACTCCCAGAATCTAAGTTTCAATGTAACTATACAGGACTGGTAAGCCGCTGAATATTTTGAAAGTAATTTGACGGGGAGCTGATAAGCGTTACAAGTTCCTGCCAAATTAGTTTCAAAATATTCAAGTGTATATGTGTCTTGAAACTCAGATAGTGGGATTTTAAGAGGTAAATGGGTAACGCAAGGGACCGCGGAAGTAATTCATCACTTAAAAATCCCATACGTATTTTGTTCTACATCCATTATTCTGCTTGGTTTCTCTTCCAGCCCTTTTCTTCCAATGGACCATTCCAGTCCTAGGTATGCCCAGACCATCTCTAGCCAAGCTCCGCCCATACTTCACCCGTGTTGGAATCGATCGATCTCTGAACTCGCTGACTATCAATTTCAAGAAAACCATGCAGGTAAGCTGGTGAATATTTTAAAAACTAACTTGACTGAGTGCCGTGGCTTCCTATGGCTGCAACAACATCCAGTCAAATTAGTTTCAAAATATACAGCAGCATGTTTATTAAATAGGAAAGACATAGAATTCGAACTTGGCTACGTCATTCATGACGTCATTGATTATTACGTCATCCTGCACCGTTACACGCCATGTAGTTGATTATGACGTCATATCAATGATTGTAAACAGGAAAGGGCCATGGGCGGGCGGGGTGGAGTGGGGGTTGGTGGTGGGGCTGGATGTGGCGGTGTGGTGTGGGTGGAGAATTGTTGGAGGTGGGTGTGTGCTCAATGTTTGGAGCCATAGTTAACTACTTCACTAGTTAGCTGACAGCACAATCATAATGACCTAAATAACTCCGCCTGGAAAATTGAAAAGTCTATTACTAGTGTACGAATTGTGTGTCTTTGATAACTTGCAATTTTAAAAAGATTATGTTTAAATTTGTGAAACTAATTTAACTGGGCGCTGTTGTAGCGATAGGCAGCAACAGCCCACTGTCTACTTGGTTTCAAAATGTCCATCTCGTACCTCTATAGTCAGCTTGCCATTTATATTATATGCTAGGAACTCAGGTTTCCAGATTTCAAATCGAATCCAACACGCACACAGTGGTAGGAATTTGACTAGAAATGGCAATGGTATGGTTATAACAATGGTAGCATAGCAACCAGCCCAGCAGTGTGCAGATGAATGTGGAAGCGTAATGCTCAATGCACCGAAATAACAGAGAAACAGGGAAAAACATAGTGATGGCAGTGGAACACTGAGAACCATAGCAATAATTGTAAACCACAGAAAGCACTGCTTGCAAATGTGAAAGAGTAAGTACACAAATGTGTCAAAGACGCTGGAAGTTGAAGAAGAGTGGCAATGGACTCGCCAAACTGAATAGATCACAGTTTGTGCAAACACAATGCCCCTTGCCAGTTTATCCATCCATCATATGACGTCATAATCAACCACATGTCGTCGAGGATGATATCATAATCATGGCGTCATAAATGACGTAATTAGGTTTGTCACGAACGCAAAATTAGTGACGGACTAAATCGTTGTTGAACGAATTGTATATCTATATTATTTAATAAACATGATGTTGAATATTCAACAGCTAACCAGTATAATTTTCCGGAAATTGATAGTCTATACACAATACAGGTACACTGTTTAATATTTTAAAACTAATTTAACTGGGCGCTGTTGCTGCCATTGAAAGATGTGCAACAGCTTACCGGTATAGTTTTCTGAAATTGATGGTCAGGGAGTTGAGCAATCGATCGATACCAACACTGGCAACGTGTGGGTGGACCTTAGCTAGAGTTGGGTGGGGCAAAGCTAAAACTGTATTCCTCAATTGAGGTGACGAGAAGAAACACAGAAGTTGAGGTGGATGTGGATTGGCTGATGCCTACCTTTGATAGATCTTGAATTGCGTTCCATGTCCACATCGCATGTATTTCCTGTATATCCCGGAACACATCGACACGTAAAACCATTCACTCCATCCCTACATGTTCCATCATTAGCACAAGGATGTGGCCTACATTCGTCTATGTTAGTTTGGCATATATTTCCTGTAAAACCCGGAATACAATGACAGTGAAAACCATTAACTCCATCCAGACATGTTCCATTATTCATGCACGGATTTTGGGAAAATTCGTCTATATCAGTTTGACATGAATTGCCTGTAAATCCTGGAACACATTGACAGATAAATCCATTAATTACATCATGACATGTGCCGCCATTCCCACATGGATTTGGTGAACATTCATTTATGTTAGTTTGGCAGATATTTCCAGTAAAC
This sequence comes from Chaetoderma sp. LZ-2023a, assembly GCA_034401795.1. Classification (NCBI taxonomy): domain Eukaryota; kingdom Metazoa; phylum Mollusca; class Caudofoveata; order Chaetodermatida; family Chaetodermatidae; genus Chaetoderma; species Chaetoderma sp. LZ-2023a. The sequence continues at coordinate 128,638,734 of CM067360.1, forward strand.
CCCACAACACACATGCACGTAAAACCATTAACTCCATCATGGCATCTTCCGCCGTTCCTACATGAATTTGTTGAACATTCGTCTATGTTAGTTTGACATTTACCCCCTGTAAATCCCGGTACACATTGGCAGCTAAATCGATTGACGCCATCCTGGCATACAGCACCATTGCCACACGGGTTTGGTGAACATTAGTCTATGTTAGATTCACATCTATTTCCTGTAAATCCTGAAATACAATGGCAGTGAAAAGCGTTAATTCCATCCACACATGTACCCTCATGGCTGCAAGGAGTTGGTGAACATTCGTCTATATTGGTTTGGCATCTATTTCCGGTAAATCCTGCTACACACATACAAGTATAACCATTAACTCCATCCTGACATGTCCCACCATTCCTACACGGATTAGTTGAACATTCGTCTACGTTACTTTGGCAGGAATTTCCTGTGAATCCAGGAATACATTGACAGGTAAAACCATTAATTACATCCTGACATGTTCCACCATTCCCGCAAGGATTTGGTGAACATTCGTTGATGTTAGTTTGACAGGTATTTCCTGTGAATCCGGGAACACATTGGCAGCTAAATCCATTAACTCCATCATGACATACACCTCCATTTCCACACGGATTTGGTGAACATTCGTCTGTATTGGTTTGGTATCTATTTCCAGTTAATCCGGTTACACACATACACGTAAAACCATTAATTACATCCTGACATGTTCCACCATTCCCGCAAGGATTTGGTGAACATTCGTTGATGTTAGTTTGACAGGTATTTCCTGTGAATCCGGGAACACATTGGCAGCTAAATCCATTAACTCCATCATGACATACACCTCCATTTCCACACGGATTTGGTGAACATTCGTCTGTATTGGTTTGGTATCTATTTCCAGTTAATCCGGTTACACACATACACGTAAAGCCATTAATTCCATCCTGACATGTTCCACTATTGCTACAAGGATTTGTTGAACATTCGTCTAGGTTAGTTTGGCATCTACTGCCTGTAAATCCTGGAACACATTGACATGTAAACGCATTAACTCTATCCTGACATATCCCACCATTCGCACACGGATTTGGTGAACATTCGTCTATATTAGTTTCACATCTATTTCCAGTAAATCATGTTGTACAATGGCAGTGAAAACCATTAACTCCATCCAGACATGTTCTGCCATTGCTACAAGGATTTGGTGAATATTCGTCTATGTTAGTTTGGCATCTACTACCTGTAAATCCTGGAACACATTGACAGGTAAAGCCATCGACTCCGTCCTGACATGTCCCTCCATTTGCACACGGATTTGGTGAACATTCGTCTATGTTAGTTTGACACACATTTCCATTAAATCCTGTTGTGCAATGGCAATGAAACCCCTTAACTCCATCCAGACATGTTCCTCCATTACCACAAGGATTTGGTGAACATTCGTCTATGTTAGTTTCGCATCTATATCGGCTAATTCCCGGTACACATTGACATGTAAACCCATTGACTCCATCCTGATATACACCACCATTTCCACACGGGTTTGGCGAACATTCGTCTATGTTAGTTTCACATATAGTTCCTGTAAATCCTGATACAATGGCAGTGAAAAGCGTTAAGTCCATCAAGACATGTACCCTCATGGCTGCAAGGATTTGGCGAACATTTGTCTATATTGGTTTGGCATCTAATCCCTGTAAATCCTGCTACACACATACACTTAAAACCATTAACTCCATCTCGACATGTTCCGCCATTGCTACAAGGATTTGTTGAACATTCGTCTATGTTAGTTTGGCATCTAACCCCTGTAAATCCTGGAACACATTGGCCACATAACCATTAATTCCATCATGACAGGTTCCAACATTCGCGCACGGATTTGGCGAACATTCATCTATGTTAATTTGACAGATATTTCCTGTAAACCCCGAAACACACTGACAGGTAAACCCATTAACTTCATCCTGACATGTTCCACCATTCCCACAAGGATTGGTTGAACATTCGTCTATGTTAGTTTCGCATCTATTTCCTGTAAATCCAGGAACACAATGGCAGGTAAAAGCATTTACTCCATCCCGACATGTTCCACCATTCTCACATGGATTTGCTGAGCAATCTGAAAGCAAATTAAAATAAACATTTAATTATCCTACTATACGACTTATAGTAACGAAATTGTCTTCTAGCAATCTAACCAATACTCCCGACCCTAAGGCTCCAATGATTCTATTTTTGACCAATTGCACAATTCCTTTTCGACCTTTGCACATAATACTAGATACATTCAAAAGGGGTGGATGGAGGGTCTATATAAGTGGCACATCGGCCATCGTCTTTATGCACGCCACCTGCCAGACCAAATCTGCAAATCGTATTTGCACATATCATCTCTCTCTCTCTCTCACACACACACACACACACACACTCTCTCTCTCTCCCTCCCTCTCTTTCTCTCTCTCTCTCTCTCTCTCTCTCTCTCTCTCTCTCTCTCTCTCTCTCTCTCCTCTCTCCTATCTCTCTCTCTCCCTTTCTCTCTCTCTCTCCCTCCTCCTATCTCTCTCTCTCTCTCTCTCTCTCTCTCTCTCTCTCTCTCTCTCTCTCTCTCTCTCTCTCTCTCTCTCTCCCTCTCTCCCTCTCTTAGTTACCGCCACTATTCGATGCCGATTCACCACCTTCTCTATTGATATCATTGACAGTTGAACTGTTTTTCTGCTCCTTCTCTTGTCACATTCACTCTATAAACTATCCACCAACAAATAGGTGGTAGAGGGTATCTCACTCTCAAAGCACCTGCGTCCCAATCGTTGTCAACAGCTTAAAGTCGATTCGCGCTTCTAAGAATATTCCAAGCACGCCCCCCTTGCGTAGGATAGTACGCGTTTATAACGCCATATAATGCCCTATGAGAGAGGTTTCTATAAAACGACTAAGTCCGTGAAATCGCGTATGCGCTTGCGTCAGAGCTTCCCCGTTGGGACAGAATGTATACTAAAGTGTACCGATTCGGTAATTTCTTTATAATATTTCCTTCTCGTCATTTTTGGTACCTATCAGGACCGGAATGAGACGAGGAAACCAAAACTATTTACCTTATGAAAATCGAACCAGAAATGGCCGAGTTATCCTAAATTGACTCATTGAAATTAATTTCAAAATATTACGAGGACGTCGTATTCGGGTGTATGTATTAAATGAATGGGGGAGGGGAGAATGTCTATCACGTGATAGCGTCCCTCACCCTTCCTAGCTGCACGCTGATTGGCTACAGGTCGCCCGCTGATTGGCTGGTCCTGCCTCTGACGTAACTAGTAGTATAAAAGGAGGGAATAATCAAGAATCGAGACCACACTTCGGTGAGAGAGAGAGAGCAAGTGGTAGGCTATGTGGTCAGATCAGTGCTAGGCGTGCGCAACTGCTTACTGACTGGGGTACCCTACACCACAGCAGCGCCACTCGGAATTCAGTTCTCATTCTCTGGTCACCAGTGGAACATCCGCAATCAAAGGTTTTGCAAGCCCTCGGACGGCCATCCGGGGGCAACTAATTGAATAGAAGACTCACTCACCACCAACACCTAGAGGATCCTTCCTGCGGATGGGCCTCGCGGCCGATATGTGATCTCTTCAGTATGTAGAATGAGTGGTGACTTTTGGTGGACAACTAGTCAGATCTGCCGAACCATGCTGAAAAGTGTTATTCAAACTTCCGCGCAGCATGTCGTGTGTTTAATTAACTTTTGAGCCACAGTCTGGTGGGACTCTGCCTGGTACACCGCAAGAGCTATACGATGTATCATGTACGGTGTAACCAGTAATGTACATGCATTGTTTAATTATAAATTACAACGTTAGCCCTTCGTGTTATGGGCAACTATCAAACTTTCGTTACCGGACGGACACTTTTTAACATTTTGCTTAATTATTGTATTAGCTATTATGACTATCTAGTGAACATTCGACCACAGTCGTTCTTCTTCGCCATCTTTGAGAGTGAGCCGCATCAACAGTTCACCTCGCGTTCTTCATCTGTAACGCAGCATCTACAGTGATTTATGAACTGTTTCCGTACCGATGACTAATAGGTACTCATTTAGCTATTGCATCTATTCATTTCTTTACAGGTACTGATGACTAATAGGTACCGCCCCGGTCGTCTGAGACCGCATTTTATATTTTGTATTTTAAATGTAAATATTATCCATGTATTTGTGCTTATGACTAACGAGCACCGCAAGGTCCTATGACCTGATTTACTGTCAATACTGCGATAGTTAGTTATGTATATGGCAAGCCGCCATCCTAGTTACTTGTTTTGTTTATTATACATAAAACTCTAGGACCACAGTACGCTAGGCTATACTATACAGCAACATTCAATCTGCGTCACTTTTCCTCAAGCATCAATTTTACACTGAGGTCACTGTTCATGTTCACAGTACACGAACCTGACATGTGATCGACTAAACCTGGCTATTCTAGCTCGATAGGATAGGTTTAAATTAGTTAGGGACGACTACTCCTTAGGAGACATTTGTGTAAGCCTCTTTTCCGGATGTAGCGGATATGTAACACCGCACACTGGCTAGATTGTGTAAAATTGGCCGAATACCTTAGGGCCACTTATTATATTGAGTGATTGGCGCTTTCTATGCTCCTCTAGCCGCAAGGCTTATAAATTTTCTGGAACTCCCATCGACACGTTGGCATGATCCGACTTGGGAAACTATTGGGTTTCCAAGCGTTGAAGACCAAAGTGTCGATTTCGCGTACGCCCCATCTGTATATTCAGATACTAGTTAGCATAGATAACCCTGCCAAAGTAGGAAGCACTGCGAAAAGGTAATATATAAAACCGGCCAGCAGTGCATCTCTGGGCATTCTGAAACTAAACCCTAACGACAGGCAAATGTTAGTTCCCGGGGCCGGATCTCAAATGATCCTTCCCCGACACATGGGTGACGGATGGGACGCAGATCTCCATCTAACTCCGTACAATGACTGTGTGCGGTTTTGCAACCCACCACGCCATCAGGGGAAGGTAACTATAGATGGATATCTGTCTCTTACTCCCCGCCATAAAAACGTGTGTGCACTTTTCAAATTGCTTATGTAAGTGGTAACTTGTACTAGTGATGTTGTATGTGGTTGAGGTGTGATATGTAACCAGATCATTATATGATTCTGAAGCTATCACTCCGTAACATGTTTGCACGCTGCCTTTCTGACGGAGATGCTCTGTAGGGGAAACTGAGCATCTTCACCAGTTAGGCTCATGTGTCAAAAGATAGGTAGAAATCCCTGCCACTTGCGGCCAACGCTTGGAAGTAAATCTAACAACTACATGGTAGGTTATAATTTAGCAGAATGACCGCATAAATAAAGCGGCAACTACCAATGCAGTATCTTGTACCTACAAAAGATGACGGCGTTTGAATTCTTCGGAAATCATTTTCACATTAATTATAATTTCACTAGGTTGACTCACACTACACTTAGCTTATGTTTGAACAAGAGAGTGGCCCTGTTTGCCAGCTCTCTCCCTCCACTTCAGCGTTGAAGGCATTTTCCACTGACGGAGACCCATGCGAGGCAATTTTCTCTCACAACAATAAAATTTTGTTAGGGGTATAATGGTTTATATTAAACTACATAAGTAGCCTCGCTAGGACGCTCCCTTGCAGGGATACCGCACGGATATATACGGATCGGTGAGGTACCTCTGACGAATCCACGTAAACAAGACACCAACTTGGTTCTATGTACTGCATATTTTCTCTCGACTACTAGCAAACGAGTACCATTGTTTGTATAGTATATATTTTTGGATTAATTATCATGTCCAAGCTCCTAAATTGAGCTATGGCCCATCATACCTGTGATACCAATAGTTGGGATGAAACAGTAAGGTTCAATCTCGGCGGCAATGGTCACACGGTCCCACTGGAACGTTATCGTTCCACCGGCTCTAGAGGTCGGTCTTTTTTGGGAGAGTCAAGATACTGGATCCATTACACCGAGAACCGTAGCTAACCAGCCCTCCAGCGAATCCTGTACATGCGGTGCAACAGAGGGGAGCAGCAGAACGAACCAGCACGTACCTCCGTGAGCTACAATATGCAGGCGTGTCTGATTTAGGTGCATGGCTACTCTTTCTAATAGTTACCTGATAAATACCCCTCTTTCTATACGCGCGAAAACAAGCTCATCGTGGAGCTAATTTTCTTCTAGTTATGTCTTTTTCATAAATCACCACAGCTTTGCTATTGACAGATAGAAACGAAGGGCACCAACGTGTGTTGGCAGCCGAAATCCTCCTCTAAGTGAAGAAAGGATACAATCACATGTTCTACAACTCATTGCCCATGGGATAAAACAGAATGGCAATACATCAGCCATGCAACGACATGCTATGTCATTGCTATATACATGTAGTTTATAAGGATGTCTAAAACGGCTTCACCAGCTGATTATGAGAATGCCATAATGCCATTTGACCTAGTAGTGTTTAAGAAGACACATTGCATGAATGAGGCAATACTACAGAAATAATTACATATGTATGTTTGGTACCGTGGCATACAATAGGGAATAGATGGGTGGGTCTGTGTTCGCCGAGTTTGTTCTAAAATCATGCATGCCATTCAATGAATCAGTTAAATGTGTAGTTTGAGGGAAGAATTAAAGTCGGAAAATACTATGACACAAAACAGTTGATTGATTTAAAAGATTGATGCCCCACAAGTATTATTCAGCGCATAGCTCGGATGGTCTATTCTTGACGCACCACAAGGCGTATTGGCTGAGAGAACCATATCATTGGAAACAGGAAACACGAATAAGTTAGAATGAGTGTTTAAACATGCGACATTTCTATGATATCTAAGGCTCCTCTTCATACATCCAGCTAGGAGTTGGCAATGACACACTAGGCAGGACTACCTAGTTAACTTTTCTTATATTACATCGACCATATTTGATTGGCGTTCTCCCTCTCTCCCCCGCCCTCCCCTCCTCCTCATCGTCCTCCGCCTACCGTCCTCCTCATCCATCTCGACATAAATGCAATGTTGTTACACGTATCAATGGTGTGGCTGCCTTGTCCTTCAACTTTGAATACTCAATACTATTTGTGATGCAAAACTTACTATGCACAGCAGATATTCAGGAGAACATACACATGAGCCCTCTTCTGATTGCCCCTAAATACAAGGTTGCATGTTTCCTGAATGTCTCCCAGGTCGCGGTGTCTACTGTAGACATATTTCATCCCACAGACGATCTCTTAGCATAGCTTTTTCAACCGTGTTGCTCTTGGGTGCGTCTCTTCCATCTGTGTTCCGAGAAGGCCGAAAAATAATTGTTCCCATTCTACCAAATAAGCAATTCGAATAGAGGAATAATATACAGTGTACCATAATTATTTGTTTTGACTCAATCTAGGAGAGAGGACAACATACAAACAACTACTCGCCTTTTCCCTGTACTGTTTACATATGCAGATGAACGGCACCTATTGGTGATTCTGGCCGAAGCATGGAGTGGATGCGATTCGCCAGTGGTATATTATGTCATTGGACGGGTAATTGTTGCCAAAAGGTTTTTTCGACGGTTGGTGAGGAAGGGAACATCACAAAGGATATGTTTACCCGATTAGATGTCACATACCGAGTGTACAAGACAACCCCCATAGCAAACGTTGATGTAGTTCGACTCTCCAGGTTAATTTCAACGTTCAACGTATGGTGATGCTGAATAAAAACTTAACTTGGACATAACAGCACCCCAAAGCGCTCAAAATAAACTTGATATATCATATAAAACATTTTGAAGGTCAATATTTTTCAAAATATTTTAATTTTAGAAAACTATTTTTGTAAATTTACCAATGAATTATTTTCGCCGGCCTGGCCAATAAAGGGGTAAGTGCAAAAGAAAATAAAGTTTTTACTCAGCCAGTGTCTATCTGTCCCTTCTTAAACATGACTAGCTCAAATGGCATTATGGCATTCTTATAATCAGGGAGAAGAGTATTTTGGAAAATTTACCACTAGCCAGTCAGTCTGGAGGGAAATATTCAAAAATACGCTTCTCTAGACCTTTCAAAAGGTAATTGTCTGAAGAGCACTGCAAAGTTGCTTTTTGCTCAGTTTGACCATTAAACTGTTAAGTTGGCGCAATAGGTGTTAAGAGAGCACATGTGCCAAAGCCAGACAGTACCAACGCCAGATATCCCTGTGCAAACATAGAATAGGTGTTAAGAGAGCACATGTGCCAAAGCCAGACAGTACCAACGCCAGATATCCCTGTGCAAACATAGAATAGGTGTTAAGAGAGCACATGTGCCAAAGCCAGACAGTACCAACGCCACATATCCTTGTGCAAACATAGAATAGGTGTTAAGAGAGCACATGTGCCAAAGCCAGACAGTACCAACGCCAGATATCCTTGTGCAAACATAGAATAGGTGTTAAGAGAGCACATGTGCCAAAGCCAGACAGTACCAACGCCAGATATCCCTGTGCAAACATAGAATAGGTGTTAAGAGAGCACATGTGCCAAAGCCAGACAGTACCAACGCCAGATATCCCTGTGCAAACATAGAATAGGTGTTAAGAGAGCACATGTCCCAAAGCCAGACAGTACCAACGCCAGATATCCATGTGCAAACATTGAATAGGTGTTAAGAGAGCACATGTGCCAAAGCCAGACAGTACCAACGCCAGATATCCATGTGCAAACATAGAATAGGTGTTAAGAGAGCACATGTGCCAAAGCCAGACAGTACCAACGCCAGATATCCATGTGCAAACATAGAATAGGTGTTAAGAGAGCACATGTGCCAAAGCCAGACAGTACCAACGCCACATATCCATGTGCAAACATAGAATAGGTGTTAAGAGAGCACATGTGCCAAAGCCAGACAGTACCAACGCCAGATATCCATGTGCAAACATAGAATAGGTGTTAAGAGAGCACATGTGCCAAAGCCAGACAGTACCAACGCCAGATATCCATGTGCAAACATAGAATAGGTGTTAAGAGAGCACATGTGCCAAAGCCAGACAGTACCAACGCCAGATATCCATGTGCAAACATAGAATAGGTGTTAAGAGAGCACATGTGCTAAAGCCAGACAGTACCAACGCCAGATATCCATGTGCAAACATAGAATAGGTGTTAAGAGAGCACATGTGTGCCAGACAGTACCAACGCCAGATATCCATGTGCAAACATAGAATAGGTGTTAAGAGAGCACATGTGCCAAAGCCAGACAGTACCAACGCCAGATATCCATGTGCAAACATAGAATAGGTGTTAAGAGAGCACATGTGCCAAAGCCAGACAGTACCAACGCCAGATATCCATGTGCAAACATAGAATAGGTGTTAAGAGAGCACATGTGCCAAAGCCAGACAGTACCAACGCCAGATATCCATGTGCAAACATAGAATAGGTGTTAAGAGAGCACATGTCCCAAAGCCAGACAGTACCAACGCCAGATATCCATGTGCAAACATAGAATAGGTGTTAAGAGAGCACATGTCCCAAAGCCAGACAGTACCAACGCCAGATATCCATGTGCAAACATAGAATAGGTGTTAAGAGAGCACATGTGCCAAAGCCAGACAGTACCAACGCCAGATATCCATGTGCAAACATAGAATAGGTGTTAAGAGAGCACATGTGCCAAAGCCAGACAGTACCAACGCCAGATATCCATGTGCAAACATAGAATAGGTGTTAAGAGAGCACATGTGCTAAAGCCAGACAGTACCAACGCCAGATATCCATGTGCAAACATAGAATAGGTGTTAAGAGAGCACATGTGCTAAAGCCAGACAGTACCAACGCCAGATATCCATGTGCAAACATAGAATAGGTGTTAAGAGAGCACATGTGCTAAAGCCAGACAGTACCAACGCCAGATATCCATGTGCAAACATAGAATAGGTGTTAAGAGAGCACATGTGCTAAAGCCAGACAGTACCAACGCCAGATATCCATGTGCAAACATAGAATAGGTGTTAAGAGAGCACATGTGCCAAAGCCAGACAGTACCAACGCCAGATATCCCTGTGCAAACATAGAATAGGTGTTAAGAGAGCACATGTGCCAAAGCCAGACAGTACCAACGCCAGATATCCCTGTGCAAACATAGAATAGGTGTTAAGAGAGCACATGTGCCAAAGCCAGACAGTACCAACGCCAGATATCCATGTGCAAACATAGAATAGGTGTTAAGAGAGCACATGTGCCAAAGCCAGACAGTACCAACGCCAGATATCCCTGTGCAAACATAGAATAGGTGTTAAGAGAGCACATGTGCCAAAGCCAGACAGTACCAACGCCAGATATCCATGTGCAAACATAGAATAGGTGTTAAGAGAGCACATGTCCCAAAGCCAGACAGTACCAACGCCAGATATCCATGTGCAAACATAGAATAGGTGTTAAGAGAGCACATGTCCCAAAGCCAGACAGTACCAACGCCAGATATCCATGTGCAAACATAGAATAGGTGTTAAGAGAGCACATGTGCTAAAGCCAGACAGTACCAACGCCAGATATCCATGTTTGACCATTAAACTGTTAAGTTGGCGCAAAAGGTGTTAAGAGAGCACATGTGCCAAAGCCAGACAGTACCAACGCCAGATATCCCTGTGCAAACACAGAATAGGTGTTAAGAGAGCACATGTGCCAAAGCCAGACAGTACCAACGCCAGATATCCATGTTTGACCATTAAACTGTTAAGTTGGCGCAATAGGTGTTAAGAGAGCACATGTGCCAAAGCCAGACAGTACCAACGCCACATATCCATGTGCAAACATAGAATAGTTGTTGGATACTATAAGTGATGTGCGGGTCAGATATCACCTCATGTTCTGGCGGATCTTCTGGACAGTGAAGTAACAATCTAGAGAATGGGCAGTGAAACAATTGAACTGACGATGTAATCAGTCTCTGATAGCGCCAATAACTGATTGAGTGCTGATGATATGATCAACTACGTTTATAAATATATTGTCTGACATGCAGATGGCACGCAAATAGGCATTCATCAGCGCTTTGTCAATCAATGCGATGTACACGTGTCCGCTTTCAGGAAGATGGCAAAATCAATGCTCAGCTGATTTATTTATACAACTGATTTGAACATAGCCCTGATAACAGCCCAGTACCCTGTGTTAGCATGTACCCTGATAAAGCAGCTTACTGGGCCGAAACTGGGCCGGTACCGGGCCGATACTGAAAGTATCGGCACGGTCTCGGCCAGGCACCGGCCCAGTAAGCTGTGTTATCTGGGTAACATATGCACACATCACAGAAGCCTCTAGAAACAATGTTTTGCGTGGACATTCATTATACGCCATGGTACGGAGATTCAATATCATGTTCATTTCAACTTTCAGTTCCGTATAATTCCAGTTTTCGGTTATTTGCACACATGGAGATTCTGCCAGTTGTCATAGTAATAACATTCCATGCCATAAATGAACATTGGTCATTTTGAACTATCAGATCGTGCTTATTTATCATTTACACTTAATGTCAAAATAATGCTCTATTAGTGATTCGCCACAGCTGATATTCGAATCAATATAGACTCTACGGACTCATATTTTTACGCAATTCTACAAGCAATGCGAGGGTGGGGTGGGGGAGGGTTGGGGGCTGGGGGATTTAGAGATTTAGAATACGCCTTCCGATGTTTGCGCTTGCATTCTAAAAGCAAGCCCGGGACGGGGAGTCGTTTTGCTGACCGTGACAAATAATCTTATTTTAAAGTTAAATGGCCGTTTCCAATGTATTCATCCGTCATATGATGTCCTAATCAACAACGTGACGTGGATGATGACGTCATAATACATGATGTCATGAGTGACGCAGACAAGTAAGATAAGACTTACATTAAAGACGGATTAAGCCTTACTATACGAATTGTATGTCTTTACTTTTTAATAAACATTATATTGAATAGTTTGAAAGTAATTTGACTGGGCGCTGTTGCTGTCATAGGCAGCAACAACACCCAGTCCTATTAGTTTCAAATTATTCAACAGCTTACCTGTATAATTTTCCGGAAATTGATAGTCATGGAATTCAGGGATCGATCGATCCCAATACGGGCGAAGCGTGGTTGCAGCTTAGATAGAGATGGGCGGGGCATAGCTAAAACTGGAACGGTCTATTGTCGTGCTAAAATCGTATCTATTTGGGGTTGTATGATTGTGCAACAGATGTAGCATAGTAATGATGTAATTGAGGATCCTACCAGTCACTCTAGTGTCTAACACCATGATCAAAATACATCACTTGTTAGCTGACTTCACGATCAAACGACGTAGGTCCGATACCAAAGGAGCATAGGTCCAACAGTAACTGTCCTTGACGAATTTATATTTAGCATACATTATCTGGAATATTTTAGAATTAACCGGACTGGGAGATGTTGCTGCCAATCAGATCCGCATCGAATCAAATCCTGGATCCTCAAAAACTACTTGTCCGGTTTGGTTCAACTGTTAACACAAGAAACATTGGGCCGATTCGGAAAATCCAACAAATTAGAATATGACCAACAAAAGTAAAAGAACGGATCTGTAATCTATAATTACTCTTGTTGCCTTAGAAACTGTGAGCAGTGGCTCGGGTTGTTACTAAAACATGTACCAATTTCTGTGTATACAATGTGTTTCGGCATCTGACTTACGATATACTTTAGAATTGGTTGAGTTGGTTTTGTAATCAGTGTGTGTTTGAATTTTTCTCAATAAAGTGAGTCAGAATTTCCTCATCAGCTCAATTCCAGATATATATATATGCCATCTAGAGGGGTATGATCTGCCCCTCAAGTACTTGACGTCAAAATCAGGCCAGGCATGAAAGGGGAAACGCCTGACAGCAAACGTCTGAATGGTTTGTTTTGGTGGAATTTACAATTTATTAAACGCTCTGCTGAAACTAATTTGATTTGACATGATACTATTTACATGTAGCATGTGCATGTGTTTACATATAACATACTGCATGGTTCGCCTCTTATGTTATCCAGAAAATATGTGTTTCGCCCATCAATAGCTCCAGTGGTAGAGAATGCTGCGAATTCCAACTGCAATAAGACGAATCGATGCATATGATTAAGTCTGTGTCTACCCGATCATTCGTCACATCAATATTATGAAACCTTCTCAAATCGTAATCTGTACATATTTATCTCCCACTCTCTCGCATATTCTCACTCTCCCACTCTTTCACCTCTCTCTCCCCCACGATCTCATTCTCTCTCTCTCTCTCTCTCTTTCTCTCTCTCTCTCTCTCTCTCTCTCTCTCTCTCTCTCTCTCTCGAATAATAGAGCATAGATTACGCAAGAGTATATCTGATTTGCGCTAAGCGTACTAACTATTTTATCGATCTGATAGCTTACCTTCCATTCCCCCGTTGTCACATTTTGTACGGGAAGTTTAACCTCATGCCATTGCCCGTCTTTATCGCCTTCTATCACTGTGGTACTCCCCAGTGGTATGCCATTTGTCTGAGTAACGCTGGCTGACAGTCTTGTCAGCGATGAAATGTTCATATAGTAAGAAAACCGGATAAAACACAAAAGACCTATTTGCACTGGTGATGTCAGATTTGCAGACCGATAATTTAGGGAACCAACTCGTAGCGCAAACATTACACCACCTACATAGTGCAAATTATATTATTATTATTATTATTATTATTATTATTATTATTAGTAGTAGTAGTAATAGTAGTAGTAGTAGTAGTAGTAGTAGTAGTAGCAGCAGCAGCAGCAGCAGCAGCAGCAGCAGCAGCAGTAGTAGTAGTAGTAGTAGTAGTAGTAGTAGTAGTAGTAGCAGCAGCAGCAGCAGCAGTAGTAGTAGTAGTAGTAGTAGTAGTAGTTTATTTATTTTTTATTTTTAGTTTTGAGACAAGGTCATTCACGCATCGTATGAGAAAACAACAAGTGAGCAGAAAAACATGGTTGGCCTCAACTGCAAACCAAACGAAGCCCTAAGTAAAGTGTGATGTTCATTTCGACTGTTTTGATATATAAGTAAAGTCTTAAAATGTGTGGCGACATGAGCTCCTAAAATATATATATGTAGTTTCCGTGCGTTCTGTTGTCCAGTCAGCTTTGTAATGAGTGGATCATCTACATAGGATTTTCCTCGGTTGGTATTTATTGTTTCATTTATATTTTAGGAGCTCATGTCGCCACACATTTTAGGACTTTACTTATATATCAAAACAGTCGAAATGAACATCAAACTGAACTAAGACGTCAAATCAGTGAACGATCAAAGGAGCCGACGACCTGGTAAATGAACTCATGACCACCGATGATTGTCTAATGATATTTCAGAGCAAGCACGCATTAAAGATCAGCACTTCCAATTCACCTTTCCAGAGTATCTACCCATCATATGACGTCATAATCAACTACGTGATGACTAGAATGACAGCATAATGAATGACGTCATGAATGACGTCGATAAGTACGTCACGAACGCATATTTGAAGACAAAGTGTATGTCTTTACTATTTAATAAATATTCTATTGAATATTTTGAAACTAATTTGACTGGGCGCTGTTGCTGACATTGTTACACAATATTTAACAGCTTCCCTGCATAGTTTTCAGAAATTTATAGATAGGACATTCGGGGATCGATCAATTCCAACACGGCGAGGTGTGGGTGCAGCTTAGCTAGTGATGGGCGGGGCATAGCTAAAAATGGAAAGGTCCATTTAACCCCTTGCTGTACATCACTCTGAGGACCGCGTCATCTGGTCTGACCAGAGAAAGGATCACACAATTAAGGAATGGTTCAAATATCAGTTCACCAAAACCGAACCCGAACGTTTGCCCACGCTTGAAGGCTAGCCACGGCACCTATAAAAGCAGAAGTAGAAGTTAGAAAGCTTTATCTTCTCTGACGAATGGTCACGCAATGATCGCCTGGCAACATTAATAACGAATTCCTTAATTGTGCGGTTATCTCATTTTAGAGATAATATTGACACATTTACTGGAAATTGCCTGAGTTCTTCTACGCGAGGACGTAGCTGCACTGACATATTCCGGGACAACGAATGTTGACATCAATAGTAGTTCAAAGCATTGTGACTTCTACAAGAGAGGAATCGGCATGTCAACTGCATGTAATACCATCAAGAGAACGCAGATCATTGAATTCCTGCACCCAGCTGGCTGCGACGATGCCGAACTACTCCTGGTGATACTCTTATTGGCAAACACAGAACTAAATATTCGCATCAAATCAATGCGTTCTGTACAGTTTGAGATACCAATAGGATCACCACAAGGTGGTGGTGTATCACCAGCGATCTTCACTCGCAGCCTCCTGGTAGGTCTGTTATCGGTTTGAGAATCCTCCCCAGCAGGCACATGACGTTGTTTCAACGTTGAATCCACGTTGAAATCACGTCATGACGTGATTTCAACGTGGATTCAACGTTGAAACAACGGCATGTGCCTGCTAGGTCCAATCGCAATCATAGGTAAGCCACTAGAGATGGCGTGTTCAGATGGTGTTGACTTTATCGACGATGAAAAAGGTTCCTCTTGATATACTACTTCCAAAAGGTGCAGAAAAGCCTAAGGCTGAAAACCTCTTAGTGAATGAAGTCTACTAACGTATACCTATCCAGCACCACAGCAATGAATGATCATGGCACACCGAGGCACTGAGAAATAAAAGAAGGGCAAGATCTTAGCTTGCCTCGTCTGCAGTTCTATCGACATTGGAATTCGCTGTGTGACAGGAAATATCGCATTCCGTTCATTTGCAAGTTGTAGATTCATGGCACTAATGTCCCGATGAAAGTCAAGATGTAAATATATGATGCTACTTGTGATGCAATACTGTCGTACAATTCACCTTTCCAGAGTACCCACCCATCATATGACGCCATAATGAACTGCGTGATGTGTAGAATGACATCATAATGAATGACATCATGAATGACGTCGATAAGTACGTCACGAACGCATATTTGAAGACGGTCTATGCGCTGTTGTACAAATTGATTGCTTTTACTATTTAATAAATATTCTGTTGAATATTTTGAAACTAATTTGACTGGGCGCTGTTGCTGCCATAAGCAGCAACAGCGCCCAGTCAAATTAGTTACACAATATTCAACAGCTTCCCTGTATAGTTTTCAGGA
The DNA here is from genome assembly GCA_034401795.1 of Chaetoderma sp. LZ-2023a. NCBI lineage: Eukaryota > Metazoa > Mollusca > Caudofoveata > Chaetodermatida > Chaetodermatidae > Chaetoderma > Chaetoderma sp. LZ-2023a. The sequence continues at coordinate 128,654,947 of CM067360.1, forward strand.
AATTGATAGCTAGGACAGTTGGGGATCGATCAATCCCAACACGGCGAGGTGTGGGTGGAGCTTAGCTAGTGATGGGCGGGGCATAGCTAAACATGGAAAGTCCATTACAACAGCTGGGCAGCTCCTGAAGCTCCCTTGAATAACCGTGATGTATGGTATCGCAAGCGTATGCGAGCCATCACAAATCATATTTATTATTATTATTATTATTATTATTATTATTATTATTATTATTATTATTATTATTGTTATTGTTATTATTATTACTATTATTATTATTATTATTACTATTATTATTATTATTATTATTATTATTATTATTATTATTATTATTATTATTATTATTATTATTATTTTGTGAATGGAAATATCCATGACGTAATTAAAAGTGGTTTAACTATGAACAAATTCTGCATGACCTACATACCACGGTCTGTTCCTAAGCTGTGGTCAACACGTGGTCCAACAATTCCAAATGCCGAGGCACCTATTATGGTGTTTCTTTCCCATCGCATACCTTGAGGTTGATTCCTTATGGTATATCCACACTGGGAGCGGTCAAAGTCACAAGTGATGTTACCGACTGTCAATGGCAAACATATTTAATAGTATGGCAATGGTAACCACCCTTCTCTAACTAAGCTCCACCAACACTTCTCCCGCGTTGCGATCAATCGACCCTTGCACTCCATGAATCTCAATTTCCAGGAAACTATACAGGTTAATTAGTTTCAAAATATTCAACAGCTTGTTTATTAACCATGCATCACTCATATCAGCCGAAAGCGGCTTCTGCAGTGGTCTTGAGAAATGTCCATTTGAAGACCAAGAGAAGACTGTTTTTGAGAATTTACCACTGGAATGACTGCCTCGGTTATCGAGTGGTATATAGTGGTCAATTTTGCCAAAATAGTATTCTCTTGTTCTGCAAATCGACATTCTTCATGGGAAAATTGAAATTTTCGTTAAAAATTTGAGAGTTAAAGGATTACATAGTAAAGCTATGCAATTCGTACAACAACGCTTAAACCGTCATCAAATATGCGTTCCTGACGAACTTAGCTACCACATTCATGATATAATTGCTTATGACGCAATCCAACGCGTCACGTACTCGTTTATGACGTCATATGACAGAGAAACTGGAATCCTCAATAGACCTTTCCATTTTTAGATATGCCTCGCCCATCACTAGCTAAGCTCCACCCACACCTCGCCGTGTTGGGATTGATCGATCCCCAAATGCCCTAGCTATCAATTTTCTGAAAACTATATAGGGAAGCTGTTGAATATTTTGTAACTAATTTGACTGGGTGCTGTTGCTGCATATGGCAGCAACAGCGCCCAGTCAAATTAGTTTCAAAATATTCAACAGAATATTTATTAAATAGTAAAAGCAAACAATTTGTTCATTATGACGTCATGTGATGGGTGGGTACTCTGGAAAGGTGAATTAGGCATAGCGTCTGCGGAATGGATTTACAAGATAGTTGCGTTGTGGGCGATATTTTGCTTAGCATTTCGTCCAGTATTTATAGGATCCGGCTCATTTCAGAATATATCAATTTCAAGAGTTGTGGAATCAATCACTTAAAGCTACCGAAAATAATTTTCAAAATGACTGCGTTGTAATCATTTGAGATTTTGGATTCGGGTGTATTGTGAAATGAATCTGTAGTACACCACACCGAACGAATTTCTAAAATTGTGTATGATTTGGTTTAAGCTACATAGAGGCATGGTACATACACTGATGTTCAAGATCCCTGCTTGCTGACTATTTTGGCTCGTCTATCCTGACTAATTAGTTGTACCAATTAACTATAATAATCTTGCTCACACTACCCATAATGGAAATCAACTATTTTGAATAACTTCTTTAAAGTTACAGATAGTCATCACATGGAAATACATTTTCAAGTTGGCTGCTTTACAACCATTTTGGCTTTTGCATTCATGCCTATTTGGAAGATGTCTTCATCATAGCATACCCAATGGATTTCCAATCTTTTTTTAAAATTTTCTCAAAGTTGGTGTAACTTATCATAGTGAAAGCGGTTTCAAGATAGCCACATGGATGCACTATTTGATGTCACACCTAGACCAATATAAGTATGTAATACTTCCGATATCACATCCAATAGAGGGATCATTTCTAACTATTGAACACACATTTCTATCTAAGCTTCGTTGGAGACAATAATTTGAATCCTAAATCCCCGAGAGCCCACAATCAAGGTGAGTACACAGGTAACCTTTTGAATATTGTGGCAGTAATTTGAGTGGGGGCGGGGTGTGTGGTGTGGTGGGGTGGGTGGTGGGGTGGGGTTTGGGGGCTGGTGCTGCTAATGGCAGCAACAGCTCCTAGAGAAATTAGTTTCAAAATATTCAAAAGGAGTGACAGATCGGATGCCTCTAATACTTTCCAATAGTTTCTAGCAAAGATACGTTGTGCTATCGTACACCCAATAATTCGATAGTTAATTATTCGCTATACTGGGTCAATTGATTGCTTACATAGGTTGTCCACGAACTAGGTCAAGCAGACACGCATTGCATATTGAAGCTAGTCTGTGCAGAAATGTGCCCACCGAACAAGCTTGGTGCAAATCGACAAAATTAGCATTTTACGAAATATCTCATATGCAGAAAGGGGTCATAACTCTGTATTGTCACAAACTATTAACATGATTACGATTAACGTAGTATATATATTTTAATATCGACATTCTTTCCAAGAATAGCCGTAATACACCTCCTATGTTTATAAGTTTCCTTAATCATGAGTCCGTAATTTATCCTAGTTCGTGATCAAGCTAATTTCGCGTAAATTGCTACAATGTTTACTAGTTTGTTTTAAAAGATCATCGTAGCCACTTGTTAGACCAGGATCATATAAAGGATCGGTGGGTTTACAATTATCGTATTGTATTTTGTTGAATAATTTTGAGAGACCCATATATATGCAATTTCATGTCCGCATTTTTATTGTATTGTTTATATCCGGGATTTGGTTCTCGATCAAGTCGCCAATTCTACGTATCGTACCCACTAATATTTAAGTTGTAAAACCCCGTATCACTATTCATGATTTTGGGATCTGGTGGTCAATTTATAGCATAGTTCGTTAACCAATGGTCGTGGTTGTATTCATATAGAAAAGTTAATTTCATGCGTGCTGTAAGGTGTGCGTGCGTGCGTGCGTGCGTGCGTGCGTGCGTGCGTGCGTGCGTGCGTGCGTGCGTGCGTGCGTGCGTGCGTGCGTGCGTGCGTGCGTGCGTGCGTGCGTGCGTGCGTGCGTGCGCGTATGCGTGCGCGTGTGTGCGCGCGTGTGTGCGTTTGTGTGCGTGTGCGCGTGTGCGCGCGCGCGTGTGTGTGTGTGTGTGTGTGTGTGTTTTCGCCTCCCTTTTACGATCTCAGTTCCTCAGAGGTTCGATAACTATAGTTTGTTTCACATATTTAGGTAACAGTAATTTATTATACAAGTTTTGATAACTATAATTCGTTTCAGAGGTTTTGAATCGGTAACTACGGTATGTTCCACATGATTTGGTAACTATTGTTGGTTTCACATATTTAGAGAGCTGTAGTTCACGTCATACTTATAACAACATTTGATTTTTATTCCTTTACTTGAACTGTTTATGAATCATTATTAGCTACTTCTGTCAAGCGTTTATCGCTGGTCGCCTTCACGGAAATCCATCTGTTGTTGATATAGTAACATTAAAGATAAGCTACATTATGTATTATTAGTCATATTGATTATAACGATAGTTGCACTCATATTGCTTTCTTTTGGTTTCAGTAAATCGTTGATATGTTGTTCGTTGCTACATTGGTATGTTGAAATGGAACTTGATAATAAATCGTTCGTTCATTTGTTATACAACGCATTTATTACCTTGTTTATATCCCTTGTAAATTAACAGCCACACATTGGCTTACATTGCATAGCAAAATATGCCAGAAAAAGGTATTTGCGATAGATGTTTAAATACTTTTCAAATAAGATAAGGGACATAACTCTAGTGCCTCAAGTTCTTTGTCCTAAAATGGATGCTGCAAAGGATAACAGATTTGTCAAATTTGGCTTAATATCTAAACATATGACGAAATATGATCAAATGTATTTCCCAGTAGGTGTCAATATAGGAAGACATTCCAAGAGCCATTACTCTGACTTGTGAAGGCGTGGTCAGTCCATATTCATGACCCGAATAGATGTCACTAAATGGAAGATACTTGCCAATCCATCAGCAAATAGAGAAACGTGCCACAATTGTTGAGAAATAACAGATTTGCGGATGGGAAAAGTAAGTGCATTTTAGTACCTGTCGTGAGATATTTTCAAAATCTGATAACCCGCCTGCGCTAACCTATTGGAAAGTCCTACATAGTATAGCATAGGTATAGTTCAGGGTTTATAGTCTGCTTCTTCTTGCATGCTCAGCCGACTTTCCAACATTTCCCGCTGCTCGTTGGGCCTTTTTCATTCGTGGGCAATCTCAACTCCCTTTGGGAACATACAGCCAAGCTGTCGTACATGATTCACTGACTTCACTTAAGGTATATTAAATCAATTATATGGGTCTAGTTTTCTCCCCACATGTCAGTAATCTGACTGACCATATTTACAGTATAGCTCCTAAATAAGCTAACACGTTTCCATGACAAACACAGAAACATGTTAGTTAAAATATAATTTTGAGAAAGCAATTAATGGTCTGTTTAATGTTTTGGACACAATTTGATGGAAATCCGTTGCTGCCTTAAGAAGCAATGGCTTGAAATCAAATTAAGTCCAAAATATTCAACAATACTTTGTATTTTGTTTTGGAAACTGTTTAAGTTATTTTTAGATGTTTCAATACAGACATCGATGTCTCTGAATAAATAAAATATGATCTGTTTTGTTTGAGTTTATTCTATTTGATTTGATTTCCTGAGTTAATGGAAGATTTCTGTTCAGCCATCAATCATATGACGTCATAATCAACTACGTGGCGTGTATGCCAACGGCATAATCAATTACGTCATGAATTACGTAACTAGGTCCGTCACGAACGCTTAACTGATGACGAACTAAACGTTGTTGTACGAATTGTACGTATTTACTACTTAATTAACATGCTGTTGAATATTTTGAAACTAATTTAACTGGGCGCTGTTGTTGCCATAGCGACCAGTTAAATTAGTTTCAAAATATTCACCATCTCACCTTAATAGTTTTCTGGAAATTGATACTCAGGAAGGTCAGATCGATCGCAATACTGGCGAAGCGTGGCTGGAGTTTAGTTAAAGATGGTCTGGGCATAACTAAAATTGGATTTATCCACAATCTATAAACTCACCAACAAGGAAAGCCGGCCATACCAGAAGTATCGTGAAAGGCAATAGTCGATCCATCCCAGCATACATTGATCTACCTGGGCAGAATGCTACACTACAGTCTCACGTAACGACGTGTCGTATCGTAAATTGATCAACATTATATACGTGGTTACCTGTATTATCCTGACCCTTCAAACTCTAGAGAATCAGATTCCAAAAGTTATCTACAATTTAATAAATGGTCTGTTGAAAATTCTCGTGAACACTTTGAAACCACAGTGACTGGAAGTCGTCGCTTCCTATGGCAGCGACGGATCCCAGTAAAATTAGTTTCAAAATAATTAACAGCCTACATGTGCAGCTACATTGAAATTGAAATTCTGGGAATCTATAGTTGAAATGGTTAAATAACTTGTGGAGTAGGCTATATTCCGCTAAATATGAATAATCTATGTGACTAACCCCATCAAACCCTGAATTCCCAGAATTTAACGTTAAGGAAAACCATGTCGGTAATCGGGTAAATATCTTAAAAACCATGCAGCAACTGTTACAGCTTCCAGTCAAATTACTTTCAAAATATCCAAACGAATAGTGCCTGCATTGTAAATGATTGTTTCGTATTTGATGTTGGGGTTGAAAGTGTTAATCTCCCATCATTTCTTTATCTCTAATCACTGAGCCAATGATCGAGTACACGTAACAGTGGTACTGTACGTCTTAACGCCTTCATCCCTGCAAAATAAAGCGCTTAGGAAAATTACTTTGCTTACAAAGCATGAATTAATTAGCGGCATATGATGAATTATATATATTTAAGTGTATTTGAACTTGTATTTGAATCTATTGTTTGCTAACGGTCGTTGATGGTGTTATTTTATAAAATTGCGTGGATTTGTCATTAAAACATTTACACTTAATCCGGCCAATATGCCTTCTGCAGTGGTCTTGGTAAATGTCAATTTGCAGACCGAGAGAAGGCTATTTTGGCAAATTTACCACTGGAATGCCTGGCTCGATAAACGAGCCAGTCATCTCAGTGGTAAATTTTCAAAAAATAGTCTTCTCTTGCTCTTCAAATGGGCATTTCTACGAGAAAATTGGAATATCTGTTAACAGATTTGAGTGCTGACGGGTTAATGTATAGCAATCCAGCAGCAACCTGGGACGAGATCGCTTAATCCCCTTATAGGCCTGCTTGACATACTGAGGCGAATACTGTTTACATTTTAGCTGTGGTAAGAATCTGGTATAAAGGCACATCTACCGCGTAATCATATATCACATATCATCACTTGTAGCTGATTATCCCAAGACGGTTACATGCTGACCCGGATTGGCTATGTTGATCAGGGCCAGATTAAGGGTCTCGTAGGCCCTAGACACCTCTTAATATGAAATAGCCTTAGTCTGCAGATGAAAGTGTCGGATGTATTTCCTTGTTCTCAAAGACAATTTCATGCATCTCTCGACATAAATATGAACCTTCAGTTGGATGCGAACGTATTCAATTGTTACCTACTCAGAGTTAGGGAGGTACGTACGAAAATCTCTTACCCTTGGTTGAATAAAAGCGGAATAGACAGATTTAGAAGGATTTCAGGTTTTCAGAAGATATCAGAAGGTTTTCAAGAACATCTTTGATATTCAGCAACAACTGTTCCATTCTCACATATTCGTTCCAAAATCAACTAACCCATTTCATCTATGAAAGCCATGCATGAAGATTCCAGCCTATCTCTCGATCATATGCCGTCATAATTAACCTCGTGATGTGTAGGATGACATCATACTCGATAACGTCATGAATGACGTAGATAAGTTCGACACGAACGCTTAATTGATGACGGATTAAGCGTTGTCGTAAGAAGTATATGTCTTTACTTTTTAATAAATGTAATGTCCTTGAATATTTTGAAACTAATGTGACTTCGCACTGTTGCTGCCGGTTAAATTAGTTTCAATATATTTAACAGCTTACCTGTATAGTTTTCTGGAAATTGATAGTCATTGAGTTCACGGATCGATCAATACCAACATGCGCGAAGTGTAGGTGGAGCTTACCTAAAGATGGGCGGGGCATAGCTAGTAACAATAATAATAAAAATAATAATAATAATAATAATAATAATAATAGTACACTTATATGGCGCAAAACTCCACGCGAAAGGCGTGCTCTATGCGCTCACAAAACGACGAAAAACGTAAATTTTAAGTAAACGGTTTTGATGGCATTGGCTAAAAAGGATGGTTTTCAGTCTGCGCTTAAATGAGGCCAATGTAGGACAGGATTTAACATCGAGTGGAAGCAAGTTCCATTCGATTGCAGCTGCGTATGAAAATGTTTTAGACTCATAGGATGTCATACGGGTTGGAAGAACCGTTAATTCATTTTTGTTCTCAGGTCTTAGTGATCGTCCAGGAATGTATGGCACTGTTAGTTCGGAAAGGTATGAAGGAGCAGTTCCCGCTCTACACTGGTACGTCAGACAAAGAATTTTGAAGCGAATTCTTTGTTCGATCGGTAACCAGTGTAAAGCTTTCAAAAGAGGAGAGATTCGTGCATATTTGGGACAGCGAGAAATAATCCTGACGGCAGTGTTTTGAATCGCCTGCAGTTTATTGATGAGCACCTTTGGGGCACCCATCAATAAACTGTTGCAATAGTCTAAACGAGATGTTACAGTAGCTAACACTTGATGGTGGCCTCTTTGGTTAGGAATTTCCTGATTCTACTTATGTTTCATAATTGCAAGTAGCATAATTTACATAGGTAATTTACATGGTTTTCCATGGTTAGCTCACTGTCTAGCCATACACCCAAATCTTTGACAGAGTTAGACACCCGAATTGAGCTGCAGCCGATAGTTACGCTATCTATTTGAGACGCGCCTATTTGCAGGACCTATTAGGAGAACTTCTGTCTTATCGTCATTACATTTTAACATATTTGATGTCATCCACTCTTTTATGTCACTGCAACAGTGTGATAGTTGTTCAGCGACTACGCCCGCATCACCTGCGGACGGTAGGAAGCTATTTATCACTTGTGTGTCGTCCGCGTAGAAGTGGTTGAGAAGGCCATGACGGTCGATGATTGAGCCAAGCGGTTTAGTGTACAGAGTAAATAGCACAGGGCCCAGTACTGAGCCCTGAGGCACGCCACACTTAAGTTCAACCGAATCGGAGTAGTTACCATTTACATAGACCGTTTGGTATCTATATACTAGGTAAGACTGAAACCAGTTTGAGGCACTTCCTCTTATTTCGAATTCGTTTTGAAGCCGTGACAAGAGATTCTGGTGGTCAATAGTGTCAAAGGCTGCACTAAGGTCGAGAAGTAGCAGTAATGCTACATTGCCGTTATCAACGGAACAGCGGAGATCATTTAAGACTCTAAGTAGGGCAGTCTCTGCGCTGTGACCATGTCGATAGGCAGATTGGAAAGGTTCGTAGAGATTGTTACTATATACATGATCAGAAAGTCGTTCACATGCAGCCCTTTCAACCAGCTTTGACATAAACGATAAACTGGATACAGGCCTGTAGTTCTTTAGGTTATCTTTGTCAAGGCCAGCTTTTTTCTCGGACACAATACTACTGGAGGGTGCGGCCATATAGGGACATAGTACAGAGTGCTCTAACCCGCCTCAAAATTTTCTCACTCATCATTCTGTAAATCGTTCCTCATAGTTTCACCCAAAGGGAAGGCAGCACAACAGCCACGCCGCAATGCTTGTGGGCCAGTGAATTTGTCGTAAACCACCACCCAATATATTTGGTGTATCTCGTTTCAAAGTTTGGGGAACGGCCACCAGGGGACGTTTTCCAAGATGGACTATGGTAATGCTGGAGACGAGGTAATTATCAAAGAAACCATGGCATGGGTCATATCAGACTAAATCGTATTAGAATGTAATGTTGAAAAAGTACTTAAATTAAACTGTAGCTGATTGTCACAAGACGATTAAATGCTTGGCCGGATTTCATATGTTGATCAAGGCAGGATTTGAAATGGGCTTACTCTGCAGATGAATGAGTGGGATCTCGGATGTTTTCCCTTATTTTTCCTACATTTCTCGACGTAAATATGAACCTTCAATTGGATGTGAACTTATTAAATTATTACCTACTCAGAGTTATAGAGGCCCGAAGGAAAATCTCTTACCGTTTGTTGAATAAAGGCGATATAGACCGAGTTTCCGTGCATGAGGAGTCCAGTTTATCTATCTGACGCACTATAGGATCCGTGGCCAATGTTCGAGGAATTTGTTTTGAACATCGTTTTCATCTCCCCAGTGCCCACTGAATATTATGATTTGGGGTATTATGGTACACGGACATAGCCACATGGACGAATTGTTGGACACACCAACACGAATGGGCGGGCATAGAGACACACGCACACACGGACGCATCTGCATCAAGAACGCGCACACGAACGCGCTCATACGCGTGACAATAGCCACGCCCAGACACGCACACGCGACTACACGACCATATGATACGGTCTGGTGATCGACACGCTCCGTGACATGTGATAGACTTGATGAGACAGGTCGTGAACAGTACAGCAATAAATGGACAAATATATGCATAGACTATTAATCGACACGCCGGCAATGGAACAATCAGTTATTAGTCGGAATGGACACGTGCAGAGCGTAACTCCTGTAATTCAATGAAATAAATATATTAACCGCTTCCATACAGTATTTTACTCTGACATATTCAGAAAATCTTGATGACTATTTTGAAAGCAATCAAAGTGCAAGTTGTTTCTGCTTGAGGTAGAAACAACTTTCAGGCAAATTATTTTCAAAGTAATATGCAAGTTTCTTATGCCAATGTCTTGAGATCATGTTTGTGGGGATTCAGAATGAAAATAGTTATCAGACTATAAACGTGTATTTTCATATGTATGTTATTATATATAAAGGTTCAGCATATTATGTCCGCACTACAGGCTAGGTCGCTTTAATTGTCCTGGTTATTAATTGGGATATTGCCCTCTGTCCACTATACTCCTAGAATCACCACGCTTGATTTCATATGACTCAGCTGGTCATAATTATGAACATTCTAACTTATGCTGATTAAAATCAATAATATATAACCCCACACAGAAAATCCTATACCTGGCCTAATAGCACCATGACATATACTCTACCAACTTAAAAAATGGACCTGCCCTCAGGTCCAAGATAAACAAAAAATAATGGTGTATAGATGGAACGGAATTAATTAGATGTTGTGGTAGAATATTCCTGATAGGAACATGAAAATTGTATATAGCTCATGGATGAAACCTACCATGGCTAAAACACAACTGACTATATATTTCACATTTAATTTCTCCTCTGATACTGATTTCGTTGTGTTCTTAACCTCTTAATTTCTGCTGCCATTTCAATCCGGCGCTCTACTGCTCGCTGATTATCTGCTGCATGTGTTTCGTACCGCTCCTCGAAATAATCTTCTTCATCACGTACCTGGGCAATCATCTTTTGTAGTTTATTTGATTCCGCATCCCAGCTTTGTTTCGCCTCCTCGAATTTGCTAACAGAATTTGCGCTATGAGTCTTTTCTTGCTTCAATTTCTCTAGCTCCTCCAGAATGGTGTTATGCTGTGTAACGTTAAAATTGTTTTCATGACACAACACACTGAAACCACGTTTATATCCTTCGAGTTCATAGTTAAGTTTGTCGTTTTCCTCCTGACGTTCGTTTAATTGTTGTTTAGCTTCTTCTAGGTCTTTTCTAAATTGTGTCAACTCTCCCTCTATTTTGGTTATATTGTTCACAGTATTGAGATAGTATTGTCTGTCCTGATGTTGTTGATCTGCTCATTCAAGTTTGTTACATTCGGCTTTTAACGATTTATTTTCAACAGTGGTGTCTTCAAGTCTAGATTTAACATTTTCATATTCCTGACTAATGAAAGCGTTTTCTTCAACACATTTAGTCAGTTGTTCCCGAACACTGGCGATTCTGTCTAATATTGAAAGCATCTCCATGCTGTGAAGGATCTTATCTTCTTCCATTCCGACCATCACAGCACAGAGTTTAGTTTCTAGGCTAAATTCTCTGTCTTTAGCACTAATCTCACATCTTATAGCGTCTTCATCAATGATGGCATATGGAAGCTCCTGCGCAAGGGGTTCGCGTGCATCTGCTATAATCCTTTTCCGCATACTAGTGTCAGCACATTGTATTTCACATATACTCTGCAATATGATAGATGGCTAAGCGCGAAAGACTCACCACATCTGTAGCACTGTCGGTTTCATCGATGATGTTGATGATGGGACCGTCTCCCTAATCGCTGATGTTGATGACCTGCATGCCGAGGTTAATGGCATGAGCTATGAATCTGTTGTTGTCTATTGAATTGTCTTTGTGATGTTGTCAGTCGGTGACTCACCCTGGAGCATCTATTTGATCTAGCGCTGCGATTGCGAGGTACGGGATCTTTTTGTAGTCAATATAACTACCTCCGGGACTCCACCACTTGTTACAGGGCTATTTTCAACCTTTTCAGAATACGGGGGATGGGCTGGGTGGAAATAGCTCTGTTATACTTCAGGATGAGACGACGGGTGAAGACACTTTAATAAACAATAAGCAAGATCGTTCTTCAAATATTACTGATATGTTAAATCTTTAATGATACTAAACTTTAGTAGGGGGACGGTGTGTGTGTGTGTGTGTGTGTGTGTGTGTGTGTGTGTGTGTGTGTGTGTGTGTGTGTGTGTGTGTGTGTGTGTGTGTGCGTGTGCGTGCGCGCGCGTGCGCGGGCGCGTGCGTGCGTGTGTTTGGAACTAAAAAGTATGCCCATTTTCTTGTCATAAATAACAAACCACCGAAAACTGGAAACTATAGGTAAATGATTTCCAAATATGCATTTCTATACGCTTTGTTTTGATATGTAGTATGACAGGCTTTGCCATAAACTCATAGTGACAGTCATATTTTAATGATTTACACACTTTGACACAACTTAAACTTCTTGTGGCATTATTAAATAAAGCTACAATTTAATTTTAGTACTTTTTCAACATTACCTTCTAATAAGCTCCAATGTGATATGAAGCATAGCATGGTTTCTTTGATGATTACCTTGTCTCCAGCAAGAAAATATATGTTACCATATTCCATCTTGGAAAACGTCCTCTGTTGGCCGTTCCGCAAACATTTGAGAGAGATAGTATGGTACCGAGGTTTGTAAGACGGGTGGCCGACTGGGTGGTTCTTATTGGGGTCTAGCTCGCCACCGTCACAAGCACGTACCGACCGGGATCTTCCCTCTAGCGGAGATAGATGGAATGGATGAGGCAATGTTGTATTCTATTAATATTAACTCGTTTACTGAACTCACTTAATTCTATAGTTTACACATATAATTCCAAATGCTTGTCACGTGTCGATACAGTCAGACAGATAGATATAGAGATTCATAGAGTTAGAGGTAGTTTTCTACAGATAGATAAGTAGTGTTTGTAACATTTACTATCACCAGTATATCGCCTGAAATAAAGTTTAGTATCATTAATGTTTTAATCTCAGTAATATTTGAACTTTCACAGCAGAGTGGCTTGAGACAGATCCACCGGTTATCAGATTTCATGAGAAGCTACCCAAGTTGCAACTTTAAACATTCTCTTATATGACCACCAAGACGAGAAACGTGTTTTCACATGCCAAAGAACTTGTTCTCGAAAATTGTTTGGTCAGATTCTAATAGCACAGACCCGAAAGAACCGTAACATGACCGATGTCATATCGCATCCGCTTGGACCATTACCTTGGGCTCTTGCAACATAACAATGGAGCATCAGACAGCCGAAAAACTATATTCTAGCAAGTGAATTCAAGACAGAGATTGTAGTAGAGATCATACCTGTACCATCAACAACAATCGTTACTGGCATGATCTGAGTCACGAAAACAAAAGGAGATCAAAGATCAGTTGGGGACTTTACAAATTCTTATTCTTATTCATGCATTAATTGAGGCTGCTGCAAGTACAAGAATTGACATTGTATTTGATGCTTATCAAGAACAGGGCATCAAGAACCAAGAGAGATCAGGAAATAAAAGGATAATATCTATCCACTGGCTTTCAACCACATTCACAATCCTTACATCAATCAAAGTTCTGCATGTTACCTGCGGAGAGAAATGCTTCAAGATCATAAACACAGATAGTCAAGAAGCTCATGAACTAGAATCTACCCAAGATGAGGCGGACACAAGGCTTTTGCTTCATGTTCACCATGCGGCTAATACATGAAGTGCTGCTGTTGTTATCATAGCTGATGCCACCTATGCTTTCCTCATTTGCCTGGCTTTCGCCGCACACATATGGACATATCTCTTTCAGAAATGTGAAACACGCACTAGAACTTACAATGTACTACATCGATATCAGCAATGCTCGTAATGTATGTGGTGAAGCTGTCAGCCAGGCCTTCCTTGGGTTACATGCATTCAGGGCTGTAATTCTGTAAGTGCATTTGCAGGCTGTGGTAAGATGAAAGCTTTCAAAGTATATTACGTCATAGTTTTTCAGGACACTTTCTAAGACATTGGTAAGAACTAAACCCTATCACCAACCATCCAATCAATGCTAGATATTTTTACCTGCGCTACGTATGATTACAAATAAGAAGTGACTTCGGTAAAGGACATTCGATACCAGCCGTTCTGCACTAAGAAGGGAGAAACAGACTAACAACAAGTACCTCTGTATGCCGACTGTCTTCATAAACATTCACAACGTGGGCTGCCACTTGGAAAATAAGCTTGATAATTAATACAGAAACATCCAGTCATGTAGGACATCGATGGAAATTCGTCACAGAATGTGATGAGTTGGTTGTGTCAATTGACTGGATGCTGTCCTAGAAATCTTGTCATGCAAATGTGGTAAATCCTGCAAAGCCCCTCACTATCTGTGAGTGATCAATGGTACTCAGACATTTGCAAACTAATTCCGTGTAAAAAACAGAGTGAGGCCAGTGATCCATTATGTACTTATCCAGTAGAAATCAATTCGATGCAGCAGATTATGACCAATTTGTGTGAATCTACAGAGGCAAACGTTTGATAAGGGATCCGCCCACAAACAATCGGTGTGCCCTATTTTGTGAAAAGCATAGTCAATCATAGAAATGATAGTGCCAGCGCAATGAACTTGATCGGGGAAGCCATGATCGAAATACAGACCTTTTGAAATGTCATATATCTCCTTTTGTCTGCTTGTATGGCTTCAAATACTTTGATAAATATTATATATATATACGTTAACATGTTTACAAATCAAAAACAGAAACATGTTAGTAAGATATGTTATGTTGAATATTTTCTACATAATTTGATTGCAATACATTGCTCCCTTAGGCAGGTAGTAATGTCTTCCAGTCCAATTATGTTCAAAATTTTAAGCAGTACATTTAACTTGTTTTGGAAACATGTTACGATATTACTGAGCTGTACTGTAGTCAAACATGTCTATGATAGATACGAAATAGGCCACCAGAAACGTATCACTAATGAGTGACAGTAACCTAAAACAACCCATTTGCTATGCTGAATAGCGTTTGGGTCCAAATTAGGATGATTCTCTAGGATGTGTGGTCTAGCAGTCATCCATTGTAACGAATCAATATGTTGGCCCCAAATGCAGGTGGTCATTATGGGCAGGTGTGACAATGCTTAGATTCAGTGTGTTCAAGTTTGGGAAGAGTGATACAATGCTTATGCACAACTAGAGAGTTGCGAGTGATAGTTAGTTGAACTTGAGAATAGCTCAGGTAAATTCTAAATGGAAGACCTCTTTGTCAGACTTAGAATCACATTTTGGGAAATACGCAATACAATCAACTCGGTCTATAGCGGACATCATATGCGTCAACATAAAGTGGTTACTAACGACGGACAGCCAGCGAAAGCAACCAATGTGCTTTTTGAATAACGTTTGTGGCGAGATGATGGCAATTCCATAGGATTTATAATCAAATGATCACACATATTAAAGAACCGCCAAAGAGTAAAGATATATAATTCCTACAGCAATGCAGTCCGTCTTCAACTATGCGTTCGTGATGTACTTATCTACGGCATTCATAACGTCATTGATCGCGATGCCATTCTATACGTAACGTAGCAGATTATGACGTCATATGATGGATGGATACAGTGGAAAGGTGAATTACTTTTGTGGTAAAATGATGATGACTCACTACCGTGTGTGATCTAGTGATCACTCATCTTAAGAACTGTCACAGTTTGGTCACAAAGACAGGTGTCCATTATAAACATGTTTTACAACAATTATCTCCCATGTGTGCAATTCTGGTAATGGTGTTTATGTGGTCATGTTATTTGAGTACATAGATGCGGTCAAGATTTAGAAAACGATGAGTTCGGAAGATATTTCTAGGAATTCGATTGACAGTCGTTATCAAATTCTTCTGAGAATAATTAGTGTCGAGCTTCCAATATCGTTACCCAATGCATGTGTGTACACTTAGCTAGGCATGTGTCATAAACAAAATATAGATCCGCCGTGAAATGTATTTGCGTATATGAGTAGTTCAGCAAAGCATACGCACAAGCTGACATGCAGTAGTGACATGCTTACCTATGGACTGAACAGTTTTGCAAATATGTCACGTGTGATCTTGACAGCGTATACGACACAGGTCTACCGAATTGTACGTGCATATGTTAGCTAACCACATTGAAACCCTGGCAATGATTATTCTGTGAATAATTTGATAAAGTTGTTGCTGATTTTGTCAGCAACGACTGTCAATCGAATTGCTCGGAATGTCGTCAGAATATGGTATTACATTGATAGTCCTACTTATTATTTTGAAAACAATCTGGTTGGAAGTTGTTGCAGCAACGATTTTCAGTCAAATCGTTTTCAAACCATTAGATATTAGCATTTTCTGCTGATTATTTTGCAAATAATTTTGAAGGAAAGTTGTTACTGCTACCGACACCAACAATTATCAGTCAGATTGGTATTAAAAATATCTAGCTTAGCACGTTTCACGTTTACAATAGCTTATTACACCCGATACAGATAGATCAGCTCACCTCGGAGGCCAACAGTACAATGACTAGCATTCGCGTTACGAGAATGGTTTTCTACTGGACTTGGCGTGACAGAGAGAAAAATAGAATCCCAAAATGATGGCGGCTACAAAAATCAGTAAAAGTAAAATGGCGGCACAGAAGACGACCGTCACTTAAATGTTCAAATATGTGCCTGATGTTATTACTTCAGGATAATTTTAAGCTACCAGATTTTGACTGCTATCAAGTGTTTCTAAACTCCTAAGATAGGATACTATTCGGAAATCCTATCAGAAATCGGGAACGTTGAATGTACTGATGGATAAAATTCTGGGTCTTGGCGGAAGGACTAATAGGCCCTTGAGTGTAACAACACAAATATCTATGGGTCAAATTATGGGTCTTGGCTGAAGGACTAAGAGGCCCTTGAGTATAACAACACAAATATCTATGTATATGTATATGTAATAATTTGCAATTTAAAGAACAACAGTGCCCCTTCCCCACCCATACCCCACCCCACCCCTACCACCCGCCTCTCACGATTAACTGGAGAAAATGTTCAATTCTCCTTATACTACCATCGTGTGTACGAATTGTACATTATTGATAAATCAATTTAATAACTGTTGAATATTCTGAAAATAATTTGACTTGTAAATATGTTCAATTCAGTTTCTCTTTGTATCTTTTTCAAGTGTATGCCATTTATAAATCAGCAATTTAATGACATTCGAAAATTTTGGAACTAAATTGGCTGAAAACTACTCAAGTTATCTTTGTACTATTTTCAAGTGTACGATTTGAATCACAATCTAATAGTTGTTGAATATTTCTACCTTTCTCCTTGCGCTACTTTCGGTTGTACGAGTGTGTCACAAAAATGTACGAATTGTATATTCTTGATAAAATTACACCTTAATACACATTTCATTGAACATTGTGAAACTAATTTAACCATAGGCGGAAACACCCCCTAGTCAAATCAGTTTCAAAATATTCAATGACTTAAATGTAAAGCTAGGTTCTGGGAATTTAGGGTTCGCAGTTTTTAAAAATTAATTCCAACACGCGTACATAGTTGGAGGAGCTTAACTAGAAATAGACGGAGCTGAGCAAAGTCAAAATTACGTTGTTCCGTCACGAACATCGAAATGTCTGCCAGAAAAATGTCAGAATTGTATGTCTTTGAGGAATTTACATTTTTACACTTTAACACGCATATCAGCCAAAAAAGGCTTCTACAGTGCTCTTCAGAAATGTCCATTTGCAGATCAAGTAAAGACTATTTTTGAAAATGTACCACTGGAATGGCTGGCTCGGTTATCGAGCCAGTCATTCCAGTGGCAAATTTTCAAAAATAGTCTTCTCATGGTCTGCAGAGAGACAGTTTTTATGAGAAAATTGAAATTTTCTTGAACAAATTCAAGTGTTAAATGGTTAATAAAACATACTGTTGACTATTTTTGCAGCAGCTGCCCGCAAAGTTAGTTTAAAAAATATTCAAATGCTTACCCGGACAGCTACCTTTCCATTGAGATCCTGGGAGTTCTGATTTCCAGGTTTTAAAATCGATTCTAAACGCGCACTGAGTGGGAGGAGCTTAGCTAGCAATGGATCCCTGTAATAGAGGGTTCTGTTGCGATAGAGCAATCCATTATCTAACTAAGCCCCGCCCATTATCTAACTAAGCCCCGCATATTTATATCTAAGCCCGTCCATTATCTAACTAAGCCCCGCACATTTATATCTAAGCACGTCCATTATCTAACTAATCCCCGCACATTCATATCTAAGCCCGTTCATTATCTAACTAATCCCTGCACATTCATATCTAAGCCCGTCCATTATCTAACTAAGCCCCGCCCATTTATATCTAAGCCCGTCCATTATCTAATTAAGCCTCACCCATTTATATCTAAGCCCGTCCATTATCTAATTAAGCCCCACCCATTTATATCTAAGCCCGTCCATTATCTAACTAAGCCCCGCACATTTATATCTACGCCCGTCCATTACCTAACTAAGCCCCGCACATTCATATCTAAGCCCGTCCATTATCTAACAAAGCCCTGCCCATTTATATCTAAGTCCGTCCAGTATCTAACTAATCCCCGCACATTTATATCTAAGCCCGTCCATTATCTAACTAAGCCCCGCCCATTTATATCTAAGCCCGTCCATTATCTAACTAATCCCCGCACATTTATATCTAAGCCCATCCATTATCTAACTAATCCCCACACATTTCTATCTAAGCCCGTCCATTATCTAACTAAGCCCCACACATTTATATCTGAGCCCGTCCATTATCTAACTAAGCCCTGCACAATTCTATCTAAGCCCGTCCATTATCTAATTAAGCCCCGCACATTTATATCTAAGCCCGTCCATTATCTAAATAATCCCCGCACATTTCTATCTAAGCCCGTCCATTATCTAACTAAGCCCCACACATTTATATCTGAGCCCGTCCATTATCTAACTAAGCCCCGCACATTTCTATCTAAGCCCGTCCATTATCTAATTAAGCCCCGCACATTTATATCTAAGCCCGTCCATTATCTAATTAAGTCCCGCACATTTATATCTAAGCCCGTCCATTATCTAACAAAGCCCTGCCCATTTGTATCTAAGCCCGTCCATTATCTGACTAATCCCCGCCAATTTCTATCTAAGCCCGTCCATCTCTAGCTAAGCCCCGCCCATTTCCAACTAAGCCCCGCCCTTTTCTAGCTAAGTCCTGTCAATTTCTAGCCAAGCTCCGCCAATTTTTAGATAACCCCATCCATTTCCAGCTAAACCCGCCTTTTTCTAGCTACGTCCAGCCCATTTCTTGCTACGCCACGCCCATTTCTAGCTAAGCTCCGTCTATGTCTAGCTCAGCCTCACCATTTGCAGCTAGGCTTCCCCCATGTTTTGCCCGTGTTTGGATCGATTTATATACTTTTCACCCGGAATTCCCACAATCCCAAATTCAAGATAATTACACAGGTGAGCTGTTGAATATTTTCAAAAATAATTTGACTGGGTACAAATTATTTTCAAAACATTCAAAGGACTGTTTTGTTAATTCAAAATTTACCAAAGACATACAACTCGAACATTTGACGGACTATTCAATGTTCATGACAGACTTAGATACGTCATCCTTTAGGCATTATGATTATGACGTCAACATGCACGTGACGTAATGGATTAATCCACTTTTAGCTATGCACCGCCCATCTCTAGCTAAGCTTGGCACATGTGTTGCAGGTGTCGAGATCGCTGTATATAATTTGAATCGTGAATTCCTAGAATCCCAATTTCATGGTAGCTATACAGCTAACATGTTGAATATTTTGAATAGCAGCAACAGCGCCAACTCCAATTAGTTTGAAATTATTCAACAGAATGTTTATTAACTCTTTCAAGCCAAAACCGGCCTCTACAGCGATCTTGAGGAATATCCATTTACAGACCAATCGAAGACTATTTTTGAAAATTTACCACTGGAATGACGGGCTCGCAAACTGCGCCAGCCATTCTAGTGGCCAAATTTCAATAATCGTCTTCTTTTAGCGTGAAAATTGACATTCAATATTGAAATTCCTTGATTTTCTTGACGAAATTTGGTGCTTGAAAGGTTAAATAGTAAAGGCATCCGATTCGTACAACTTACGGACTATTCCAGCTTCATGACCGAGTATTTCTGTCAATTACACCTGTGAGGTCAGCCCACATGTGATGTAATTAATTATGATGTCATACACTTGATTGACCGGTTGGATTCATCCATTGATTATGACGTCATATACTTTCGTAACAGATCGGATCCATCTATTGGGCTCCACATGTGATGGGGATATATAATCTGAATCGTTGTTGAATGCAGTCGAGCTCCTATCAAAGCTGGAACTATTTGATAAGCATCAGTATATTTCCCTAAGGCTGTTAGGGCAAGGAAAGCAATATGTAGGTCCTAGTGTCACATGTTTAAAGATAAACTGTTGTAGCATATACTCATTGTTCGACATTCATGGTTTCTTTGCCATATGTAGGAAGATCACAATAAATATTATATAGGCTTGTTACGTTGTGACGTAAGTCATGATTGTCCATGATTGTTAAAAGGAAAAAATGCTGCTATTCAGCAACAAATAATGACGTCATAAAAACACATGGAAGATTCCATTTTTTCATTCAATCATATGACGTCACAATCAACTACGTGATGCGTCGGATGGCACGGCCTTAACTGCCACAATTTCGACACACGCACGCACGCACATCTCCCCCCTTCCCCAACCCCCTGTATCCCCACCACCACCACCACCACCCACACCCATCCACACCCACCCACCCACACGCACGCACGCACGCACGCACGCACGCACGCACGCAGAGGTAATATTGTGAATATTTTGAAACTAACTTGACTAAATAAAATTAAAGGGTTAACGTAAGACTACTGGGAACTTAATTATATGGAATTATAGGGAACATCTCATATCTACTAAATGCCTAATTTTGATAAATAGATGAGTGCTAACCACGATATAAACTAACAATATGTAGATTAGATATGCCTATGACATACAAACACACGTACTTTAAATACAGGTAGGCATAAATAGATAGCACATTAATTATTACAATATAACCGTCCATAGCCATTTAACGCTTCTTGCGTTAACGCCTCACCAGAGCGCTCGAAATAAGGCTCATATCAATTAACCCTCTATTCTTCAAGGTATTTCAAGATAATTATAATTATTGCAGGCTTAGAGAATTTTTTTTGGGGGGGGGGCGGGGGGAATTTGCCATTGGAATTTGAAAGAAATAAGATTTTGTTGTCCTGCAAAATGGACATTCCTTAGCCCTTGAAACCCTCAATTTATTCAAGAAATTTAAATTTTCGCTTGGAAAATGTCCATTTGCAGACCAAGAGGAGACTAGTTTTGAAAATTTACCGCTGGAATGACTGGCTCGGTTATCGAGCCGTTCATTCCAGCGGTAAATTGTCAAAACTAGTCTTCTCTTAGTCTGCAAATGAACAATTCTCAAGACCACTGCTGAAGCCGTTTTTGGCTGATATGAGTGTTAAGAGGGTTAAGACCACCGTAAAGGTCGATTTTGGCCGTCGTTACAATTAAATGCTTAACGGTAACGAAATTCAATTTTTTTCCTTAACTGGTATTGCTTTGCAGCCATGAAAAAACTAATTTAGAAAATGTACCAGTTAAATGATTGGCTCAAAGATCGAGCCAGTCATGTCAGTGGTAAATTGTCCAAAATAGTGTTTTCTTGTTTATTTGAAACTGATAAAGTTGCAAAAAATATTCGTCTCTTGGCCTGCAAATGGACATTTGGCAGATGACCTTTTGACCGACATGACCATCATAGTGATAAATTGACGAAAGGCTGATTAAACTATAGATATCGTATATCCTGGCTAGATTGTTTATGCCCATACCCTCACTACGGGGCTAGTTGTCGCGACCACGGATGACGCGAGTTCAGTAAATTGCAATTGCGCATGACCGGGTATTCACTGACTGATTGAGGCAGACGACCAGCCGCATATATCGCCTTCAAAGTTGACTAAATTATTTATTTTGGATAATTTGACGAGAAATTGAACAGACGTAAATTTATATATTTTTATCAGAAATAAAATTATATTGACTATATTACTTTGACACTTTATTTGACTACGTAATAGGTTTAGGAATAATACCATCTTAGTTTGGAGACAATACGTCCGGGGAGAAAATACTGAACTCTGAAATGTCGCTTCTTTGAGGGGCATGAGCAATCTAGCACGAATATAAGTCCACCCCCCCCCCCTCCTCCTCCTCCCCGCACACCCTCATCCTCCCCCTCCTCCCACCCCCTCCTCCTCCTCCCCCTCCTCCTCCTCCTCCTCCTACTACTACTACTACTACTACTACTACTACTACTACTACTACTACTACTACTACTAACAGCACGCAACATGGACATGGACAGTTAGAGTCCCAAATTCTACAGATATGTTTCATATTCTGCTGTATCTGTTCACGCTCTCATTAGGCATTATTGCTACATCAATGGTTCTGCGGTATCTCTGTACAGGCTCCCGTGTCGTATCCGTCATGCCTAGAATGATATTCTCGCTTCCAACGATGTTTTCATTTTCATCGATTCGAGTGCTGTATCGGCGATGATCACAAAAACTAGGTATCCTATATACGGAAGCTTTCCTATCACAATTTACATCTTTCGATACGAAACCTTCTTCAACAACCTTAATTTTCCGCGATTCTTCCAAATCTTTTTGCGCTTCTTCTAACACTCCCGGTATGTGGCGTTGTATGCCAAAATAATATAACTGGGCACCGAGTACACCACCAACTAGAGGTCCGAGCAGTGGGATCCAGAACCAATTGTAGTCCCTGTAGCTGTCGGAATAATAATAATAATAATAATAATAATAATAATAATAATAAAAAACTACTACTACTACTACTGCTGCTGCTGCTGCTGCTGCTGCTACTGCTAATACTACTACTACTACTACTACTACTACTACTACTACTACTACTACTACTACTACTACTACTACTACTACTACTACTACTACTACTACTACTTCTAATAATACTACTACTACTACTACTACTACTACTACTACTACTACTACTACTACTACTACTACTACTACTACTACTACTACTACTACTACTACTATACTACTACTACTACTACTACTACTACTACTACTACTACTACTACTACTACTACTACTACTACTACTACTACTACTTCTACTACTACTATCACCACCACGAGCACGACCATTACCACTACCACTACCACC
Source organism: Chaetoderma sp. LZ-2023a (assembly GCA_034401795.1). Classification (NCBI taxonomy): domain Eukaryota; kingdom Metazoa; phylum Mollusca; class Caudofoveata; order Chaetodermatida; family Chaetodermatidae; genus Chaetoderma; species Chaetoderma sp. LZ-2023a. The sequence goes on from CM067360.1 coordinate 128,678,213, forward strand.
ACCAGCACCACCATCGCCACCACCACCACCACCACTGCCTCTACCACAACCACCACCACCACCACCACCACCACCACCACTACTACGGCCACTGTCCTCATACACTCTGGCGTTAATTTACTTTAACACAATCTGTGGTTTACCTGAATGCCTTTGGTCCTCTTCCAGTTATAAACAAGAACAAGCGTGCTGCCAGGTCTTTGGCTGGGTTTATTGAACCCTGTCCGTTAATAGCAAAAGCAGCTGTCACACAGGACACCACTAAACCAATTACAAACGGACCCAAACCGCTGGCAGCATTCGCGTTAAACTTGTCAGTGGCAGCCAGTGCACAGCCCATTAGCACAGCAGACGCAACAACCTATGAATTCAGATATAAATTGGTGGGATATGATTAGATATGAGAAATCAGTGTGCAATAATCACTCCACCTGTTCGGTAGCCTGAACGTTTAGGCCTTTCAACGTTAGAGTCCAACTACCTGATTTCAACATAATCATACAGGTAAGTTGTTGAACACTGTAGTTAAACTGACCGGAAGCTGTTACTACCATAATTCAAATTGCTCAACAGATTATTTCACTATGCCATACTCGTTTCTCTCCCATCTGCTGATTTTTTGTTTGTTAAAAGGGTTCAAAATATTCTCATTACTCGCCCGGCGCCATGATATATATCTATATTAGTCCGTGGGATGAAGGGCCTCACTTTGCACCCCCCCCCCAACCCTTTCAAAGTGAATAATAAACTATATTATTCGAAGGTTTCCATGAACTCCTGGACATTATATGTGTTAACATGGGATAAACTGGGACTTACTATGTTTTTCCGATAGACATGAAATTTGGTGAACTTCCAGGTCTTTTCATGCCTTGATTTAGCCTACTAGCCATTTTATTTTATTTTGAATCCATTCAATGGTTTTCGAAATATTTGATTCTCTGTGATCAGGGTGGGTCTCTTATGATAGTTTTGGAACGCTATTTGACCTGGGATTTTGAAACTTAACACGTATCCAGTACAGTTTGGTCCGAAATGTCACCCACAGCAGAGAGATCGCTTCAGTTGATGGTCTTTTAGAAACACAGTCACATGCGAATTTGGTTGAGTCGCGAGCAGTGAATGACTAAGTAGATTTTTGAAATAAAATGCTTAGATGAAGTCGTAAACTAGTTTCAGTTTCACATGTATTGCACTCAGGCCACCGAGGTAGCATATGAGGGTACATATTTATAACAAGTATTATGGCGAGTAAAGGGACAAAATATGCAGTGATTATCACGAGGTTAATAAATAAATAAATACTAATTACATTAATAACAGCGATAATAGACTTGTTGACTTATTTTTTCTTGGTATAGAAAATGTATTTACACATTTTTTGGAGAACTGGCCTGTTGCATATTGAAAGAAGTCCTTTAGCTACTGTTCTGCTATTGAGGAAAGAGTAATTCTCATCTTTCCGTCAATCACGTATGCACGGCACAATCCTGAGCAAATTGAGGAACATATCTGATGCCAAATTCATGCCGCCTATCTACACAAGGAGTCGTATACCGAATTAAAATCGGCTGAGGACTTCTTGAGATATTCTCATCTTTATGAAAATCTGTTTTCAATGTCAATAAAAGTGCATTCAGTATGGCGCGGTATTAGGACCAAAATTAATGATTAGCGCTTAAATTCAAATTTCGCTTAAAGAATAACTAATCCCATCTCTTGATAGCTATTCAGGCGATCTATCACGCCAGTCATAAACTATCCTGGTAATTTTACGCCTTTTATCACGCCGCTAAGGAAAGATATTCAGGATTGATGATGGCTGTCATGATTTACTTTTCAACCAATCAGAAAAACCCCAGTGTGTCTGCCTCGGTATATACGCTCAGTCATAGAGGCTCCAGCTATAGTTTGGCAACGTGGTATAAAAGCAATCCTACAGGTAAGCTGTTGAATATTTTGAAACCAATTTGATTGGAAGTTGTTGCTGCCTATGGCAGCAACAACTTCCAGTCAAATTAGGTTCAAAATATTCAATGGGATGAGCATTACATAATAAAGAATGTGATGCATTGGAGCTGACATGACATCACACACAACAGCTTGAGGAGACAAACTGGTGTCGATCACTGTTCAACATTTACTCGATATTACAAAACAGATAATTGCGATACAGATCAGGGAATGTGACAGGATATGAATGATATGGAATCTATAAACCATATTCTATCGGTGCAATACAACATTTGAGATGAGATTAGCATCCCTTTAACCACTCGTGTGTCAAGAGCGCATCAAGGCGCTAAAATGCTACTTTTGTCAATTACCCCTTTCATTTGTCAAGATTTTAAAAGGAATTTCAGATATTTGCTCAGTGAATGAACATTTGATGGCCAAGAGAACTGGTTTTTTGTTGTAAATTTACCACTGGAATTTAAGAAAATATTTTTTAAAGGGTTGGTCTTTTGACCTGTTTGGCGATTATAGGGTTAATCGTCAAGAAATCTATTTTTTTTGCTTAGTCAGTTTCCATTTGCAGGATAAGCGATGCCTATTTTTGAAAATTTACCACTGGAATGTCTGGCTCGGTTCTAGACAGACCTCGAGACTACGGCAGAGACGGTGTTACCATTATAACGCCAGGTTGACACAAGAGGGGTTAGCTAAGCGCAAGATGCGAAATTATTCTTATCTGCCACGGTAAAAACCTTCTTCTTCCATTTAATAGAGACAACCATCTGCTGTATTTTCGTTCCAGCTTTAGCTATGCCCAATCTATCTCTAGCTAAGCTTTTCCCGTGTTGGGATCAATTGATCCTTGCAGTCTATGAATCTCAATTGCTAGAAAATAATACAGGCAAGCTGTTGAATAATCTGAAACTAATTTGACTTGGTGATGTTACTGCCTATTAGTTTATTACATAGTAAAAATATACAATTCGTGCAACCTGACGGACTGTTAAGCGTTTAAGACGGAATAAATCGAGGCTTTCATGACGTAAATGTTTATGATGTCAGCATACAGCACCTCTTAAATGACGCCGACGATTATGACGTTATAAGATTGATCGAAAAACTACATTCCACCATTAGCATTCTGATTGTCTCGCCATTCACAGGTTTCACGTTTCTTCAGAGCACACGGATTTATACTTACTTCCCGTCTAGGTATTCTAGTTACTCATTCTTACCGAATCTAGAAGCAGATTCCATGTGGATACATGCTCATTTGGAAATGTGGCGAATATTTTCGTCGTATGATCAGATCCATTGATGAAATCTATGCCGCCGTCACTATGATTGATGAGATCTAGTAGCAAAAACATGATATAATGTTGTTGTTATTATTGTTGTTGTTATTGTTGTTGTTGTTATTGTTGTTGTTGTTTGATGATGATGATGATGATGATGATGATGATGATGATGATGTGGTAGTGATTGTGGTCGTGGTCGTGAAGATGGCGGCGAGGAAATGATGATGATGATGACGACGACGACGACGACGACGATGATGATGATGATGATGATGATGAAGACGATGATGATGATGATGATGCTTACCGTAGTATGTAAAGAAGACGACCACACTGGCTAGGAAAGCGCCAGTTATCTGTGAGAGGAAGTACAATGGGACTTTAACGAATTTCAGCCGGCCAATGGAGAATAGTCCTATTGTAATGGTGGGATTGATGTGAGCACCTGCAGAAGTATAAGAAAAACCAGGCAAATGAGTTCCTTCATACCAGATTGGTTAACTCTCTTGTGTCAACTTGTGGGTTGTAATGGTAAAACCGGCGAATACTTCATCTGCAGTTGTCTTGAGGACTGCCTATTTTCAGGATAAGAGAAGACTATTTTTGAAAATTTACCACTGGAATGACTGGCTCGGTAATCGAGCCAGTCATTCCAGTGGTAAATTTTCAAAAATAGTCTTCTGCCGGCCTGCAAATCGACACCGACTAAATACACATTTAGATATTCTTAGCCATTGACCCTTACGTGTAATCGACAACCAGGTCAAAAAGACCTCTTAAAAACGATTTTCCTAAATTCCAGTTATAAACTTACAAAAAACCCAATCTTCTCTTGGCCAGCAAATGGCCATTCGCTGAGCAAAAGTTTAAATTTGCTTGAAAAATAGGCTTAAATGATAAACGTATTTTGCGCGCTTTTGAGCCGCGCTTGACACAGGAGGGGTTAAAAATAAGATTGTTAATATTGTATACCTTATGAGGCTTAAATTGTGTACATCAATGTGTAATTAAACGTCTTCATCGTCATCGTCGTTAAATATAATAACGACAAACATACCTGATACCCCCCATGCCCAGTAGAGACCAAGCATTGTCGAAAGTCCTGAGGCTAAGGATAGTGTGGCCCAATCCGAAGCCTCGCCATGACTGAGTACGTACTGCGCGCCAGAACCGAATCCCAACACCTGGAGAGATAACGCAAGATGAAGCCCATAGCTAACCCTTTTAACACTCATATCAGCCAAAATCGGCTTTTGCAGTGGTCTTGAGAAATGTCCATTTACAGACAAAGAGAAGACTACTTTTGAAAATTTACAGCCGGAATGACGGGCTTGTAACCGAGCCAGTCATTCCAGTTGTAAATTCTCAAAAATAGTTTTCTTGGTCTGCAAATTGACATTTTCTTTTGAGAAGATTGAAATTTTCTTGTGCAAATTTAATGCTTAAACCTGAGTATAATGCCAGCTAAAACAAACAACCCGAGAGGTAACAATATGGTGACACTACCGACTCACATTAAATTGGGCCATAATAATAACAATACAGTCAAACCTGTCTATCATGGACTCCCGCATTTGGGGCCACAAGTTGGTGGTTCTTTAAGACGGGTGGTCATAAAATCGGCCGTCTTAAAGAACCACCAGCTTTTAGCTTCACCATCGATCCCTGAACTCATATAATGAGAAGGTTATTAAAGCGAGTATTTTACTGTTTTACTGACCATTTTATATGCACCATAAATTGTGGGTATTATTGACGGTTTACCATAGCTAAATCGATCACAATAATTGCTTATATTATGGATTTGGATGGGCTGGTCTGATCAGCCAGTTAACATAGTAACGTAATTACCCTCCATGAATAAGTGATCTGAATTAGATTATGATTGACACTCAGGATATAATTACATGAGGTTATTAGGTACAGAGCTGTAGACTACAAACCAGTATGTTTGGGTGGAATGGCTGAAGAAATAGCATACAATTCGTCCATGAGAGATTTTAATTGTGTAATATATGGACAGCTGAGTTTCGTACTAAACCGAGCAGGGTATGCTTGCGTAGAATAAGCTATATAATATCGTGCAATTCGTCAAGGAGAGATTTTAGTTATGAATATATTGACGGCTGAATTTCGTACGAAACCTTGCATATAATGCTTGCGTAGAATAGACTGCCGAAAATACACATAGTTCACAGATGAGAGCTATTTAACATGTAATTTACTGATGACCGAGTTTCTTAAGAAACTAGATTAGTTGGTGACGTCAAACGTCACCCTTTGCGTAGATTATTGTTGACCCTCTATTAATATCTCTGATGAAACCTCATAGGCTTCAGGCCTGAGTTTCCCGTCAAACTAGGAATGTGATCCGCGACAGACTTGTTCAAGCACAAATTAGGGGTGGACTAGTGCCACGTGTTGACGTGCAGTGCAGGGCAGTATGCACGCGACAACAGCAAGGGGACCAATCAGATAAGTGTGCGTGAACTGTGACGTAGTCAACTAGATGAGAGTATGGGTGTGCGCAAGAGAGAATGTATATAAACTGCTGCAGAGCAGTAATGATATGATTTTACCACCGTTCATTCGCAAGTACAGGTTTGAGGTAGCTCGTGTTACAGGTTTGATAGATTGTTGCTTTGGACTGTTTGAATAGAATAACTTGGAAATTACCTGTACATTTTGTATAAAGTTTTATTTGATGGCGATTTTGCCTTGAAATTCATATCTATAGTACCGTAATAAAGGTATATATATAATTAAGTTAAGCATTGATTATTTTGAGTTGTCGTCAAAAGAGGACCACCCACTCCCGTTCCGGGATGAGTCAGATAGGATAGGCAGGCCCAGATTATCAATATAAATGTTCATCAGTGTTACTGCTCGAAGAAGGCGAGTCACCTATCACCTTCATTCATCATTAGAGGCAAGCGTAGTCGCAGCTACACAACCAGTTTACCGCTAGTAGCGGCCGATCGATTTAGTATAATAACCGATCGTGTTTTGGCGGGAATCAATATCAGATCAGTTTAGCACCAGAATAGATTATATTTTGGCAAGTTACCTCCCTTGACTATTGAATATTTATCATAACAAGTTGCGACGTACAACCTAATTACGAACATACATTGGTTTACTGATTTTAGATAACAAAATGTGTATCTTATTTATTTTGTGTACTGGCTGCAGGTATTGGGCCTAGGTTGGCCAACCATTTATAACAGTAACACTACTGCCATTTTGTCCCTGCTGTGTCAATATTGGCCCAACAATGGCCTATCCAGTTTATCCAACAATCATATGATGTCATAATCAACTACTTGATGTGTTAGTAGGCTGACGCCATAAGCCATGACGTCATGAATGACGTAGATAATTTCGTCACACACGCTTAATTGATGACGGACTGAACGTTGTTGTACGAATTGTATGTCATTACTATTTAATACACATGTTGTTGCATATTTTGAAACTAATTTGACTGGATGCTGTTGCTGGCCAGTTAAATTAGCTTCAAAACATTCAACAGCGTGCCCATCTAGTTTTATGGAAATTGATAGTTAGGGAGCTCAGGGATCGATTAATCGATCCCAACACGGGCGAAGTGTGGGTGAGGACTATCTGGAGATGGGCGGGGCATAGCTAAAACCGGATTCCTCTATTATCAGCAATACGCGCACAGCTTTGTACGTACACTGGTTCTAAGGAGTTTGGGCTACATTTGCTCAATATCTGTAGGCAACTGTAATTTTCTTGACCATTGACTCATTCAGTTTATTTCGGAAATCCGTCCCATATACGGGAGCACCTCGCGAGCGAGTAAAATACAAAAATGACAAAAGTAGAAGCGGACTTGTGTATGAATTACTTGGTCTATTTATTAGTTTATAATTGCTGCAGTTGTGAGTTGAGATTCGCAGACCATTGCTTGTGTTTGTTGGTTCTGGTAGTGGTCTTCCAAGTACTACTTCCTGGTGGGCTTTCCATGAGTTCATAGATGGATGGCAGCTCGTACCTTGCCAATATCTTGCGTATGTCTGCAAACCAGCTCTCCTGGTCAAAGGCTCTCATAACACTTTGTCTTACAGCTACTTCGAATAGAAGCATTTCCTGGTTTCCGCACATATTTCTGGTCATGGGGAGCTTCAACATATGTATACGAGCCTCAACTGGTAAGGAAGGTGACGAATATGATATAAGGTGATGGGTACGCAGTCCTGTCTGGAAGGCCTAATATTTGAAGTAGTAGTTTGTGGTAGAATTTGTCTAGCAGATTAATTTCTGTCTTGTTAAGGATGAGAATGTCCAAGCCATAGATTAGTACCGGACGGACGTATATCTAGATCAGATGCATACTGGCATTTGGTGTTATCCCATTGATGCCATAGAGTCCCGCGCGCATGAGAGAGTAAGCTGTTCGTCTTGCCTGTTTATGTTTTCATCGACGGTGGGCCATGCACTAGTAATCTGATCACGCCTTTGGATTGCCGGGTGTGGAGCACAGCCTGGTGCTGATACCAGTTCTCGATTTAGAGTAATTGCTGGCGTGTTCCATTTACATTTTAATAGGATGGCACATTTCGCTGGCTGAAGTTCTTAGAACTCGTAGGTGCTGTAATTGTTTGATGTTTCTATCAGGTGCTGTAGCTGATATTCGCTATTCGCGATTATGCTGACATCGTCAACACAGGTCGGTGCTGCCGAGTGTACAGTCTCAATATAGGCACCATTACCAGTGGCATCTAGGCAGTTGAGGAGATTATTGATGTACAGTTTGCACAGGTCTGTTGATAATATGCTATCTTGCCTGACACCTTGCTTGAACGGAATTTGCTCTGAGCACTCACCATGCCATTTCACTGTGGTGGTAGCATTTTTGTGAAGGTGTGTGATGAGGGTCCAAGTGGCTCCCTCTTTTCCAGCAAGATACAGTTTACGCGCAAGACTTGTGCAGTTTACTACATCGAAGGCTGACTTGGCATCAAGGAGAGCAACGTATGTACTAAGCTTCTTGATTCAGCGGCAGCTTCCTGGAGCATCAATGCGCTGTACATTGGCGATAACCCGGATGTAAATCCAAACTGAAGAGTGTGTTGTGTTTCAAGTACTGCCTGTTAGATGTGGACCTTCAGAAGCATTTCTATAGTTTTACAAACGGTTGATGTTACTGTAATACCGCGATAGAATGCAGCTTGATTAGGATTGGCTGTTTTCTTATAGACTGGTGTTAATTGGCCTACCTTGAAGATGTCTGGAATGGGTATAAGTTTGTAAATAGCATTCAAGATTAGGGTCAGCAGGTGCATGATTACACTTCCACCTCCTTTAGGTGCTCGGCTGATATGTCATCAGTATCCGAAGCTTTGCCACTATGCAATTGCTTGACAGCTTGCTCTACTTCACCGTATGCGAATTGGATCATTTCATTTTCTCCTGCTGCAATGTCAGATAGCACCAGTTCATCAAACCCCAGTTCTGCTTTCCTATGGACGTCAGCTGGGATATTTGGTGGGATGCTAATCTGTGAGAAATGTGAATACCATCCCTCTATGATACGGTCCTTTGAGAATGTATCATTCTGGACCTTGAGTTCTGTAACTTTAGGTACTCTACAGCCTCGCTATTTGCAGATTAGCCTGAAGAATAGTCTTCTATCATTCTTTCTGGCACACAATAGGGGTTTGGATGTCAGCATTACGCGTGTCCTCTACTGATCTTCTTTGTGCCTGGCGCAGTAGCTTTTGGCTCTAGATCTTCGGGCTGAGGCTGGCTGATTTTGGTTTGATGGTCTGTTACAGGTCTTCAAATTATGAAGAGCTACCTTACTTTCTGCAACAGAATCAACAATTTCATTTTATTCCATAGACGGAAAGGCCTCTGGCATTTTTTAATAATCTGTGGTGATGAGGCAGTAGCAGCTGCATGGAGGCTGTCATGGAGATTAGTGTATACGGTACATATTCCCAGCATATTCTTGATCTCAGGATTATATCCTTCCAATGCCTTCTGCAGGTACTCTTTATAGCCTTTGCTATCGACTTTGCTCCAGTTTACTTTCTGTGGGAGCGGCATTGCAGTCTGCGTCAATTTTATTACCATGGCTGAATTGCGCTGTTAAGCGTGATTGAGAGAGGATAGTGATCAGAACAGCTACTGGCCATTTCATGCTTATCTACCTCTACGTTTCTATGTGATGAGTGTTCTGGTAGTAGGAAATAATCTATAGTTGAGCTCCCAGCATGTAGGGAGCGGGCACGCTTCTATTTATTGCTGGCTAGAATTGCCTATAGGCGCGGACATTTCGCGCAGGGGATTGTGGGGCTGTGTCTCGCGAGATCTCCATCGATACGAGATATGATAATTCTCGGCGCGAAGACACGGCTCTATTTTTAGATTGCTGGATATCTCATAATTATTATCTTCATGAACGTGATTCATGGCGAGTTCTCTTATTTGTTCCGGTCCGACTGTAATAGAGTTTGCGCGGCGATGACCACTTACTTATTTTAATAAACAGCCAACGGAACTTATACGTCCACTTTAGCACTCTATCAAACTGACCACAAATGGTTTCTTATGGTGATCGTGAGAAATTTCCATTTGCATTAGCTACTCACCGGAGAACTTGTTTTGAAAGTTTACCACTGGAATGACTAGTTGGATAACCGATCCTATAATTTCAGTAGTAAATTGCAAAAGTAAAACCCCAATCGTCTCTTGGACAGGCAATTAGACACAGACATTTTCTATGATAATGGATTTTTCTGTATATGACGTCATAATTATTTAGGTCAGATGTAGCTGGACGTCACAATCAAAATGTGTAATGAATAACGTATCTAGCTTCACCAGGAACATTGAATAGCCAGTCAAGTATGCGAATTGCACGTCTTTACTATTTAATCAACATGCTGTTGAATATTTTGAAACTAATTTGACTAGACGCTGTTCGAATTGTATGTCTTTGATATTTATTCAACAGTCATTTTCTATGATAATGGCTGGGTTCGATCTGTAACTGAAGGATATGACGTCATATTCAATTACTTCATATACAGGCTGACGTCACAATCCAAAATGTGTAAATGAATGGCGTATCGAGCTCAGTCATGAACATTGAATAGTCCGGCAAGTGTACGAATTGTATGTCTTTACTGTTTAATCAACATCGTGTTGAATATTTTGAAACTAATTTGACCTGGCGTTATTGCGGCCAGAGGCAGCAAACCTTTAAAAGCACCCAGTCAAATTAGTTTCAAAATAGTCATCAGCTTACCTGTATAGTTACCTTGAAATTGGAAGTCTGGGAATTCATTATTCAGCGTATATATATATATACATCGATTCCAACAAGCAAAAAGGGGTGGAGCTTAGCTACAATGGCCTCGTCCTCTGACGGAGGGAGGATAATTAATACCACTTGCTAATAGACATTTTCATGTTGTCTATCGATCATATTACGTCATATGATGTCATAATCAACGACGTGACGTATAGGATGACGTCACAATCATGACGTCATGACTGACTAAATTTAGTCCGTCTTAAATGCTTAATAGTCCGACACGTTGTACGAATTGTATGTCTTTGCTATTTAAAAAACATGCTGGTGAATATTTTGAAACTGATTTGACTGGGCGATGTTACTGCCACAAGCAGCAACAGCACCCAGTAAAATTGGTTTCAAAATAGTCAACACCTTACCTGTATAGTTTTCGGGAAATTGATAGTCAAGAAGCTCAGGATTTCCATCGATATCAACACGAGCGCGGTATTAATGTATTAATATACCATCCGGATTCAGTGACCGATTGACTAACGTTAGCCTATGGATGTCATTTCAAGCAACCGCCACCAAGATGTGACTTACTTGGGCAGAATTGTGTGTTTTTCTAACAAAATCCTTTAGAATGTTTAACACCGAAATTTCAATATCTCAGATAAAGACAACTATACGAATATCTTTTTAATACTTTGAATGGTAGCCCACCCACCCTACCCAACTACTTGTTGCTATCATAGACCTGTATTAAGTATTGCAACGACAACGACTGCCCATGTAAGCCTATCATCTTCCCTTAATGTATTTTAACCCTTTCATGAGGAGGCCGCTCAAACCGGCCTCTACAGTGATCTTGAGGATGTTAATTTGCAGGTCAAGAGAAGATCGTTTTTGAAATTCTCCACTGAAATGACTGGCTCGATAATTGAGCCAGTCATTCCAATAGTAACTCTTCAAAACAGCCGTCTATTGGCCTGCAAATAGGCACTCAATAACCAAATATTTTTTTTCATATTCTTGACTCAATTTAGGTAATACAGGGTTAATAAATTATGAGGACGACGATAATGTACCATGTCTGTTTAACCTTTCCCGTATTGTATTATAGTATGATTCACATTTGTTGCATTCGAGATAGGGTAAAATTACAGACTTGTTGCAGACAGTCTTGAGGCGTTCTATGTGTGTGGTAAATTTCAAAAGAAAAACATGCATAATAATATTGTAGAGGGCGAAAAAGTAGACAGAGTTCGCTAACAATAATGGATCCATCTAAAATTAAAAGGCTTGACTTCTTCAAAACCACACCTCTAATGTAATAACCGGTCATCTTCTTACGTTATCACAACGACTAGACTGTTACACAGACTCAACCTCGGATACCAGACAGACCGGGACCCAGTCTGTCTCCGTAGCAGACTGTAAACGCAACACTGGATCGTGAAATCGCCACGTCAATGGCCACTCAATCCTACCAATGTTCCAAATTTCCAGTCAAAAGTGCTGTCAATAATATTGTAGCAGATTGTTGAATACAGAAATCAACCAAAAGTGTAGGCCTATGCATGTGCTAAGTTAAGAAGGTCTACAGGAAATTCGGCCACAGAATTTCAACCATATGGTTAGATAGGTATATTAATACGCTAGTGAATCAATGGATTGAGGTTAAACATTTTTTTACCATGAAGTAATTTCGTAGTGCACAATTTCATACAGAAAGATTTGCTAAATCTCCGGTGATTCACAGTTTCAGTGCCTATTGTCTGTAATATGTTTAGCCCCATAATTTCACCCACATAGACTTGAGCCTTAATATACTAGGTATATTCCGAATCTAACAAATTCTAGATGAAATAATTTTATTAGGCAAAATTGACTTAAATGTTAGGGTTTTCGTGCTTTTCGGTGCCCTACTGTCTGTATGTAATATGGTCGGCTCCAGAACTTCGCTCACATAGACGTAGAGGGATTTGAATACGATAGTTATATTGGGAATTAAAAAAAATTCGACATTGAAGTAATTTCGTAGTATACGATTTCATCGCGTAAATTCGTTTCAATTTTGGCAGATCTGCGGGTTTTCAATGCCCTACTATTACCTGTCTGCAATAGGTTTGGCCACATAATTTCACCTATATGGTTAGATAGCGCTATGAACACGCTAATGAATCTTGAGTTTTCTACCACGTAGTAATTTCGGAATATTCAATTTGGTAGCCACGGACAGTTGTCAAATGCCAACAATTTACTATATTCGGTATCAGAATGTCTGTTCTCGATTTGTAATAATGTTTTTTATATATGGATGTATGTAACTCAATATGAGCTAGTGCTTTTGCACAATTCTACCATCAAGTAATCTCATCGTAGGTAGTTACATATTCGCCGTATGGCCCCATTATAATATGGTTGGTTCACATTCACCACATTCAGATAGGTGTCGGTATGTCCTGGCATATCGTTCATAATGGGTTCGGCCCCAGAATGTCACCCATATGTTTAGATAGGTATAGGCATACGCTTACGAAGCAGTGAGATTTAAAACTATCTACCGTGAAATAGTTTCGGCTCAAATTTAGGCCGATTCAGGGTTTTCGTTGCACCCAGTCAAATTAGTTTCAAAATAGTCATCAGCTTACCTGTATAGTTACCTTGAAATTGGAAGTCTGGGAATTCATTATTCAGCGTATATATAGACATCGATTCCAACACGCAAAAAAGGGGTGGAGCTTAGCTAGAAATAGGCGTGGCATACCTAGAAATGGATAACTCTATTGAAATTGGCATGAGCAAATTGAGCATTACAGGGCTAATACCACTTGTTAATGCAGGGTCCACACAATATGTACCACTTGTATTAAGAGAGCACCCGTATTTATAGGTCACATTTTAACAAGGCCAATCATAGATTGTAGACCCTTGTCATCCCGAACGCACATAGACCCGAATACAATACACTCATCCTCTGACGGAGCGAGGGTAATTAATACCACTTGCTAATGGGCCTTTTCAGGTTGTCTATCCATCATATTACGTCATATGACGTCGTAATTAATTAAGTGACGCAGAGGATAACGTCATAATAATGACGTCATGACTGACTCGATTTAGTTCATCTTAAATGCTTAATAATCTGACACGTCGTACGAATTGTATGTTTTTGTTATTTAATAAAAATGCTGTTGACTATTTTGAAAATAATTTGACCGGCCGCTGTTGCTGCCTGTATAGTTTTCTTGAAATTTATCGTCTAGTAGTTCAGAAATCCATCGATACCAACACGAGAAAGGTATGGGTGGAGTTTAGCTAGAGATGGGCTAAACTGGAAAGGTTCATTGTATTAATAAACCACCACAGTTTTCAATGCTTGTAGTATGTTCAACCCCATAATTTGAGCTTTAATAAGCTAGTTATATTCCGAATCTAACAAATTCTAGATGAAGGTAATTTTAATACGCAAAATTTAGCTTAAATGATGGTGTATTCGTCGTTTTCGGTGCCCTACTTTCCGTAATATGGTCGGTTCAAGAACTTCGCTCACATAGACGTATAGGAGTTTGAATATGCTAGTTACATTGGGAATTTAAAAGAATTTAAAAGTACTTTCGTAGTATGCAATTTCATCGCATACATTTGTTCCAATGTTGGCAGATCTGTGGTTTTCAATACCCTACCGTCTGCAATATGTGTGGCTACATAATTTCACCCATCTGGTTAGATACCGGATATGAATACGCTAATGAATCTTGAGATTTCTACTACGTAGCAATTTCGTAATATTCAATTTAGTAGTCACGGACAGTTGTCAAAACCCAACAATTTACTATATTCAGTATTAGAATCTCACTTTGTAATCAATCTTTTTACATATAGCTGTGCTTTTGCACGATTCTACCATCAAGTGATTTGGTAATATGTTGTTACATATTCGCCATATGGCCCCATTGTAATATGGTTGGTTCACATTCACCACCTTCAGATAGGTGTCGATATGTCCTGACATATCGCTCATAATGGGTTCGGCCCAGAATATCACCCATATGTTTAGATAGGTATAGGCATAAGCTTACGACGTAGTGAGATTTAAAAATTTCGTAACGTAAATAAGCTCAAACTTCGTTTGACTCAAATTTCGTCATATGCAATTTAGTAGTGGCACACCATTGTCAAATTCCAATACTGTACTATATTCGGTACCAGAATATCTCTACACGCCTTATAGCCAGTTTTCGAACATAAGGCCATGTAGAACTCACTATGTTCTCGTGCTGTGCGAAATATTGTAATAATTCTACCACCAAATAGTTATTATGGTAATGTGAAAATATTTCTATATATCCCATATTATTAGCCGCGTGTACTGGTAAAACCTGACTTATCAGGCTAATACCCTAACATTTGCACATATGGTCAACAAGATCGTCATCATTACAACGGTTGAGGCCAATTTTGGCCCTTTTGTCTAGCAAAAATATTTGATTTAATAGTTTGTCACTGTTTCCAGTAAAGATATCGTTTAATAGGTGACATAGATATGATAGCTAAATGAAACAGATCACGATGTTTCCCACTGGGTCTTCAGTCAGAATGTTTTCTACTATATCATTTTCGTTGGAGAAAACAAGGTTCACGGTATTGATTTTTCCTGGCCACTTAACTTTGTTGAAAAGGTTATCTGTCGGTACAGATCGGGGTCCTGTATTGCATCAAAAGTATACTTGCTTTGTGCATTTCTAGTGGGAAACATCGTGATCACAAATCAAATGCAAAATGTTGGGCTACGGTAGTAATGGGTAGTCACATACACTTTATAACTACCTGTATAGACACTATATGGAAGAAGGCGTGCAATACCAATGGATAAAATATATTGAAGCAATATTAAACGATTCAGGATTCGGTTTTCTCTGGACCACGCAACAAGTTCTCGGTAAAAAGACTACTGTAAACCAGATAAAGCAAAGACTAATCGACCAGTTTTTACAGCAATGGGAGGGTGAAATAAACAGATCACCGATAGAAACAGAGTATGATATATATAGTAATCCTGTTCTGAAGGTGATTCTGGTACTTCTGGATCCGCTGTTATTGCACATATTAGTATATATATTAGTGCTGCTAATCGATTTTAGATCTAAATCGATCGTTGATCGATTGAATCAGTGATCGATTATGAACATTCGTGCTGGCGACAAGCCTACATCAAGTTACACAAAAGTTATATATTTCAGCAGGCAAGTATAGCAATACGATATGTACAAGGTTTAGAAGTGATACGTAAGTGGTAAGTATAATAATAATAATAATAATAATAATAATAATAATAATAATAATAAAATGCGATTTTTTTTAGCAAAGTCGGACCATATGTTTTCAACATATCCATGATACGTGTAGAAACATTTTTAATTCAACACCTTTCTCATATATAGTCAACAGATTTAATACGTCTAACGGGTACTAAGAGCCCGCCTCTTAAACGACTATCAAACAAGCCAATGATTGCTTGATAAAAGTAAATAGCCGACTGATTGACCGCGCCTGTACGTCCGTCATATCGCGCAGTACACGCTCGCTGTGTTGGATTGGTTGTATCACCCACCCAGTCTATATTCAATTCATTGCATGCTTTCATGCTGTATTTCAACTGGTCATTTCGAGCCAACGAGCGAAACCTACCCTACTACATTTATCCCTGCATTCAAGTGGTCACCTGGTGATGAGCTCAAGTTCGCAGCTGCTTTAGCGACCCCTGCCATTCAGTCCCACATCACACAGCTTGCTTCTCTGGAACTGAGGCAAGCATCATCTAGTGATATAGCTATCAGCACCCTTACAGAGTCATACGTCTCTGCAGCTAAACTTGCAGGCGTCAGGCGTAAGAAGTCGGGCATGTCTAAAGCGAATTACAATACTAAGAGGGCCGGTAAATGGTTTGATCGTGACTGTTCTTTGCTGAAAAGGAAACTTAAAGATTTAAACGCTGAGCTCCATAAAAATCCTTTCTGTCAGCTACTCATTCAAGAACTTAGATCGACACGATCTAAATACAAGAAACTAATTAATCGCAAGAAAATTCAATTTGAACAAGGCATTCTTAATCAGCTTGAGCAGCTGCATGATAAAAATCCACAGTCTTTCTGGAAACTTTTTAATAACTTGAAAGATCAGGAACATAGCGCAGATAACCCTGTCCAGATGTCAGAATGGGTTAAGCTTTTTGAGCAACTCACTAATAATAACTCAGCTCTGGATAAGGAGTTATCTAACAATATGGATAGCTACGTAGCACAACATTTTTTTTTTAAATGAATTAAATAAAACTATAAGTGTCCAAGAAGTTAGGTTGGCAATCTCTAAACCGAAAAATGGCAAATCTTCCGGACCTGACTTTATTTTACATGAGATGCTTAAAGTGGGCCAGCATCAGCTGGCGCCAATCATTAGCACAATTTTTAATCATATTCTTGTTATTGGCACATTCCCTAAACAATGGCGGTGTAACTTTTTAACACCACTGCATAAAAAAGTGGATAAACAATCTGTTAGCAATTACCGAGGTATTGCTATTAGCAGTAATTTCTGTAAATTGTTTTGTAGCATCCTTCATTCTAGACTTTATGCTTTTGCTGCCGAGCACAAGCTTTTGCCATGTTCTCAAATTGGATTTAAGCGTAATAGTCGTAATATTTACCCTGAAAACATTGATCGAAAAATATGCGAAACGATCCAAAATGTATTTGTATTGCTGTTTCGTAGATTTTAAATCAGCATTTGACACAGTATCAAGGAATGCCCTGCTGTATAAACTACTTCTATCCGATATAGGTGGTAACTTTCTTGCTACACTTCAAAGTATGTACTCGACAGTTTCCTACGCGGTGAAATTAAAAATTTATCATAGCAATCCTTTTTTGTCAAGTGTTGGTCTCAAACAAGGCTGCGTTCTCAGTCCATTATTATTTAATCTGTATATCCGTGACCTGCCAAGCATATTCAGCGAGCAACCTGACCCCGTTGCCTTAGATAATACACCCATTAATTGTCTTCTTTATGCAGACGATCAGTTCTACTCTCCAAATCACAAACTGGCCTCCAAGCGTCACTTAATAATCTAAGTGATTACTGTGGAAAATGGGGTCTAGAGGTTAACCTTCTGAAAATCAAGATTATAATTTTCAATAAGGGCGGGAAATTATTGAGTAATCATTTATTTACTTATATGGGGAACGTTATTGAAATTGTACAGTCCTATTGTTACCTAGGTATTTTATTTGTCCCATCTTGTAACTTTAAGCCAGCATGCGAACGCCTTTGCGACCAAGCTACCAAGGCTATTTTCAAATTGAAGCAAGCCAATGTTAGGTCTAACATTACTACGGCGCTTATTCTTTTTAACAGACTAATCTCTCCGATTCTCATGTATGGGAATGAGGTTTGGGCGCCTTACTTTCTAAAAGGAGTGAGCAACCACGGCTTCAAAATTGTATGTGATAACCTACCTGCGGAGAGTGTCATGGTTACATTTTGCAAATATCTACTACTTGGAACTACTTGGTCATTTCGGCTTGGACCATTGTTGGAGCAGCGAAACAGTTATGTACCCAAATTATGTAGCAAAAAAGTTGACAAGTTCAATGCAGTCCAAATATATTGAGTGCTGGAGACGTAATCTTCAAGTTCCGGACTCTAAGTTACGCTCCTATGCATTATTCAAGTCTGAATTTAAACTCGAAAACTACTTGATTAGTTGCCGGAATTTCCTAGAACGTAAGCAATTTACTAAATTACGGGTCAGTGCACACAGCCTTGAAATCGAAGTAGGCAGACATAATAAGGTACCACTTGAATGCAGACTATGCAAAATGTGTAACACTGGGCACATTGAGGATGAGAAGCATTTTCTCATCAACTGCCCGGTGTACAGCACGGAACGACGAATTCTCCTCAAAACAATTAACTCATACAGTAACATATCAACTATGAACGATGAGGAGAAATTCGTCTTTCTAATGTCATGTAACGCCGGAGATACTGAGGTATCAAAAACCGTAATTCCATTTGTACAGTCGTGCCTGATAAAACGTCAGACGCAGCTTAATGGAATTGCTACTGATGATATGCCTCTGTGACCATAGCAATCATAACAACTTACTGATCTACTACCCAACCTAGCTGCGGCCGTCCTAAACTTAGGGTTTTTGCTTCGGGGTTTTTTAACTGCTTTTGTATATATTGTGTGTTTGTACATTTTATTTTATATATCTTTTACGTATATATTTCATTGTTTTATTGTCTGTGTGCGAATACCACATTGTGTGGTTTTTTATCGTAATAAAATTGAATTGAATTGGTTGATGAACAAAGCAGGGCGGGAAAGCCGGTGCACGTCAATGGACTTGCCGTGGAAGGATGCAATAGTGAATTCAATTAAAGCGAAAACACAGTTAGCGTTTTGTGATTCGTACAGGGCAATGATGAAATTGGACGAAATTGTGGGTGGAATTAATTATTTAAATTAATTTTTAAAATAAATAAATTATTTAAATTAATTTTTAAATTCATTATTTAATTAATTATTTATTTTATTTTAGCGTATTTAGATTAAGTATTTAAGATTATCAGCGGTTGGCGCTTGCCGCCTTTATTCTATAAATTAATCCTCGGATCGGATTAATGCGTAATAATAATGATATGTGTTGTTAATGCACGTGTCTTGTAATCATTACACGTATTGTCGCCACTACAACAGATTAGCGTGTCACGAACGAACTGGACATGAAAAAATAAATAAAATAAATAAATAAATAAACAAATAAATAATAATAAAATAACGATAATCGATTACGAATATTCATAATCGATCACTGATTCAATCGATCAACGATCGATCGATCATCTATATATATATATATATATATATATATATATATATATATATATATATATATATATATATATATATATATATATATATATATATATATATATAAATATATATTGGTCCAGTGGCAATTGGCAGGCGATGATTTGAAATTCTAAATTTGCAAAGCGATATCCGATATATATTCATTTAGTATTGTTAAAAACCCTTTTACACACCATTCTGCCTTATATATATTACCTTTTTATATGCACCTTTTTCTCTGATGATCATAAAACATACTTACCTTGAAACAGACCGAATTTAACAACTATTGGGCAATAAAAAGCTAGTTTTGCTTTAAGAATTTTGCCTTTTCATTAGAAAAATTATGAATGATTTTTTCAAATGATATAACCTCCTTCTAATTATAACAATGACACTACCTCCAATCAGGGCATGCACACCATCTACTACTACTACTACTACTACTACTACTACTACTACTACTACTACTACTACTACTACTACTACTACTACTACTACTACTACTACTACTACTACTACTACTACTACTGCTGCTGCTGCTGCTGCTACTGCTGCTGCTGCTGCTGCTACTACTACTACTACTACTAATAATAATATTACTGCTACTACTACTACTACTACTACTACTACTACTACTACTACTACTACTACTACTACTACTACTGCTGCTGCTGCTGCTGCTGCTGCTGCTGCTGCTGCTGCTGCTGCTACTACTACTACTACTACTACTGCTGCTGTTGCTGCTGCTGCTGCTGCTGCTGCTGCTGCTACTACTACTACTACTACTACTACTACTACTACTACTACTACTACTACTACTGCACCAGCAACACCACCAACAAGAACAACAACGACTGCTGGTGCTGCTATTGTTAGTACTGATACGAAATGAAAAGCATGACGATATAGGGAATAATGCTGAGCAAATGCGGCTAAAAATTATTTTGTTAATTATGTTAATGCTTAACTAAAGTTTTTAAATTTAATTTGTTATGGTCGCAGGAAGGGGTTAGGGTGGATGGGTGGGGTGGGGGAATTCTCGCGAATTGAATTGCCACATTATTTTCGGATCTCCCCATTCATATCTATGAACAACGAGAAGTCACCCAGCGTGACGCCGATGACCGAGTGGTTGGCTTGTCGTTGAGCGGGGGACATACATGGGTGGGCGCGTGTCGGACACGGTGTGGTGAGCAGATATATAATATACAGATTAGATGAGAGTATGACAATATTATAATGAACAGTGTATATATGAACATTTAATGTCCGACGTCCCCAGCCTGGTGAGCTCAATAGCAACTATGGTATGATAATAATAGTAATAATTATGATAACGTCCCCACATACTTTTAAAGGTCAGGGTGTGAGAAATGAAATGAAATGGAACCTTACCATCATAATGAAGACACCGAGACATTCCGCCATCATTTCTCGTATCAAACTGCTCTCAATACGCCATTCCCGCAGACTTCTGAAGAAGTCACGTACCATTCTACCACCTCGGGGCTTCTTAATGCGAAAACAAAAAACAACAGATGACAAAGTGGGTCTAGAAACCGGACTGCTGGACAATAATGGAACAACTCGAAATGTGTTCTCAAAATAGTCAAGTTCCTTGTATATAGCCATAAGGAATAATCGAATCAATATGACTCAAGATTTCAAGATGCATTTATTACTCCCATGTGATACATGGGGTATAAATATTATATAATTTATACAGTGGCAAGACAGTTCACATATTATTTATAAATCTCTACAGATTAACTGTTAACATTGAAACAAATAGTCTAGATTTACTACAGTAATGTGAATGGTTCTTTTCAGGAAAGCTATCTTCATATTAACAATTTTTTCGGTCACAATTTCACTTTGTTTTTGGGTATTATCTTTACGGGTTATGTTTGTTGGCTGTGTTTGTGCGACAGTTTCCTTACATAGTAGCTTTTTGTTATTGCTAGCGAATAACAGGCACAATTTAAAATAATTGGGTCGCTTACCGTATTTTAAAATGCAAATAGCTCAAATGTTGTAATTGCGTTAATTATGTAAACACGTTTGAGTCAAATATGACTGTTGATTCAATTTGTATGTAATTAAAAAAATTACATTGTCTACTCAACAAAAAATATTAAATGCGCAATTGCGGAACTTCTCTAGTTTAAGCGATGCCCGCCCAGTTCTAACTAAGCTCCACCTACGCTTCGCCCGTGTTGGGATCGATCGATCCCTGAACTCACTGGCTATAAAATTCCAGAAAACTATACAGGGAAGCAGCTGTTGAATAGTCTGCAACTAATTTGATTAGGTGGTGTTGCTGCGTATGGCAGCAACAGCACCTAGTCAAAACAGTTTCAAAACATTCAACAGAATGTTTATTAAATAGTAAAGATATACAATTCATACAACCTGACGGATATTAAGCGTTTAAGACGGACTAAATAGAGTCATTCATGACGTAATGATATATGACGTCATCATACACGTCACGCCTTGATTATGACGTCATATGACGCCATATGGTTGATGGATAATCTGGAAAGGTCAATTACGAATGAAGTTGCTACTTGGATAGTTATTACAAGCCGATCCCACTATAGGTGCCTTTTAAGGGCCACTTTCGTCTGCACGTTCTAATCTTTTTTTCATTGAATATATTCTCATGAACTCTACAGTTATTAGAGCTATAAAGAAACCGACATTTATGCGCCCGCCCGCCCACCACCCGCCCCTCCAGGACTCACCCGCTCATGCACGCACGCACACAACTACCCACTAACACGCACGCAAGCATGCAAGCAAGCACTAACGCACGCACACGCACGCACGCACACACACACGCACGCACGCACGCACGCGCGCACACGCACGCGCACACGCACGCACGCACGCCAAAGACAGGTGTGATTGTAATTAAAACAATTAAAACGTTAAACGCGCATGACATCTATGAAGTAAATACCACATAAAATTGTGTATCTAGACTACAGGTATTATTCTAGACAACGAACGCACTCACGCACGCACGCACGAACACACGCACACACGCCAAAGACAGGTGTGAATGTAATTAAAACAATTATAACGTTCAACTCTCATGGCATCTAAGAAGTAAATACCACATAAAGCCATTTCTCTAGACTAACGTTTTTATTCTTTACACCGTTCACTCCTTGCCAAACAAAGACACAATGTGTGCTCAGACAATGACACACTTGCTTGAATGTACTTTATTCTCGTTCACGCAGACAACTTAGGATTAGGCTAATTACTTTGTATTTTCGGGGTTTTTTGCTACCGCAAATGAATATTCATTAAAGCGATTTTATGGAATAGACAGAGAATTTATTTTCCACAATAGGCCACCGGGCGTTGATTGTACAAATTACTTAATTCTATGGAGGGCAATACCTAAGACAGTAGTACATCTAATATAAACGTACTCAGTGTACAGTTTATGTATAATTATATATTAATATATCTGTATGTATTCAACGTCAATCCTGATATCATCATCATTTACCGCCCGCCCTCCATCAGACCTCTCGTTACCCATTAACCATTCCGCCGGATCATCTCTCCTCGTTTCTTAATACTAAAAGAAACGAAAGTGAACCGAGGACTATGACCAGATCGTTAAAACGAAATTCTAAAGCCCTCTCATCACATAGTAGAACTGGGAATAAACGGCACCACTTAGTTATGTTCTATGGTCACAGTGATCTTGAGTCCTTGCCCTTCGGGCGTGAAGTTTCTAGGTACGTTAATTATATTCAACTTTAAAAAAAAATTAATTATAAAAAATTAAAAATAATAATATTATTTTGATTGTTAGCCAAAACCATTTATCCAGTCCCGCTTTCTATATTTAAATTTGACTCGCCAATACTGTTAACTGGCTAGTGGGACGATTATACAGGAACGGCGAACATAGTGCGTGTATCATTCTCTCAGTGTCACAAGACGACACTTTTTTCTGTTTGGTCTAGAAAACATGTAATTAATTGTGTCCATCACACGTCAAACTGTGTTCTTAATGACACTATATTAAGACAGATTTATTTCCACAATAGGCCGATGGCCCTTGAGTGTACAGTACATAAGTATCTTATGGCGGAACACTAGCATAATACAATATTAAATTATTATACAATTACAAATTAATATTTGTTTAACAGTTTTCATTTAATGGGGAAATTTATATATAACCCCCATATACTTTGTACAAACTGTGGGTGTAATACAGTTATCAGTATCAGTAATTTACCTATGTGCCACACATTATATAATTCTGTTACATTATCATTATTTCTGCAAGAAAACATGATGTCGACATGGATCTCTGTAGTTGTCTTGAGGAATGCCCATTTGCAGGTCAAGAGAAGACTACCGCTGAAATTTTACCACTGGAATGACTAGCTCGATAACCGAGCCAATTACCTGGGGAGCAAGTAGGGGTTTTCGGGACCGGTCTGCTGTCAAAGGATATCATAAACCAAAATGATCCTTGAGCCATGGGGAATGATATCCTACTAGACATCCTTGTGGATCAGGATGTTAAGGGTTAAAATTACATTGAAATGAGGGTCAATGTCACTATATTTCGCTTAGAATTACTTTTAGAGACTTGCCATGCTAGATATAAAATTCCCACAGAAGAATAACATGTTCTATTGTGACTTAGATAGATTAGGCCAATACTCAGATTGTCATTAACCCGTTAAACCCTTACATACTGTGTATTCTTTGCAATATATGGACTGTTATGCTGATTATTTAGAAACATAGCGGGACTAAAGCGGGCGAAGCAAAATCAGTAACCACATTCTGTCCAATTATTTAGATTATTCAGCGTCTTAATGTATGGTTCAACTGAATCTAATCCTGAAGTCTCAGGAATGAAAGGGTTAAAAGCGTTAAGCAATCAGGATTTCCAATGATTACCTGGGACCTATTGCATTCAACATAGATTTCATGCTTCCACACGATATGTTTTCTTTGCCATGAATTATTTGCACAAACAAAAACAAACGTAGGCCTATTTTCCACTGCTTCCATTTGCTATGGTGCATCCCAATCCATGAAAGATATCAAGGAAAGATTAAAGGAAATGATACCATCATTCTAATCTAAATGTATTATCGTCTTGGTGTGGTTACCTTTTCCAATCGACCTGTTGCCCTTGCAATGTAGCAAGGAATGCCATGTATTTTGCATTGACTCTAGTGGAAACATCATCATTCAACATAAAAGCTTGAATCGCGTAACTTTTTTCAGATTTTTGCACAAACTAAAACCAAGATATATCAACTTCTAAATCCTAAAGTTTATTAAAGCTTCACAACGCAGTCCTTATCGGAAAAACCTATGTGAAAGTTGAAACGAAAAAAATCAAATTACTGCAGTTGTATTCATTAATAATTCTTTCCATTTGCAGGGTACGGCTACGCTTCACAATGTATCTTCTGTACGTGCATGCAACATAGCAGGGAATGCCATGTTTTCTTTATAAGAGCAGTTGAGTTTGCAACTTTTCGCATAGTTACACGTGAAAGTCATTCCCATCGTTGCTGGCCGATATTATCACAGCAAGAACAGCTTTGTTGTTTCAAAGTTTCCAGCCATGCTTAGTAAACAATGGTAGATATGGTAATGGTATGTGGGCACATTTATCAACAAGTGTGATATATTGAGTACGTTTCACGTACTGCTCAAATGGTGATCGAGTTGTCAGGAGCATTTGCAGTTGTACAGATCTGAAACTGGGAAAGTGAACCCCTGACGTCTCAATTCTGGTATACTAATATGCTGACCTGCGGTAAATCGATGAACTGCCTTTAGTTGACTCGTAGCTTCGTTAATCATTCCTTGGCTCTGAATCTGCATCAAATTTTGCGTATGGCTTGTAGATATATCTCACTACTGTGTGCAATAGATTACTCGTTTTCCAATTTTATCTGTGAAAGTGGGATATAGAGAGTGTATATCTGCCACTGATAATGTGCAGAAATGTAATCATGTTAAATAATTCAGGATGGGACTGTTTGATATTTCATGACTTGCTAGATATTTGTCTTGGTCTGTCCGCACTCACACCCTTTTGTAAGTTTCTGGATGATCTGTAGTCGGTTGTCATGCTGATAACATGAGTGGCATTGCTGCATAGAAAAATTCTATCCGCATGTTACTCTCTTGCTGCATAAGGTGTATGAAGAATGAAAGTTTGATCCGCATTCAAATGGGTAAACATTAGGCATGGGATTGATTAAATATAGATGTTAGTGACTCTAACTGTCTCAGTCTATCACCGAATCTTCGAGCCAAGTACAACAGAATATCTGAGATCATATGCACAGTAGAGCATTTGCGCCTCACGTACTGCAGAACGTTGTCCTTGTTTATAAAAACTCCAAATCAATCAACTGGATCGTGAGCCGAAAAACAAATCGATGCCATCCTTTCCTTCAGACTGATCTTTTCATATCAGTCACTACAAAATGAATGCGTGTTGTTTCATGTGGGATGGCTGTAAGAAGTTTAGATTTATACCCGTTTTCGATAGTATCATACAGTCAATTCTTATCGAATGACCATCTCCGAATTAGATACATAGCATATATAATACCAACTGCATTGCGGTCTTCATTGGGTATTTAATGTAGCACACGCGAGTCAGCTTTTTCTCAATGATGTTTAACGTTACTTGACTTTACTCCATGGCTACAAATCTGAACATCGCTTGTGAAGATCGAAGGGGAATTCATTGCGTTCATGTTCACCAATGACTAGAGTAAATGAACTTGCGCACCACATACTACAATCATTGCCATTCATATCTAGTCTGTGATGTCTGTTCTTGTCTTAAGTGGCCATAACGTATTTTATTCTTCATTTATTGTACACGAAACGTGCTCTACTTCACAAATATCTTTTCATAGTCTGGGTCTCTGTTATGTGTTTTCTGGAGGGGCGTGTGGCCTAAAGCATCAGCATTTGTGAGGTCATTCTGTACTTAGTCGTCAATGTATACAACATTGTTGATATTAATTAAATGTGATATGGCGTCTTTGAATGGACAGGTTTCACAATCGCTATGACAAAACGAAAACATATGCTTACCTAATGCATTTTATTTCAAGTGGAAATTATCCTTTGTGGACAGGATGTGGCGGTTCCTTTCGGGTCGCCATCTTACACCCGTATAGTGGTTAGCCATCGCTGTAAGCAGGTTTGGCTATACATCGCACTGGCATGCGTGTGATGAGTATGAAAACATTATTAACTGGTGTGGTAAATTTGAGCTTTCTCTATCTCCCTCCCTCCCTCCCTCCCTCCCTCCCTCCCTCCCTCCCTCCCTCCCTCCCTCCCACCCACCACCATCTCTTCTCTCTCTCTCTCTCTCTCTCTCTCTCTCTCTCTCTCTCTCTCTCTCTCTCATTTATGTTAATATAAATATAAATCGTGTATATAGGTTCAATAATATGCTGCCGTCCGAAAATTATGTAGGGACCGGGCAAAAAGTAAGCTGTCAGAACTTTTGCACAATCAAATTGTACAGATGTTACAATAAAATATGTTTTTGAAAAGCTATGAGTTGGTCAATGTAAGTGTACTTTCTGGTGTTGGTGGTTTCGCCACTAACACGGTGTCTCTTTGTGCCAGGTCTTACACGAGGCATATGTTTTACCTGATCTATAATGGGCCTTTCGATTTTAGCTATGCACCGCCCATCACTATCTAAGCTCCACCCACACCTCGTCGTGTTGGGATTGATCGATCCCCAAATGCCCTAGCTATCAATTTCCTGAAAACTATACAAGGAAGCTGTTGAACAGCGCCCAGTCAAATTAGTTTCAAAATATTCAACAGAATATGTATTAAATAGTAAAAGCTAACAATTTGTACAACAAGGCATAGACCGTCTTCAAATATGCGTTCGTGACGTACTTATCGACGTCATTCATGACGGCATTCATTATAATGTAAGTACTACTGGCCATACTCATGGTTTCATGCAGCTGTAATACATGCTAACATCTTGCAAGGATCAGAAATCTCGTTACACTATCAGCCGCTCGATAAACTATTAACCAAACGATGAGTGTTGGTTTATCATTGGCATTGTCGTCCAAGGAGACTATGTTATCTTTTATGTCACCTAACCTGTGACTCTAACGGACATATTATTTGTTGCAAGCTGTCTTAGAAAATGTCCAATATCCTCATTCCATACAAATCTGCCATTTTGTCGTAACCACTCTTCGAAGATCTATAGATACAAATAACAGCATGATAATTGTCAATGAGCTCGTGTTATCCCAGAAGTATCACGCATCTCTTTTGTAAACAAATTCTGACCAGTGTAGACGATTTTGCTTTGAGTTCACTGTGTAAAGACCCAATACCTGGTAAATCACAAAAAATATAATATACAAAGTATGTGCATAAAGCGCTTCTAGTATGGCACCACTTTCGCTTGAACAGTGTTTCTTATGAATGTGACCACTCAATAGTTAACTATTTCAGTAGTAGATTTCACATTCCGTAGATGGTCATAGTTTATGATATATTGGTGTTGCTGCTTTTTTGCCACACGCTTATAGAGTTTTTTCTTGTGTGTATGTATTGCAATGCCTCGGATGCTACTTTGGTATCCTGTTCTCTACACATGTGTCATAATTTATACCTCACGCAAAGTGTTTTGCTGTGTCGTCTGGTTAGAAATGCATTGCCGTTTATCTGTCGATGAAATATCAGTTCTGCATCGAGTCTGTCATAGTATACATTTTTCATAATCGGCTTTTGTTTTAGCCACTACGTTGTCTCTTGCATCCGTTTGTTGCAAGCTATGTTGCTGTTCGGTTTCGTGTGCATGTTCTTTCTGCTCGCGGATAGTGGAATCCCTAGATCGTTGTATGTCAATTTAGAACCAGAACATACACAAATATCAAACATAAGCTATGGAATTTTGTATGCCAGTAACAAACATCAAGACAACAATCTGCAGCATGCACTGTTGTAGTATCTATTGGCATTGTCTCCATTTCCTTTATAATATTTTTATTTTAACGTAACCAAGTCTAAATGGATTACATTAGGTGAAATTTTAACAGAATAAGATATTTTATAATTCAGTTGATATAGGTAGATTAAAAAATCGCGCTTAAATCCGGTTTTCAAGGCAGATATCCAGAAATCTTTACAAGTGTGACCGTGACCTACATTTCATGGTCAAAGTGACTTTTTACATCCAGATCCACAAGGGTGTCTAGTGAGGTGGTATTCTACATGGATCAGGGACCTTTTTTGTATATGCCATCCTTTGGCATCAGACGGTCACAATAATCCAAAATTTGAGCACCTTGCTCCCGAGGTAAATCTTTTCTAGCCTTTCCTTCGCAGATCCAAGATTAATTTTCAGTCGCTTGGTTAGTTTATTTGACACGTCTTACTTAAAGAAACAACGTCTATCAAATAGGGCGGCGGTGGCTCAAATAATCTTTTTTTATGACATAGCCTACCCGCTTAGTCAATGGTACTCAACGTACTGTTTTAATATGTGCATAAATAAGTGTTGTTAAGTTATCAAAAATAATATATATTTTGTAAGGAAAGATTTAAGTTCTCTTTCGTAAATTTGAACATTATTTAAAGTGTTTATGTTTATGAATGCCATCGAATACGCGAATTATATTCAATGTTAGTCGCTTCATTTGACCCTTGCGTTAATAATCTCATTAATCACTTTGATCCTTAAAGGATAACTAATCTGAAGTCTTGATAGCTATTCAGGTGATCTAATATGTCAGTCATAAACTATGCAGGCCATGTTAAGCTTTTCATCATGACGCGGGAGAAAGATATTCAGGCTTTAGCTCAGTCATAGAGGTACCAGCTATAGTTTGGCAGTGTGGTATAAAAGCTATCATACAGGTAAGCCATAGGCAGCAACAACTTACAGTCAAATTAGTTTCAAAATATTCAACGAGATGAATATTACATAATAAAGAATTTAATGCAATGGCACTTACACGACATCACACACTATCGCTTGAGGAGACAAACTGGTGCCGATCACTGGTCAACATTTACGCGATATTACAAAGCAGATAATTGTGATGCAGAAACGAGAATATGACAGAATATGAATGATATGGAATCTATAAACCATAATCTATTGGAGCAATGTAACATTTGATATGAGCTTAGCATCGCTTTAAGTACAGACATTATACATGTAATCACAAAAAAATGAATTAATCAGCAGCTTAGATCGATTCAATTGTTTCGGACTTATTGATGTATATGAAACGCGTCAATATCGAATTTGTGTCGTTGACCAACGGCGCAGGGACCAATATCAATTTTGGTATCGGCGCACGCATTGATAAGCGACGCAAGCCCAATAACGAATTTGATGCCGGCGCCTCCGTTGGCCAATGCATATTTGGAATGCGGAATTATTGACTAACCGACTGAAGGAATGAATGAATGAACGGACAGACGGATTGACGGATGACTAAATAAGCAAAAAACATGCATGAAAGAACACACGCATAAATACGGACAGACGTGTCTGAACAACTGAATGAATCTCTGAAATGATCAGCAAGACGGAATCCACGAATGGATGGATGTATTGCCTATTAGCGTAAGTATGAAATTGGCATATGAGAAGTGCGCCGTTTACAAATGGGCGCGCCGATAACCAATTTGCATGTGGACCTGCGTCGTATACAAACAGATGCGTCGATAATAGATTGGTATATGGGTGAGTGCCGTTTACAAACGGTCCTGCGCCGTTTACAAATGAGCCAAATTGGTTATTGGGTCGCTACATTACCTATATTAATTAGCATGATTACTTCTTTTGTAATGGAGGCAGTGTAATCGCTGATAAATTGTAAGCATAAATAATGTTAATGCATATATTGTAAATATAAAATTGCATTTTACTGTACTGAAAATTATTATGTAAAATTGCAACATCCCGCCTTTTATAATCTTGTAGGGAAAGAATCGAATCTATTTCAGTTGGCCTCATGACTGTCCCATTGTTATTAATTGACAACTAGATTGACCGGTCGATGACGCGTCATAGCAAATCCCCACGTTCACCGCTTTGTGAATCCAAATACCGGCTTGCAAAGAGGAATCATTTGGGTAACACACATACCAGATTTGATGTAATTCCACACAATGGTTTGGAAGGACAAAGCGTGACTGTTGGACGGACAGACAGCCGGACAGACGGACAGAAGCGATTACAATATCCCCGTATAATAAAATATGTTTGAGACAAAAAAACAACGAGTGCTTCATTCGATGTTATGTAGATGCGCTCCACTGTCAAGGATATAATATACCTCTTCACAATTGTCAGCGCCGAGCCTAAGGCAGTATAACAAGTACATTCCTGGGGCCCCGCATAAATTCAAGTTACACGCATAGATGCCACACCTATAGTACAGCTCATAAATAAGTCGTTATGTCTAGAAAAGAAAACACTTTTGAACACGATGTAAAACATTGTCTGCTTTATTTTTTAACGTAATCGGATTGAAAGACATTGCTGCCTTAGGCATCTATGTCTTCCACTCCAATTATGTCCAAAATATTCAACAGTATTCTTCATTTTGTCTTTGAAATATGCATAAGGTATCTCTGAGCTTTACTGTGTAAGGCAGTCGTGGCAAAACCACACAGCACTCTAACATCAGACGCCCCCCCCCCCCCCACAACCCGTCCCGGAAGCATTACGGTTGAAAATGTATCCTAGCTGACAGTTCCGAACCGCGGCTGCCTAATGCAGCATTAACGCCCAGTCAAATTAGTTTTAAAATATTCGACAGAATGTTTATATTAAATAATACAATTCGTACAACGTGTCGGACTATTAAGTGTTTAGGACAGAGTAAATCGAGTCATTCATGCCATAATCAATTATGACGTCATCATACACGCCACGCTGATGATTATGGCGTCATATGATGGATGGATAAACTGGAAAGTTGAATTTCGGGAGTTTTAATAATTCTGATGTGCTAGCGGAGAGTATATATATAAGATACATTTAGTATACATGCCATGCATATTGATTTATGTAAATGGAGGATTCCATATTATCTATCCATCATATGACGTCATAATCAACTACGTGACGTTGATGATGACGTCATAATCAATGACGTTATGAATGCCGTAATTAAGTTATTCTGGGACGCATAATTGGTGACAGACTAATCGTTTCTGTACGGATTGTATGCCTTTACTATTTAATAAACATGCTGTTGAATATTTTGAAACAAATTTGACTGGGCAATAAAAGTGTAGGAATTGTCGTCAATGAATTTACAATTTGATAAACATTGTGTTGAATATTTAGAACCTAATTTGACTGGCCGCTATTGCTGTCATAACCATGTATTCCATTTTCTGGAAATTGATAGTCAGGGAGTACAGGGATCGATCGATCCCAACACCAGCAAGTTGTGGACGAAGCTTAGAAAGAGATTGGCGGGGAAAAGCTAAAACCGGAAATGTCCATTGGGCCAGTTCTATCACATTGTACCCTTTTCAACTTCTAACACCTTAACTCTCACATCAGCCAAAATCGGCTTCTGCAGTGGTCTTGAGAAATGTCCATTTGCAGGCAAAGAGAAGAGTATTTTTGAAAATTTACCACTGTAATGACTGGCTCGATAACCGAGCCGGTCATTCGAGTGATAAATTTTCAAAAATGGTCTTCCCTTGGTCTGTAAATGGACATTTTCCCTGAGAAAATTGAAATTTTGTTGAACAAATTCAAGGGTTAAATGGTTAATATGATGCTATCATGGAACCCGAATAGAAATGCATTATACAATAAAAATATTCTGCTGCAATTATTTTGAGGTCGAACTCTATCTTCCGTTTATTAGCCTTGCCATGGTGTCTCCTTAGGCTAGATATAGTTGGTCCGTTTGTGGAACAGAACACTGTTTCGGCACATTGGTCGTATTTGACGGGTACGTCTATATCTGATGGTTGACCTCGATGCTATGCTGAACATACCTGCCAAATGTGATACCAATTCATGAATCCATTTCCTCACTCAATCATATGACGTTATAATCAACTATGTGACGTGTAGGATGACGTCATAATCGTCCCTCTTTAACGTTTAATAGTCCGACACGTTGTACGAATTGTATGTCTTTACCATTTAATAAACATTCTGTTGAATATTTTGAAGGTAATTGGACTGGGCGCTGGACTTCCAGTCAAATTAGTTTCAAAATATTCAACCGGTTTCCCTGTATGGTTTTCTGGAAATTGATAGTCAAGAAGTTCAGGGATCGATCGATGCCCCCACGACCGAGGTGTGGGTGGGGTTTAACTAGGGATGGCGGGGCATAGCTAAAATCGAAAGATCCCTTCTCTCGAAATTCACCCGTCTGCGAATACTGCTTTTGAATGAATATCATGTATCTGAAATTTCCCAGGTTACAGTGGATATTAGCAAGGTCTGTCTATCACCAACACGTCAAAAGAAGATTGCACATTCTGGATACGGCGCTATCGTGCTTGAATACAAGCATTGTTAACAAGAATGTTGAATGATGATATCGTATTCCGCGCATACATTCAAACATATGCGGACACGAATACCACCGACACACACGCACGCACGCGCGCACCCCCTCACCTCACCCCACGACTTCAACCACCACAGACACAAGCACGCGCACACCCCACCCCACCTACCTCATCACACCACCACCCAATAACCACTCACCCACGCAGTGACACACATAGTGACACGCACGCGCGCATACGCACACGCACGGACTCACATGCGCACTGACGCACGCACGGACGCGCAAACGCTCCAACGCACTCTCACTCGCACGCACGCATACATGCAGCCAGATAAAAGAGATTTGGTTTACGTACCTCTTCCTTAAGCTTGCCGAGTTGATGTTTTCTGACCAACTCCATCAAGATAGTGCGAATTGATTTGATACGGGTTGATTGGGCGCGCAGTTTGATTTCTTGAAGAGTGGATTGCTGTTACAGTTTGGTTGGTTTTGCAGTTTAGTAGGTTTCACGGCTTGATTGGTTGCGCGGATTGGTTGGTTGCGCGGATTCATTGGTTGGCCAGATTGATTGGATAGAAACGTGAATGATCATTAAAAACATTTTTATTCAGATAACACAATTACGCAAAAGTCACTGCAAAAGCATCATCTTCATAAAAAATGCAGGCGTGGACGCCCGCGTAAGCAAAAGGTCGACTTCAGAAAAAGATCCGGGTCGATGTGAAGCCAATTAATCCTTTCAATGCGGAAATGCCCAAATCTCAATTTCCAAATAATTGTAGATGACAGTTGCTTAATTTTAACAATCTGTTATACACCGCTGTGTTGGCCTATTACCGTATTTAATAGTTATTTGACTGCACTGCGAATATTACTTTTTCGTAGACGCTCAGATAAAAACGATTTTCAGTCAAATTAGTTTCAAAACATCAGCATGTTATTCTGAAATGCATGTCGTGTCGTATTTACTATGTCGTGCGGAAGCACTACGTCTCGGTCTGTGGAATCGAATCAATGAGACGGAATACACATATTCTGATTACGTCACTGAAAATAAACCACCTATAAATAATAATGTTTGCGGTGATTTTAAACACTTTGAAGACTAAATTCCCTGAATCTCAATTTCAAGGTAACCGTACAGGTAAGCCGTTGCATATTTTGAAACTAATTTGACGGGGGCCTTTTGCTGCCATGGGCAGAAGCAGCTTCCAGTCAAATTAGTTTCAAAATATTTAACAAAATACTTATTAAATCGTAAATGGGTTTGGTGTTCCAGCCTTTCTGGTTCAACAATATAACTGATCATGCGTGTATTCATAATTACAGTCTAGAGGCCAATCCCGGGCAGAACAGATATTTTAGCATATTCCCGTTTTAGAAAATGACCTAAACAAATCTATATATGTCAGCGTTTTGCACGCATGAACCGTATCCGCGCGCGTGGACAGATCACGTGAATGAATCACGTTTTAACCGAATGCTCAATGCCAAGAGGCTAATTTGGGGCCTAATGCATACGCGACGACTTCAAAGAGAAATCATACCTGACCAAGCTTAAAATAAGTTTTGGGTAGGCCTATATAAGCTTTAAATTAGGCTATTTGGGGACCAGTCTGATATAAGTTCCAAATGTTCAGGAAAGAATCAAAATTAGGGGCCAGATTAGAAAAAAGGTGTAAGAAACAAAATCCTGGCCTCCTAGATGTCAATAAAGGTCAATGATCATGTGATATCAGTTTTAGTGCAAATGGCCTCGTTATTACTAATTAAGTTGTGGTATTTTTCATATCTAATTATTGCGTTTTATTTTTTAAAATACTTTAGACGCCATTCAGAGCAATGATTATTTTTAAAAACTGTGAATGGCGCTCTGTAGGTCATTTGTCCTATCTGCCATGATCGCCGTTTCATCCACATATCGTAGGATTGCCAAGTAAGGAACTGACTCCAGGTTCTCTAAAGTCATTTCAATGCAGTGGGATAGTGAGGGGTTGGGGTTGTCTGGGGGTGGGCATGAGGCCTAGGGGGGGGGGGGTGGTATGGGGATCGCCGAATTCATTACCGCAACTGATCTTTGACTCAGAGTATTAATAGTAATAATAATAATAATAATAATAATAATAATAATAATAATAATAATAATAATAATAATAATAATAATAATAATAATAATAATAATCTTGAACGACTTTCTTAAAGGGGAAAGCGTGAAGACGCATCTCCACTTGACGCGGTGCGGGCGGGCTGGCGGCGCGGTTCCTTCCACTTTAACATGTAGTTGTAGGTGTGGGTAGGTGAGGGTAAATGATGATCGTAATAATTGAAATTGTTGATAATACTAACGATGACACTGGATGATAATAGTATGGATTACAATCTTGAAGATATAAAAGTGGCAATAATTGGTGATTATGATTTAATATTATATTACGTTGGGTATTTTGGGGCTAGTTCGACCGGGGGTGGGGGGGGGGGGGGCGCTGTCGGTGCCATATGCAACAGCAACCACGGGCTGGATTGGTTTCAAAATGCGCAACAGCTTTTCTCTCTGCAGTTACCTTGTACTACGGTAAATAAGGTTCAAAGTATATAAATCGACCCTAACATGTGCAATAATTGGAATCGATAGTATCTGGTAGTCTTGTTAATTTATGTATATTTGTATTATCTAACATTATTATGTTAATTTCTGCTCAAACCGTTATGATGATGTTTTAATCTTTTTTTAAACATATTTTATTGTAACATCTGTACAAAGTGATTGGGCACAAGTTCTGACAACTTATTTTTCCCGCTCCCTACATAATTATTAGACGGCAGCATATAATTAAACTTATATACACAATTTAAGTTTATATGTAGATAAATCAGAATAAGAGAGAGAGAGAGAGAGAGAGAGAGAGAGAGAGAGGGAGAGAGAGAGAGAGAGATCAAATTTACCACACCAGTCAACAATGTTATACTTATCGCAAGAACGCCAGTGCAATGTATAGCCAAACCTGCCTCCACCGATCACAAACCCCTGCAGGCGAAACACGACGACCACAAGGAACTGCTACATTATGTCTGCAGTCTGCAAAGGAAAAGTTCCACTTCAAATACAATTTATTAGATAACTATAGATAACTATATGTTTTAGTCATCACATATTGGTGGTCCATGTTGTGGACGCTATAGGCAGTTGTGACCGCGCAAACACATCAACATGATCATCATACATACACGAATACACAATATTAACATTTGATAGTTTTATAGATCGACTGATTATACAAAGACCTTTCAATAATGTTAAAACCTGTTTGTTTTTCTTATAAAGTTATGTACATTTCTTTGTAAATCTTCATTAATTTGAGTAGAAAATCTTTTACATCCCCTCAAGAAAATGTCCAGGGAAATATCTGGGATAATTTCATAAAGGGAATCAAATAAATCGCGTCTTTCATTTTCCCATTTTGGACATTCAAAAAGTAATGATAAGCGGTTTCTGGGCTTTGACAATAATAGGAGTTGGGGTGTTCAAGTAGGTGATATCTGTACAGATCATTGGTTAGTTGGCTGCAATCATTTCTTAGTTCGCATGTTATGATATTTTCGCGTCTTTTACCAAATGAATAGTATGTGGTGAATTGATCTTGCACGTTATGATAAGTTCTTGTACGATTTGTTTTGAAACCCGAAACTTAGGTAGCTGATTTCAGTGTTATATCTAGGTTATTCCACAATTGGATAACACTGGATATGAAAGAGTTTTAAAAAATTTCAAGATGGTGGTTCGGTGGAATAAAATATTCTGAATTTCTAAGGTTATAGTCTGTGACATCACCTACTCTTCTAGGAATGATATCTATTATATAATCGGGGCAATCGCCTTGTACGATTTTATAGAATAACACAAGTTTTTTGCTAACGACGCTCGTGTAAGGGAATTATGCCAGCCTCGTTATAAAGGTGTATATTTTGTCAAGCCAGTTATTATTCTCATGGCTTCATTTTGAAGCACTTCAAGTCTTTCAGAATCTCGCCGAGAGCAACCATCCCAAACCTCACTGCTATATTCCAGCACAGGGCGTAAATATGCAGTGTAGATTTTGGATAAAGTATACTTCATTTTTCTCATGGTAGCTAAGATCTTTGCAGCTTTCTTTGATAGTTCCTCTATGTGAGCAGTCCATTTTAACTCGTGTGAAATGGTTAAGCCAAGATACTTACTGGAGTGTACTGATGATAATAGTGCATTATTTAAGAAGATATCTGGAGATATGAAAATATGTGAATTTGTTATAGTTAGAGTCACGGTTTTTATAGCATTGAAGAGGACTAACCATTGTAAGTTTAAGTCGCTGTTTAGTTGTCTCTCTATTTCGATGGCTGATGCACTCGAGCAGCATAATGCACTGTCGTCGGCGTGTGATCTTAAGATGCTCTCGATATGCTGTGAGATATCAGTTATATAAATTAAAAATAAGAGTGGACCGAGTCCGGAGCCTTGGGGGACACCTGCCTCTATTTGTCTCATTGGAGATATGTTTTGATTAACTGAGATCCACTGCTTTCGTGAAGACAGGTAGATCTTAAACCATGTAAGAAGACTTCCTCACAGCCCATGCTCCTCTAATTTAAACAACAGACCTCTATGCCAGACTCTGTCAAATGCCTTTCGAAATATCGCAAAGTGCAATGCATGAAGATTTGTGTTTGTCTAATGCATTTGACAAGATGTGGCACAACTCAATAAGTTGAAATACAGTTGAATAGCCTGGCCTGAAGCCAGATTAGTATTTATATAGAAGATTATGCCCAATAAGGTGATTATAAACATTTTAGAAAAGTATCCTTTCCATAGTTTTATCGACAGCACTTAGCAGCGAAATTGGTCGCTAATTTTCCAGTAATTCCCGATCGCCTTTCTTAAATAATGAGAATACGGTGGCTGTTTTCCAAGCATCGGGAAATATGCCACTTTCGATAGATTTGTTGAATAGCAGGTATAATGGAAAGGCTATGGAGTGCATAGTTTTTTTGAGCATTTTCTGACTTATCTCATCATTGCCAGAAGCTTTGTTGAACTTCAGTGGATTAATGACGTCAGTTATTTCGGACTCCTAAAGCGAAATGTCGGAAAATGTATAATTAGTTTTTCTTTCGAGCGTTGGTATGTGCGCACCTGTATAATCCACGTTTGAAATGGATGAGGAATAATTGTTTAGACATATTGCGTTTTCCAAGTCAGTGGTAGCATATTTTGCACGATCATTATCATTGTATATCAGAGGAGGAATGTGTGTTGTAGTACCGCCGTTTATAAGTTGCTTAAATAATTTCCAGTAAGGACGAGGGTTATGAATAGATAGTTCATCAAGCATTAAAGCAGCTGATCCTATGAAGTCCTGCTTTGCCTTCTTCTTCATATTGTTAACTTTATTACGTTGTCTTTTAAATTTACACTAGTCATTTTGATGCTGACTGTGTCTGGCTTTTATCCTAAGACGGTCTCTTTGTCGGATTTCTCGCCTTAAGGCACCGTCAAACCGAGGTTTGTCACCTGACCTAATTTTCACTACTCTCTTTGGGATATATTCAGTTACCATATCTAGAAATAGAGTGTTAAATAGATCACACATTTCATTAACATTATCACAAGACCCAAATAAAGCTACCCACGGTGTATCATGAATTTATTTGTTCAATGTTTCAAAATTGGCTTTCGCTTATAAGTTCTTTTAATGTGTATTGGTATCTTTATAGCTACGCATGTTGCTGAATGGTCGCTATAGTCCATGTATTCGTGCATAACACCTAACTCAACTGATTCAATATTGTCATATGTTAATATAGGGTAAAAAAGTGTTGCCGTAGTGTGTGTTATGCGTGTTGGGTCACTAATTAACGTACTCAAATTGTATAAAGTGATAATATCCTTGAGATTGTGAAGAGTTGGATTTAGTAAATCGTCATTTAAATCTCCCATTATTATTAGAGGCAGCGGGGCATTGACAGCCTTACCAATCGTATTGGATAAGTTTGACCAGGAGAGGTGTGGAGCATCTGGCGGGCGATAAAACAGACCTATAATAAACACTATGTGCCCATAACATATGCTCAATGTCTTGTATTTCCAGATCAAGGCGTTGCTTATAATTAAAAACGTTTGAAACATATATGAATAAGCCCCCACCCCTAGACGAGCGATACTTTCTAATGGGCCCATAGTAGTTATCTAGTTTAAGATCGTTGTCCGACACTGCATTATCCAGCTTAGTTTCCGGGAAAATTATTATTGTATATTCTGTTGGGTATTTTGGGGCTAGTTTGACTGGCGGCTGTTGAAGCCATAGGTAGCAACAGTCGCTAGTCGGAATGGTTTCAAGAACGCAACAGCCTTTCTCTGTACAGTTGCCTTGGTTCAATGTATATAAATCGATCCTACCATGTGTGATAATTGGAAATGGTGGCAACTGATTTTCTAATTTGACTTGTTGATTTATGTATACGCGTATTATGTAACATTATTATATTAATTGCTTTCAAATTGTTGTGATGATGTTTTAATATTATGTATTCTGTTGTGTATTTTGGGGCTATTTCCACTGGCGGCTGTTGATGCCATAAGTAGCAACAGCCGCTGGTCGGATTGGTTTCAAAATACGCAACATCTTTTCTCTGTGAGTTACCCTGAGACTTGTACTACGGTAAATAAGGTTCAGAATATATAAAGATTCTAAGATGTGCAATACTTGAAAATGACAGTAACTGATATTCTTGTTAATTCACGTATGCTCATATTATGTAGCATTATTATATTAATTTCTTTTCAAACTGTTATGACGATAATTTAATATTATATATTCTGTTAGGTATTTTGGGGCCAGTTCGACTGGTGGTTGTTGATGCCATAGGTAGCAACAGCCGTTTTGTCGGGTTGGTTTCATAATAGTTTTCCTCTGTGCAGTTATCCTGAGGTTCAAAGTATATAAAGTGATGTCTAAATACAAGTAAATAGTGGTACATGCCGTACAGCTCGGAGGTGACGTGGAATGTCTCCAAAATAGAATAGAGCACAGTTGAGTGTGTTGGGCGTGGTTGGGCTGGTGGACATCGCTGTATATGTCCACAATGTCTTTCACTCCAAGTATATACAGAATATTCAGCAGTACGTTTCTGTTTTGCTTGGAGTCATGGTTAGCCTGTTTCTGAGCTATATATACACCGAGAATTTTTGCGCGCGTGTGTGTCATCGTCGTCGTCGTCGTCGTCTGCGACATCGCATTATCGTGCATGCCCCGCAAAGTAATAGGAGAGTAATACATTGTGAGTAAGGGAAGAACTATATACAGTAACGGCAGTGGAAGCAAAACACATGAATATGTATGTAGCCAATGTATATACACGCATGTTCATAAATATTCAACCAACACATAGCTCAGCGCACAGCAGGGTTGAGAATGGATGATTAGAACTCATAAATGAAATTCAGAAGTACAAAATCATGTATGAGTGTGGGCTTCGTGATTATAAAGAAGCAACAGCTCCCAGTCAAATTAATGTGGAAATAGCAAACATAACATTTAATATGGTACAACTCTACGTCAACAATATCAGGAATTGACCTCTAACCTCTAGCTATCCTCCATACCTGCACAATAGCATCTTGCCCTCACACCCGTCCTTGTTCGGTTTGGAAATAGGCACGCTACCGATATGCAAACACCATACGCTTCCTGGTCTGCGCGTACGTTACGTGCTCTTAATGGTGGCTAAATCCATCTGTGTCCATCCCGTAATGAATCAGCTAACACATTTTTGTAAACAGTCATGTAATATACCTGCAGCTACTTCAACGGGGATTACCTTCTCAGGGGGCATAATAGTTTGCAAGATACGCCAACGATCGCCAAATGCGTTTTCAACTACTCTGGTTTTAGCAAAAAGGATACACGATGATGGGAAATTTACTTTTTACGTGATAGGTGACGCCCCGGACATGGCTAAAGCAAATGTTGTTCATGTGGGAACGCTGGATTACCAACGTTGAATTATATGGCAACTTTCTGAGTTTTGGACCACCTTAAAGAATAATCGTCTGCAGGAATATCAGTGGTTTTACAATGTTCCATAAATCTATCAGCTATAAGTAACGGTTGTCCGTAGTTCTGTAGCGTGGACCGACCGGATGGGTACTGACCGTCTCAGCGAAGCTGGGTATGGAACGGCCACTCCCGATTCGCTCCAGGCACATCCCCCTTGGGTAGGGTAGTACAAGTACATATGCCCAATGAGAGAGGTTTTCGTTAAAATCGGTTAACTCCGATAAAATGCGTGGTGCGCATGTGCGCGCATCAGAGCTTCCCTGACAACACGTCATGGAATTGGAAGCGAGTGCATGCCTATGATGTACCGAGTGGGTACTCATAAAAACCTTTAATTATTCAGTTCTCGTATGCATAAATAGATCTAGAATGTTCTAGAACGTGGTAAATACGTCACTGATCTAGCTGCATGCTGATTGGCTACTGCTCGGCCGATGATTGGCTGAGGCATTTGCCTCTGACGTCACGATTATAAAAGGGGTGAGAAATCGAGAATCAAGAGCATCGTCGGCGTGGAGACCGGCCCGTCTGGAGGACTGGCTGGAAGTGCGGGACTTGACGAGTGAACCAGAACACCGACGGAAGATACAGAACATCATCACAGTTCCAATCAGCTTTCAGCTTACCTGCACCGGATAGCAGTTCTTGGACTTTCCGCATTACGGAATTTTGGATGTTCCTGGACGGCCATCCAGGAGCAAAATAATTAAAGTTATGGTTCCCACTTCCAGACTTGTTTAAAGGGAACACCTCTGCGGAAATGGCCATGTGGGCCCGGGATGTGATTCTATGGAATGTAGAGCTTGTGGTGACTCTTGGTGGATGACTCGCCGGATCTTCCAACCACGCTGAAAAGTGGACTCCAATCTCTGCACTGCATGTCGTGTGTGTTTAATTACCTTTTTGACAACAGTCTGGTGGAACTTTGCTAGGTGCGCCACAAGAGCTATGTGACGCATCCTGCACTGTGTGCCAATTTATGTAACTGCCAAATAATATATACAGCCCTATCTGTTAATGGGCAACATCAACTTTACTATTTCCATCGCCAGACGGATAACTTTCTCACTTCTGTATAAATTGTATACTAGTTACAAGGACTATCTAATAGACATTTCTTCACTGTTTTGTTTTACTGTCCTGAGTGTGTACCGTATCTACGCTGTCTGGAGGA
Organism: Chaetoderma sp. LZ-2023a; assembly: GCA_034401795.1. Classification (NCBI taxonomy): domain Eukaryota; kingdom Metazoa; phylum Mollusca; class Caudofoveata; order Chaetodermatida; family Chaetodermatidae; genus Chaetoderma; species Chaetoderma sp. LZ-2023a. Next base: position 128,720,513 of record CM067360.1, read on the forward strand.
GTCAGATTGCAGAGACCAGCCTGCAGAAACTAGCTGCGGAAATCGCCTGCCGGAATCTCTCCAGCTTCAGAGAACATGCCGACTCGCACTATGAATATGTTAGCGCCTCAATTTCAGTAACATAGTAGCCTGTTCCGTACCGATGACTATTGGGTACTCAAGTAACTATACTACTGTACATTTAATTATTGCTTCTGATATGGTACTGATGACTATGGGTACCTCACCGGTCTTAAGACCGCAATTTATAATTTCTGTTTTATTGTGAATATTATCCTCGTTTACTGTGGGTGCTTTCACCTAGCCGCACCGTCTAAGTTTATCAATCTGTGATACTTAGTTACTTCATTTAATTATAATCTATTTATTGCATTGGTTAGTTGTATATGGCGGTTAGCCATCCAGTTAATATGTTTTGTTTAATTGTAGAAAACTTCGGACCGCAGTACGCTAGGAAATATTATACAGCAACAGATATATCCGCATCACTTTATTCCCGCCATAAGCAGTTTTACACTGATGTTGCTGACCATGCTCTAATTGTTTGATCCCCGCATGTTATCGACTAAACCTTACTATTCAGCGCGATAGGATAGGTTAAATTGGTTAGGGACAATTTCTTCATCCAGAAACATATAGTGTACGCCTCTTTTCCAGTTGTTGCGAAAATGTGGCCCCGCACTCTGGCAAGGTTGTGTAAATTTGGCCAGTGACCTATAGGGCCTCACATATATTAAGTTATTGTCTGTTTCCACGATCCACCAGCCGCTTGGCTTATTAATTGTTTGAACTTCCCTTCAGCACATTGATCGGATCCGACCCTGGGAAACTATTGGAGGCTTAGTTATAAATGTGAATTAGTTAGTTTATTTACCGGCCTGCAGTGCATAATTGGGCATATTGGAACTTAACCCTAACGACAGGTCAACTGTTGGATTCATAGCATGCGCTGACAGACGAGATGCAGATCTCCATCCAATTCATTGCAGTGTCTGGATGAAGCATTGGAGCTCGTCACGCCGTCACGGGAAGGATGCTCGCGATGGATATCCGTCTCTCCACCCCACCATAAAGACATGTCAGGAATGAAAACTTGCTTGTGTGAAGCGTAGCCATTGTCCAGGTGATGTTTTATGTGGTTGCGGGGTAGGGTAGCTGGATTTTCATCGAATTCGGATGCCCTGTTTCGTAACATGTATGCATGCTGTCCTTGGATGTAGATGTAGATGCTAAGCCAGACGACATACGTGAAGCGAGGCGTCGGCGCCCATTGGACAACTGTATTTAAGGTTGGGTAGGAATTCGTGCCACTTGCAGCCAAAATTAGTTTATGTTTCTAACAACTAAATGATAGGTTAGATGGTAGCAGAAGGCCCGCATGAATAAAGCAGCATCTACCAATACAGTATCTTTGGACATGCATAAGACGGTGACCTGGGAATTCTTCGGGAATTGTTCGTCCTGTCTTCACGTAAACCAGTATGCATCACATTATTTATGATTTCACTAGGATGTTCACTTAAGCATTTTTCTGTTGAACAAAAGAGTGGCCCTTTTTGCCAACTCTTGTCCTCAGCTTCAGCATTGAAGGCATTTTTCTGTGATGGAGGTCCATGCGAGCCACTTACCTCGTGCAACAACAATGTTTTCTTTGTGTGTGTGTTAGGGGTATACTAGTTTATATTAAACTACCTAGTGACTTCGTTGCAGATGCTTCTCTTGCAGGGATACCTCTGTGGATTCAAGAACCGATGTGGTAGCTCCGGCGACACCACGTAGAAAGAACACCAGATAGCTCTATGTTGTGTATTATTGTGTGCTCATTTACTGTCAAACGATTCACCTTGTTTGTATAGTATATTAAATATGTCTACTGTTTAATTAGAAATTGGTCCATATCTCTAAATTAGTATGGATAGACATATCGGTGATACTAATAATTGGGATGACACTGTGTGGTTCAATCTTGGCGACAATGGTCACAGGGCCCCACTGGAACATTAGTGGTCCACTGGCTCTAGAAGTTAGTCTTTGTATTTCTCAGAGAGACATCATACGGGATCCGCAATGCCGAGATACACAGTTAACCAACCACTCCATTCATCGGGCATTTGTGGTGCGATGGGCATAAACGTCCTAGTGGACCAGTATATACCCCTGCGAGCTACAAGTGGTGCCCGATGTGGGGCTCGAATAAGAAACGAACAAACGCCAATGCTCCACAACCCAGAGTTACAGTCCCCTTCAACAGACAGCCAGCTCTCCCTAGTATCATCATATAATCAATGAGCTGCTCGTGTACTCACTGACAACATCGCTAATTTCCCAGGTGCGGAACAACACGAGTTCTCACCAATCAGCGAGGGGACATGTTGCCTCGCAGGTAGGAACTCAATACATCACTTTATCGGACCTCCACGATAGGCTACCACCATCCATGCCAGACCACGGACGACCATGTAAGAGACCCCACAGGGGCAACCACAACCTTCACGACCATTATGTTCGCTAACGTCATCAATGGGTGACTAGTGGCCGAACCCTCATATACCATATTCTGTATCTCCACCTTTTTATGAATCGGAGGAAATGGCAACACCATTTCAGCAGCACATCAGAAAACGACCACATCACACCCTTCTTCCATGTCCGTCACCTGCACGGCCTCCATACGAGAAATATCCAGCACAGCATCAGGAACGCCCACGTCGACTACATAGCATGCCTTCACCTGTCTATAGACCTACACCTGTCCATGGACCCGTATCAGGGTGGTATTCGGCAGAACCAACATACCATGCAATGCATAATCTACATGAATCACCTTCACGGATGCGACAGAATCGACAGGGATATCGATGGCGAACACGAGCACCACCACCACCTACACACCGACAAACATCTGTATTCTCATCAGTTTCGCCAGCACCACCACCGGGTTTCGCTCTAATGACTTCTCCACGAGGTCATGGCCGAATCATTCCCCCCGTCCCCACCCCACCCCCGAATTTATAGGGGAGACTGATTGGGCTAATTATAAAGTTCAATTTGAAATAATAAGTAGGACAAACCGGTGGCGCAATCGACAATTGGGAGAGTACTTAGCCACAAAGTTGTCTGGAAAAGCTCTGCAAGTTCTGGCAGACTTAGGAACAGACTACACCCCCCATCGTACACCAAACTGGAGAATGCGTTGTCGGAAAGATTCGGTAGCACGGTCCTCGGAGAAATGAGTCGACTCTAACTCAAGAACTTACATCGATGCATGGAGGAAACACTACCAGAGTTAGCAAGCCGCCTCCGTCGGTTAGTTACCCATGTGTACCCCATTACAAATCTCAAGGGTGTCACACACTTACATTTCGATACATTCATTGACGTGTTGAGTGGAGAACCCGCCTTTAAAGAAAAACTATTTCTCATGGAGCACTGCAGCTACAACACCTTATGGCTACCGTGGTTCAGATTGAGAATTTCTTGGAGCGGGAGAAAAATAATCGCCACCAACTACACCCAATCAACTACCACCGAATCAACCACCATCACCACCGCATCAACAAACGAATAACACATGCAACATGAACAAAACTGTCAGAATCACGCGTCTAGAGGAAGAGGGCATGGCCAATCCCATCGCAGGGGCCACAACAATGCCCAAGGGTGCGGGAGCCAGCACAACAACAACAATAGGCAACACATGCATGAAAGACTTGAAGAGATCACTAAGCAGATCTCCGCACTCACTAATCTCATATCAACATTTAGCACAACCATAACCACACAGTCCACCACTAGACCGCAACCAACCACAGCTCCAGTACCTCAACCAAACACGTGCATTTGATGTTGTCAGCTGGCCCACTGGAAGGAGCGATGTCCAAACCGACAGGCATCTATGACTCCTGAGACTCTGTCTAACTAGCATGGGCACTGATTACAGAGTCACTTCGGTACCCATTTCCACAACCCGGCTCAACTGCGGCCCCTGAACCCCAATGTCAGGCGGTCATTTATACTCGTCAACACATTCCTATTATGCCATGCACTCACCTGCATCCATCTTCTATGGTGGTGCCTATGATGCACACCGTATCCGCAGCACTGTCATCTTCCCCCCCCCACCCCCTGCGGAAAGTGTGACCCCCACTTTCCGCCTCTACTCAAGCTTCTTTCCTATGTAAAATGGCAGTGGTTGGTTGTAGCGCCTCCACTGAAACAACGTTTTTGCAAGCACCACGCCCCCCCCCCACCCCCCGCCATCAAGGCACTTAACACCCGGTGTCCTTTGGTGGTATGAAATTTACAACCTCTTACAGCTTCGCCAACACCCTTCAGCACTAGTAGTGATCCCAAAGGAAGCGTTGATTCAGCACCATGGATCCGCAAAAAGAAACATCGTATGAAGAAAGTGAAAGCGATACGCTGGCGTTGTTTCTTCTGTACATCAACTAAACATCCCATGATGCATTGTAAAAAGTGGCTCGGACAGGTAGCCCTCACCCACGAACACGAGAATCCTATCCGCACTGCAGTATACACCAACACAGCTTACACGGAATCTGTAACAACGCCACCACCATTGCTACCCCAGACTCTGTCATCGCCTAAGCAATCACAGCAGCAGCGACAATGAGTTGGTCCTTTCCACACTCAGCCACCAATAGCACCCATGGAAGATATTCGGAAGCAAGCCGACTATAAACAGAATGATGCCACACCACCATCACTTCCGCAAATGGTATCATTGGAAACTCTTCCGCAGACTCACTGCCTGTCTGTTTAGCGAAATTTCCACCAGTGCCACTGTGGACACTGGAGCTTCCATCACCGTTTTTAACAAGCGCATGCATGAGAGCATCCCACCTCATAAGAAGCCACCCCTTAAGCCTACAAACATATTTTTGCAAACGGCTATGATGTTCCCGTGGCTGGGGTAGTAAACCTCGTAATACAGATGGAGGAGATGCAATTTATTCAGTGAGTTGTGATCGCCTCTATTCAAAATGGTGTCCTGCTTGGTTCTGATTTCGTCAGTGCCAGCGAAGCCGTCATACACTGCAGACAACAGGAACTAGACATACATGGCCGACGGATACCCCTTGGACTGGAATCATCACTATATGATACGTGTGCAGTGATATTAGCAACAACTGCCACAGTTGAGCCAGGTAAAGAAAGGATTTTGTGAGCCACTGCACCACAATTAGGAAACAACACTCACACAGCCATGCTGGAACCCGACCCTGAATACATGATCCAGTCCCCGTATTATCGTGGACACCACCAACACAGAACATATACCTTTTAGAGTATCCAATGGCACTATGGATCCAATAACACTCGATTCAGGAGTCCGTTGTGGCCATTTGGTGGATGTGATATCATTGGAAACCACCCCACCTGTATACACACCAGCAACAACTCCTGATGATTTGCACGAACACTTACATGATCTATATTTGCGTGCCACAGTTGGATTGATGCAATCTCAAAAACAACAAGTACGGAAATTACTTTATAAATATCAAGAAAGTTTCTCGGCAGGAGACATGGACCATGGAGAAACACACCTTGTACGACAATCCATCGACACCGGAAACAACAGACCTGTCCATCAGCCCATTCGACTTCTCCCTATTCATAAGGAAGAGGAGGCACACCAACAGGTAGAGGACATGTTGTGGACCGGAATAATTGAACCATCAGCATCCCCCTGGGCCAGTCCCAAAGTACTAGCAGGTAAAAAGGGTGGATCTTTGCGGTTTTATATAAACTACCGCTGCCTTAATGATCTTAGCATCAAAGACACCTATCCGTTACCACGGATAGATCAGGCCCTAGATTCTTTGTCCTGAGCCAAGTGGTTTAGCACTCTTGATTTAGATAGTGGGTACTGGCAGGTAGCCATGGATGAGGCTGACATGAAGAAGACCGCATTCGTGTGCAGAGATGATCTTTTCCAGTTCCGTAAGTTGCCCTATGGCTTGTGCAATGCTCCTGGAAATTTTGAGCATCTCATTGAGCAGGTATTAACTACCCTGCAATGGAAAATCTGTCTGTGTTACATTGACGACGTAATTGTCTTTGGCTCCTCGTTTGAGCAAACGTTATCAAATTTAGACAGCGTGCTATCCAGATTCTGCATGGCTAACTTAAATCTCAAACCCAAGAAATGTCATCTCTTCAGACAGAGCATCGAGTTCCTGGGACACGTCATATCCGGTGATGGAGTGGCCACCAAACTGTTAAAAACAAAAGTGGTGGCAGAGTGGCAGACCCCTGAGTCTGTCACAGAAACTCGGAGCCTCCTTGGTCTCTGTCAGTACCATCGCTGATACATCCGTCATTTCAGTGAGATTGCTTCACCCCTCTTCAAGATCACCGAAAAAGATCGACCATTCGAGTGGACGAGTGAGTGTGAAGGTTCCTTCAGGGTGATGAAGGAACTCTTGACGATCACACCAATTCTCGCTCATCCTAACCATAACCTCGATTTCATCCTGGACACTGATGCATCAGCTTATGCTATCGGCGCAGTTCTATCTCAGGTCACGGAGGATGGGACAGAGCAGGTATTGGGTTATGGTTTGCTTACTCTGAATAAGACAGAAACGTTACGCAACCACTAATCGAGAACTACTGGCTTCAGTCTACCTTGTCAAGTATTACACTTTCTGTACGGTCACCCATTTACCCTCCATATAGATCATGCCTCACTACGCTGGCTTAGAAATCTTTAAAATCTGCAGGGCCAGGTGGCGAGGTGGCAGGAATCCCTGCAGGCATTTAACTTCAATTTGGTTCATAGACCCGGCAAACTGCATGGAAATGCCGATGCCTTGAGCAGAATCGGGCTTGAGGATGAATCCGAAGTAGCCACCACCATGACACATACAACACAGCCATCTCCGGTGTTCCCCGAATTGTGGTGCACAGAGTGGAACACAGAGACAGTTGCTCATGAACAAGCAACAGATGCGCAGACCCGACATATATACGCATGGATCCAGGAGCGGGTATGTCCTCCCATGGAATCGGTTACACCATTATCTGCAACAGCAAAATACTACTACCAGCGGTTCGAGGAATGCCACACCATTGATGGCATTCTCTACATCAATAACCGCATAGTCGTTCCCGAACGTTATCGGAAAACAATTTTAGAACAACTACACGATAACACGGGTCATCTAGCTGTTGAGCGGACATTAACTCAGATAAAACAGAGATTCCACTGGATCGGAATTCGCAATAGTGTAACGGTATGGGTCGCCAAATGTGTAGCCTGTCAAAGACGCACTGTTGGCCAGCACCATTCCGCACAACTACAAGCAAAAATTGTCGGTGCACCATGGCAGCGAGTGACTATTGATGTGCTCGGACCCTTACATCCTCGTATTGCAAGATTATTTTACGAAGTGGGTGGAAGCATTTGCGTTGCCGGACCAAGAGGCATCCACAGTAGTGGAGGTCTTGGCAAGCAATGTGTTCTGCCGGTTCGGAATGCCCTATGAGCTGCACTCTGCTCAAGGACGTAATTTTGAGAGCCGACTGATCTCTGAGCTCTGCAAATTGTTTCATATCGCCAAAACAAGGACAACTCCATATCATCCGCGTAGTGATGGAATGGTGGAAAGGTTGAATCATACCTTAGCGGAGATGCTTACTAAAGAAACGCGCATTGATTGTCGAGATTGGGATCTATGACTCCCATATGTGCTCATGGCATACCGCACTTCAGTACATTCCAGCACGTGTTATACCCCTGCGCAGTTAATGTTATGCTGTGAATTAGCCTTGCCACTGGATCTGGTCAAGCCCAGGATTCCAGGGGAGAAAAATTCACCATCTCCCTACATAGAGCTCATGCGGCAATGGATAGAACAGATCAATGAGCTAGTGAGAGCAACTTTATCCACTGCACACTAGCGTCAGAAAACATGACATGACTGGCGGGTGCATGGAGATCCGCATGAAGTGGGAACAATGGTTTGGGTACACGATTTGCGACGTCCTGCAAATGTGCCGAGTAAACCAGTGGAAAGACCCCTATGCCGGATAAGGCCTTGGCTCGTTTTGAAGACTAGGAGAACCGCACAATTCGGTGTACTCATCCATGCCCTCAAATCCTGCGACCATTCCCCGCCCATGGTGCTCTCCATTTGAATGCACCACCACTGCCCCCATCTCCAATGTGCATCCCTCGTCTATGCACCAAGTTCGGACATCATACGTCCTGTCCACTTCACACTCCACTCGTCGTCTGTAGACTGTCCCTCTTCAGATATGAGAGAGTGTTCGCTGTTACAGAGGAGGTGGCATCCCGCACTTCGGCAACCATTCCAAAATGGGTAAATGAATACTATTAAACACATTTTTTAATTATATAATAGTTTAATATTGTATTATGCTAGTGTTCCGCCAAAAGATGATTATGTACTGTACACTCAAGGGCCATCGGCCTATTGTGGAAATAAATCTATCTATCTATGAGCAGAGGTGGGGGGGGGGGGGGGTTGGGGTGGGGTGTGAGTGTGGGTGTGTGAGGTGGGAGGCGCAGAAACACGTAGTTCCCCTCCCCATAGCGGCCCCCATACACGATCTTGGCATGATACCAATGGCTGCAAACTATGTCTAATATGAGTGTGCGTGCGTGCGTGCGTGCGTGATTGTGTGCGTGCGTGCGTGCACGCGTGCGTGTGCGTGCGTTCGTTCGTGCGTGTGTGTATGCGTACGTGCTTGTGCGCGTGCGTATATGTGCTTGTGGGTGTGCGTGCGTGTGCGTGGTGTAGTGTGTTTGTGCGCGCGTGCGTGCATGCGAGTGTGCGAGCGTGTGTGTTTGTGTGTGTGTGTGTGTGTGTGTGTGTGTGTGTGTGTGTGTGTGTATGTGTGTGTGCGTGTGCGTGTGCGTGTGCTCGTGCGTGTGCGCGTGCACGTGTGTGTGTGGTGTGTGTGTGTGCTCGTGCGTGTGTGCGTGCACGTGTGTGTGTGGTTTGGAGTGGTGTGCGTGTGCATGTGCATGTACGTGTGCGTGCCTGTGTGCGTGCCTGTGTGCGTGCGTGCGCGCGTGCCTGCGTATGTTTGTGTGTGGTGTGTACGTACGTGCGGGCGTGCATGCGTGCGCGCACATGTGTCTGTGTGTGCGTGTGGTGTGTGTGTGTGTGTTTGTGTGTGTGTGTGTGTGTGGGTGGGTTGGTGGGTGGGTGGGTTGGTGGGTGGGTGGGTAGGTGGGCGGGTGGGTGGGTGGGTGGGTGGGTGGGTGGGTGGGTGGGTGGGTATGAGTGTGTGTGCGTGCTTCTGTAGGTGTGTCTGTGCGTGCGTGCGTGCGTGCGTGCGTGCATGTGTTTGCGTGCGTGTGCGTGCATGTGTTTGCGTGCGTGTGCGTGCGTGCGTCTGTATGAGTGCATGTGTACGTGGGTGCGCACGTGCGTGCGTGCGTGCATGCGTGCGTGCGTGCGTGCGTGGTGTGTGTGTACGTGTGTGTGCAGAATAAACAGAATTTATTTTTTGTCTTAGAGGGAGCGCGATAAGACAGGTCTTATAACTGCGTCTCGCATACAATTATATTAAAATATCTCATGGTCTAACAAGAATGAATACTATACCACATCTGATTGCTTGGTGGCATTAACTTATACAAGTATACTTATGATACATAATAGTGAGTCTAATAAAAGTGCCTAGTCACAGTTGAATGCCAGATAACAAAACTATCGGAGCACTCTCGGAAGCGCAATGCGTGTACCGCAACGCTATGAAAACGAAACAGAGATCAATCAGCGCATGATGATTTCGCCCCACACAAACCATTATAATTTTCAGTTACTTAACTGAACTAGGGACTAGTGTCCATAGTTCAATTTCAGAACACAAAAATATCATATCAGTCTATATGTAATAAAACCATTACAAGCTAAATCCTACCTCGACTCACTTCGTCAAGGCCCACAGTTTAAACCTCCAAGAGTATAAAATTCTAACAATTCCATCTCCAAGCACTCCGCCGCGAGTATGCACCCATACATTTTGTGAGATGGGATGAAAGAACTACTTTATAATCTTAAATCAGTCGCTATGGCGATTAGAGGTGCCTGTGTATTTGTGTTGGTCAATAGCTAGTGTTATTTCAAACTGGCTGAATCCACTAAAGTATTGACGTCATAATCACCTACGTTGCATGCATATAGGTTGGCGTGGCAGTCTTAATTGACGGAAATACTTCGTCATAAATCCTAGGAAGAGTCCGTCAAGCTGTACGAATTGTATGTTTTCGCTATTTAATAGATGTTCTGTTGAGTATTTTGGAACTAGCTTGACTGGTCACTGTCGCTGCCATAGTCATCTATAGTGCCATAAAATTGGGATTCTGTGAATCCATTATTTAGAGCATACAAATCGACCCCAACACCCGCAAAGCATGGGAGGAAACTGTCCATAATTGGGCGGGGCGTATAGCCAAAGGTGGATTTATCAATTACTTGGCACAGTGGCCACCCAAGGTGCTTATGCTCCTGTTGTTGATATAATGTGATCACAGTTGACAAAATTATTATTCCAACATATTATAAGTACCTAGGTAATCAAAACTCCCTCAAATTTAAAGGGGCACCTCCACTCCAGGACATCTGAGGACAAAATTGCGAAACCTGCGTACTCACGGAGGTTCTAGGACGAGGACGAATCCCAGCATGTGATAACCCCACTCAGTAAAAACCAATATAATCCTTTCCTTTGTCAAATTGAGTTGAATGTGGGATGCATAATCCCAATTCAAAATACATCAACCACACAGTATAAAGCCACCATGTGACATGAACCACCCGGCCCCACCACATCCGTGCACACAACATAAGCCCCCAGAAATACACAACCATTCAACCAATGGCCCTGGGGCGTATGAGCGCGTTTTCAATAAGTATATCACTGGCCAATCTGAGTAATGCAATTAAATATTGATTTGCATATACCCATGATGTGCATATAGGTGTTATGAAAAGAAAAGTTTGTTTATAGCAAATAGCCGGTCAGTCCAGTAGCGAAGCGCTCAAATTCCTCCAGACGAAATTCGAAATGTATGGAGGAAATTGGAGGTCCCCACTCCCAGAACATATTTAGAATGTGTAGTCTGTATACATTAAACATAGTAAATTTCAGTAAATTTGGTTTACGACGGTAGTGATGTGTTTTGCAGGACAGACTGTGGTGGAGGTAGTGGCAGCAGTAATCGCAGTCATAGTGGCAGTGCCAGGAGCAGTAACAGAAGCAGTAGCAGTAGAGGTAACAGTAGAGGTAGCAGTAGTAGTCGTTGCTGCTGCTGCCATTGCCATTTACTGTTGTTGTTTGTTTAGGACAAAATGCTAAGTGCGACGACGGGCCGAACAGACCAGGAGTGAAGTGATCCAATTCCTCAAGAAGAAATTTAAAAATTATGGAGGAATTCAGAGGTCTCCACTCCCAGTACATATTTCTAATTTTCAAGATGTACAATTTTAAAGGTAATAGATATATAACATTGTACATAGGTGTTATTATAGGAACATATGCTTTTAAGTTTCGACAGGAGTGATGTGCTGTAAGCAGGCTGTGGCAGTGGTAATAGCAGCGGTAGTAGCAGTAGAGGTAGCAGTAGTAGTTGCAGCTGCTGCTGCTATTGTCATCAACGTCGTCGTCGTCATCGTCCTCCTCCTCCTCCTCTTCCTCCTCATAGTCGTAGTCGTTGTTGTCATCATCACTGTTGTTATTGTCTTGCTATTTAAAATGTTTCAATGCTCTTCTTATAAATGTACATAACTTACGTAAAATTGAGATTTTATTACTTGATAAGAGTTCGCAAAATTTGTAGTGGTTTGGTTTCACCTGAAAGTATTTTGGTAGTAGCATCCTTCGGTCCTTTTCAAAAAACTTACAGAGAAATAGGTAATGATATTCATTACCGGTGTCATGTTGGTCACACAATTTAGATATCCGATCTTTGATTAAGCCCTCCCACCTCCCAGTTTCAATTGGCAATTTGTGGTTGGCTGTTCGGAATCGCGTTAAAGTTAGTTTAATAGTATTATTTAATTTGGTACGGTATGGTTCTATTTCAAATTTCGTCTTATAGATATTATAGAGTTTTCCCTTTGAACATGCGTTCATCTGTCCTCTCCACGATTGTGTGTATTGGTCTAAATGTATTTGTTTTATATGTTTCGTTGTATTACTTGTGATGCTCTGCCTTTACCATAGATATCCCATTCCCACACTATTTAATATAGCCTTTGCTACTCCAATTCATTTGTATTGTACGTTATTATTGGTATACTCTGTGTACATATATTTATATAGTAGACATGATAGCTTTGTTTCCTTGCCATTTAGCATTTTTTTCAGGATAGGATTGTTCTATGTTTTATGGTGATATCGAGTGGGTATCTACCTAATTCACCGTATATCATGAATTTTAGTATATGCATGTTTACTTTTAGTAACCGTCGATAGAAGCCTATTTTTATTTTTTTTTTAACTATTGTTGTGTTTCCCGTAGTCCAAATTTCACACCCGTATGTGAGAATTGGTAATATCATTGAATCAAACAGTTTTATTTGGCAGTTTATTGGTAGATCCATATTTTCGCATCTCCGGTATAGTGAATATAGGGCTTTAGTAACTTGCTCTGCTAGGTGTTTTAGTGCTGGTATATACCGGCAGTTGTAAAAGAAATATATACCTAAATACGTATATTTATCGACTATTTCAATATTTTCATCATCTAAAGTAAAATTACAATTCCCCCATCCCCTTTTATTGCTTCCGAATATATTACCACTTTTGTTTTATCCTTATTAACTTTGAGATTCCACAATTTACAGTAACTGTTGTAGGCATTCAGACTTCGCTGTATAGTAATACGATCTTCTGCTATCAACACTGTGCCATCCGCATATAAGAGCACCAGCAATTTAAGATAGACGTCTATGTTATCATTAGTTATAAGACTGTCGCAATTATAGTTTTTCAGGTATTCTTGAAGGTCATTGAGGTAGATATTAAATAATATGTGGGAAATATTTTCTCCCTACCGCAACCCCCAGTTACACGTAAAAGGTTCTGATAATTCATCCTTCATACATACCCTTGATTTTATGCCAAAATACATGTTGCGAATCACTCTGAATATGTTCCCATTTATATTCTTCCTTAATAATTTACCCCATACCCCTCCAAACTTTATCAAACGCTTTCTCTAGATCAATAAAGGCACAAAATAATTTTTTCTTTTTAATTCGGTAGATCTCTAGGATCGTGTTTAGTGCAAATAGATGGCCAGTTGTTGTGTATTTTCGTCTAAAACCAGCTTGGTTTTCTTGAATCTTTTCTTCCAGATAACTACCTTCCTTTTACTTATGATGCTAGTAAAAAGTGTAGCCAAACAGCTCACAAGTGTAATAGGCCTATAGTTTTGCGGCTCATTTAGGGGACCTTTACCGTTATATATAGGTTTAATCAGCCCATCAGTCCATGCGTCAGGTATATTTCCAGTTTCGAGTACACAATTAAAAAGCGTATAATAGATGGGTATCATTGCTTGTTCGCTGGACTTAAGATATTCATTGATTATCCCGTCCCCTCTGGCAGCTTTGTTAGTACTGTAGTTTCGGCGCTAAGTAGGTCATTTGTTGGTTGTCCTGTATCATTAGTGTGTGTTTGGATATTGAGGACATCGTCCCTCTGGATTATGGATTTATAAATTGTATACATATCGTCAATTTGGATTTTACATTTTTCAGCTTTTTGATCAAACCAAGCGTATACTAAGGCTACGATGTTTGACATAATGTCAAACCGGTGACGATGTCAATTATCAAACATGTTTGAACCGTATATCGGTTTTATGGGGTGGATGGGGCCAAGGATGAGTTGGTACACTTATTGTAGACTTATGTAATATGTTTTCGATAAACATATAGCAAGTATGTGTGTGATGTATATAAATTTTGACCCAAAATACACGCTTACGACTTTCAATCTCTTTCCAAGCATTATGTATAAGGTATACAACATTCATTTCTGATTACTCTAGTAATCGTTTGCGGACAAACAATACTATATGTTCCATTTAGAATCGATTAATTCTAATGCACGAGATTCATCGTTTGTTTAGTTATCATGAGTCTAACAACGTAATATATACTTTAGTTTTTATTAATCAGTTAAATAATGGGATATTATTTTAGACTGTTTGTTGAAAACAGTTGGTGTCACGAACAGCAACACCTTCCAATCAATTACTCTCATTTTACCATTTTTATAACATGTGATCATCTAGTCCTATCACTTACCTTGGTTAGCCATCCCGGTAATGATGATTTTGGCTCGTTACACGGGGGGCGGAGTGGGGCATGGCTAGAGCATACGCCTATTGAATTAAGCCTATTACCGATATCTAATGTAAACTGACAGCACTGGTCAAGGTGGTCGTTAACTTGTGATCTTACCTTTAAAGACTTATCTAATCATGAGGTAGGTGTGTTACTTAGCTTTGTTGTGATAACTCACTCGCTCAGAAATATGGCATCAATAAACATGTTTATTTTGTATCTGAATTGCGACAATTAAAAAATTCAGCGGAACTCACGATGTGGACATCCGACTACCTGTTTAGATTGGCAAAAGTTTTGAACAATTAGTCCTATATGTAGGTAATCATGTGTTTTACAGACTTGTGATAACTGAATTATTCACACAGCAAGAGACTCATCTAGCAGCCTACACGCTGAATGGAGCTGCCACGGGCGTGCGTGGCTCCGCCGCTACTGCTGCCTGGCCGTGCTGCCGCCACAGGCACCGCTGCTGCTGGTCAGCCAGCCTCGGGGTTGAGGAGCAGTTGCCGCGCATCTCCGGTGTCCACAAAAACCGACCTCAAGAGCCGGTGGAACGTTCATGTTCCAGTGGACTCGTGCAGTCATTGCTGCGAAAATTGAAAACCACTGTATCATCTCGGCTGTTCGTGTCCCCGGTGTGGCTGGCTAGCCATCATCTCCATGGTAGAAAGAACGGTGCTAGCACATACATTTACTTTACTTGCTTTAAAACTAGCAAACTGTCTTTTGTTGTTTACTTGCTACTTAAACGGTGTATGTAAAAATAGAAAGTGGTGTGTTAGTTTTGTGTTTCGTTACTGGTACCTAACCGTTATAGTCATATATAGATGGTATCGAGAAAGGTACCCCTGTGGGGGGACGGTCCAGGTAGGCATCGCCAGTTGGTTTAATGTAAACTAAATTATTGGTTTGCAAGAGGAAGGTGCCTCGCGTGGTCCTCCGTCAGAGGAAAAATGCCTACAATGCCATAGCGGAGGAAGACAGAAGATAGGAGAGAGAGAGAAAGAGAGAGAGAGAGAGAGAGAGAGAGAGAGAGAGAGAGAGAGAGAGAGAGAGAGAGAGAGAGAGAGAGAGAAATCCGTCCTGCAACAATATGCAGGGCAAAAATGGAGAACCCATTCCACTACGGTGCCAAGGATGAGCGTATCCTTACTATTTGCTTGCGAGGAAATATACGACGGTATAGCATTGTGCTTAACATTGAAAATGGCCGAGAGAGAGAGAGAGGCGACCGACACGAATGATGCAGGGGGGGGGGGGTGGATGGGGAACCAATACCGTTTTAGTGCCAAGGATGACTGCACACTTGCCGTTTGTCTGGAAGGAAATGTATGTCAGTACCACACCATGGTGCCTTGTGAGAAGGCAACCGGTGGGAAGATGACTATAAAAATGCAACAGAAGGGTGAATGCACTCTCACCGTTTGTGTGCAAACGACTAGGGAGTCATCCCATGGTAACAATAATGAGGAAGAAAATTATGTTCACTTGCACCCTTTGGCCTTCCCGGTGTGTTTCCTGTGTTTGCCACACCGGACGACCGCCCTACTGGGATGCAGTCTAGGCTAGATGCCTTTCCGTATATGTATGAGATAAAGACCTATTCAAGTTCAGGGATAGCTATATCTTGGTCCCACACCAGTTCAGGGAGCTACATAACTGAGCTGAATCCAGACGAGACCTGCCGACTTCTGACCTGGTCAGGGACAGTACGGGATGCCCAGTAAATGGTCATTTTGGCAAGGGGCGCAGCCCCGCATAGACTGTACCATGGAGGTGATGCCTGCTAGACGTCATTTTGGGAAGAGGCCGTGGCCCCACATAAATCGTACTAGCCAGGTCAGTCATCCTGCCCATACTGGGATCCCTGACTTCCCCATGCCACCCAGCAAGTAACAGGTTACACCTTCTCACCCATATACCCTCCTGCTTCCCAAAGAATCACTTTTCATGACCTCTCATCACAGGAGACATGACTCGCAATATGAACGCTTGCCATGGCCTGACTATACATTGAGCCATCTTGATCACACATAACCAGAAACGGATTGATGAACTGATATGATCAGGACAACTGGCCAGCGACCAAGTCAATAGCTATCACCATATGAGCTCACGCCCAGGGGTAACTGACTGTCTGATCCGCACATATTTGCCAACAGAATACGAACTAAAACCGTTTTCCCAGGCCTTGCAGATCTCTGACAGATCTCCCTTACAAAATTTGCCAGAGACATGCGGTTCCCCTGGTGTGCACTGTCATCCACGTACCACGCATGCCCACTTACTGGATTAGGATGGTGACCCGAAATCTCTATGGTAGCACCGATCACAGCAGCCCGAACAATGCGCCAACTAGACGGTACCACAGTAGGATGTTATTTCATCCGTCAGTAGACACGGAGGCCTTCAGTTTCTCCTCTGCACCATACCCAAATCTTAACGTGTCCCCGTACTTTTGCAAGCCCACTGCCGCCTGTTAAGGACAACCCTTGCGGGGCCTATTCCTCTCAGTTATCCTTAATACATACAAGGTTGGGAATATAAAGGTTTGCGAGAGGAAAATGACTTGTGTGAGCCTCCGTCAAAAAGAAAAATGCCTTCAATGCTAAAGCGGAGGAGGAGAGTGATAAAAATGGCCACCCTCCTATCCTACATAGAGAGAAAAATGATCACGTGTATTTATCCTAATGTAGTTATTTTAATGTTGCTGTGTACATACATGGAGATGGGGTGGCTGATTCTTATGGAATTCAGCACCGCCATCTTGTGTGTATTAAAGAGCTGTTTTAGTTGGTACTGTTCTTAGTTTTACGTACCTTGCGTGAGCCTAAGCCTGCATTTAAGTTTTGACTCCAAACACATATTCTTAGGCCGTGAATGGCATAGCACCAATTGTCTTTAACGAATATGTCTCCTGGCGAGTATGCTCGGTACCATTGCCGATACCCCATGGCGCATTTCTCCTCAGACCAACAGCATGCAACATGTTGTCTGGTGGTAGCTTCAGAGCCACAGAGCGATCCCTCCACATACCGCATCACAACCACAAATAACAACACATGGACACATCACATTGACGGAAGCATGTTTTAGAAAGTGGCTCTTAGCTTACTTACGGGGGCGAGAGAGAAACGTATTTCCATCTATGGTGGATTTCCCATAGGGCATAGTGAGCTCTAAGGCTTCACCCCCGTCACCATTATGAGTTAGATGGCGATCCGTGTTTCTATCCATCACCTAATGTTTCAAGTACGGGCAATGTGAGATCCTGCATGATTTATATTTTCGCTGTAGTTCCTACTTTGTCATAAAAGGTCTTGCTAAATAAGTTTCCGAAGATACACAGAGTATGTATGTGAACGACAGAAGATACACAGTGTATGTATGTGAATGACAGATTGATTTTGGCCATCAAGAAACCGACTGCAGTTTCTTGACTCGGTCAGAACCATTCTGACTGTGGGAACTCAAACAATTATTTTGGCCAGATGGCCAGACGGCCAGAGAAGAGTAGTCAAAGGAATCTCCACTTTAATTTACGAGGCCTTAATATGGATGGTCAATTATGAAAATCAGTAGTACCGTTTATAAAACCGTCTTATTGACTGTAGAGAAGAGTTTTTTAATAACCGTTCTCCATTTGTAGAGTAATCGCCCTTGGCCAGCTTACAAACCTATCCTATCGAGCTATCATAGTTCTAGGTTTAATGGTGATATGCTATGTTCTCTAGCGAAAGCATGAGCAGCGACCTTACTGTAAAATTGGTGCCGTTGGGAGAAAACATGGTGATGCATTTGTTATTGATGTGTAGTGTAACCTAGGTGTACTGCGGTCCAAATATTTTCCAGTTTTTACTGCTAAACTAATAATATGGGCAGAATGCCTAATTACAATTATACATTCATTGAAGTATAAGGCCAACGTAGACTACAGTGCCATTTAATTGCGGGCACCGTTTACAATGCACAATACTATGTACAACATTATATTAAAGTGGGGATCGCATCTGAGCTTACGGTACCATTTAATACGTTACTTTATTTATTAATAACGGTATAACAAAACTAAGATATGTCCCCATTAGTCATCAGTGCAATTTAAACGTCACGTGTAGTCTTTGCACCACTTCTCTGTGGTGTGAGTTGAAGCACGGTGTAGCTGCAACATGGAGAATTACTGCAGGATGCTGGCCGGTATGTTTCATACTCAAGAACAGTGATGAATAAAGCCATTACTGGTGGTCAACAAATTCTGATACATAGCACATAATGGATAGTTCGCCGTAATACCATTGTGCTGTTTGTGCTTTGAGAGTGACGGATGCCACCATTGTGTAGAGATGGTAAGTACATATTGTATTAAATCATTTCTCGGCACAAGACGATCCACACCACTTAGCTCTTGCAGCGCGTAAAGCAATGTCCTTGCCTGGACTACATTCAAAACATAAATTTAGTGACGCTGGATGCGTCTATTGGTTGTTACCACCATTTCTCTCATGGTACGGCAAGTCTGGCGAGACGTTACAAACACCACCGTTCTTAATTACTGGTTTGGTTGGTAATAGTCAAAAGTCTTACACCACAGTGAAGGCACCACTGGCGACGGTGGTCAGAATAAAAAGCCTTCTTGTAATTTAGAGTTTTGCACTGTTGATCTACCAGGAGTCCAAAAACTTAATTCGGTGTGGATCGCGGGTGTCCTGAGAGGGAACCTGACTGTAATAAGCTGCGTTGGTGTAGATTGCAGAATGTGAGCTCTACGCAGTGGGCAGATAAGGAACGAGTTCCCAATCGGACAGAAGCCGCCTCCCTTCTAACTGAGTTTGGCTTTGAGAATGCCTTTTGTACTCGATGAGAGGCTATACCAGCCGGCTCAGCCAATCAGAGCGTGCGCTGTGTATGAGGCGAGCTAGCTAGAGCAATAGTGCCTGGCTCTCACCCGATCATGTACGTGCCTTGGCGATATCTATACTTTGACTACAGCTCTTAATAGTCCGTCTTAACTTTACGGTTTCTTTGTTAGTCCTGAACCGATTTTATTTCTGTTCAGATTATTGAATTTTCAGTTCAATTCTGGTAATAATACATACCAAAATTGTGGAGAACGTTCCTATATTACGGAATTGCCATGACATGTGCGACTATATACATAAGTTGCCAATCTCCATAGGCTAATGCTTCAGCGTTTGTTTATGTCTCATGGCCGCGCATGCGCTTAGGACGATCTCACACTCTCATTCTATTCTCCTTCCAAATGTCTTATATATGCGTGGGCCTCATGTGGTCAGTGGGGGGGGGGGGGTTGAGTGTGGAGTATCCCATACCGGGTCGTTTCGTACCCAACTGAACAGGGCCGGTATGTACCTGACAGGGCGGTCCGCACTACATGAACAAGTGTCAATCATGCGCACAAGAATTGAAGAAAGAAAACATTTTATACCCAATTAGATAATGTTATTATGGCAGACACATCTGCATCAAGAACGAACACATGAACGACGAATGCATGTATACGCGTGACAATAGCCACGCCCAGACATGCACACGCGACTACACGACTAAGGGGACGAGTTTAGGCGAAAACTCTCGTAGCTACTCTAGGGTAGATGAGCATGTGATCAGTTACACTCGCGTAAATGAGCACGTGTTTAAATTAGATTCATTTCAATGCAAACACGTGACTACTCAACTTCCGCTTGCTGATAGATGGGTAGCCTCCAGTAGGTACTAGAGTACGTACTCCAGCCGTTTATGCGCTACTCTAGTAACTCGAGTAGCTACCCTACTAGTGGCATAAACTCGGCCTAGGATACGGTTGGATGATCGCCACGCCCTGTGACACGTGACAGACTCGATGAGACAGGCCGTGAACCATACAGCAATAAATGGACCAATATATGCATGGACTATTCATCGACATGCCCACAATGGAACAATCAGTTATTAGTCGGAATGGACAGGTACAGTGTATAACTCCCGTAATTCAATGTACCCATGTTATAATATGCTGCTATACGATTGTATTATATACGTTAATTATTATTAGTTAAATTAGTTAATTATTCAGAGTCACGATGCCGTCATCACAATTTCCCATAATACCCTGGGAAAGACACCATTTTCGGAGTGGCTAATTTAACATTATGGACAATGGGCCATAAAACCTTAATTACATTTTCTTTAATATCTTGCAACATTCACTCATGATTTGATGTTTTCTGATACCTGGCAGAGGTATTACACATTTTCAGACACAGGATTTAAAGATTTGAACTTCATGGAAAATGTAAACAATGCGTTTGTATGGACAGTGCTCTTTAGCATGTAGTAAGTTTGCCCCAACTTTAATGGCGGTCGATCTCAAGATTCCCGGATGTGTGAAACTATGAATACATTTAGGCCACATCCACGCTCGTGCACGCCATCACCTAACACACACACCGTTGTTGACATAACGACAGAATCATATTTAAGAGTGGCCGAATGTTGATGACGGACAGTTAGTTAGGTGAAAGTTACAGTTACTGACTCAGACATACTTCGACAGCGGTCTCTGACCGCTAGCGACAGCTAGTGTGTAGTGAGATTGTCAGCCATGTATTGTTGTATTGTATTGTATTTATTTTACACACAGATCGCTATACAGCGATAGATGTGAGGGTTACAGTGTTTCCAGGGGCGCCAGAAGCGCGGAGGCTACTGTGCCCTTTACCCATTTCTATATAAAAAATTAAAGTTTAGTTTAGAACTTCCAAAAAATATTTTTAGAATATTCAGAGCAGGCTGAGCAGTTGTATTAAAGTTTGGTTGTAACGTGTTTTGGCATTCCGCCCATAACGTAATATGGGAGTGCTTTTAGGCTGGAGATGGGTTTTTTTCTTGCATAAAATGGTTATACACCTAAGGTAAAATACAAATACCTTTCTCTCCCAGCAGCTCGAGACGTGTAGGCAAATTTCCTGCCATCATTCCTCCACCCTGACTATCACGTTCTACCCAGAAGTCTAATAGGGATGTGGAAATACTATGTGTACCCAGGTTTTCAGATTCAACTCACAAGTCTAATGGTGAAGCTCTGTGGGCTCTGGTTTCTATGTTCAACTCACAACTCTATAAGTCGCTATTTGTGTAGTGGTAGTTACGTGCGACATATTCAATACTTTATTATTGATGCGTTTTGTATATTATCATTCTTGTGTTACTTCAAATCTGAACACGTTCCACACATTTTGCAAGTAAAGGTAAAATAGGAATATGACATAATAGTGTCCCACCCTCGCTTAATGTCTTAGTGGGTATAGAACAGAATATATGTGCGGCGATGGTCGGCTGGGCTCAGCGATGTGCATGATAGCTCGTACACAGGGGCTATTCACGTCGATACTCACGGAATACTAAAATTGACAGCAGCTCTCAAAATCACAGTTTTAAATTGACGCGTGATGCGTATGCTGTATGCAAATGTAGGAAGAATGTGTATACACATGGCCCTCGTGCGAGCTCGATGTCGGTGGGGGAAGTTGAGGAATGGGTCTAAGATTTGTTGTCTCCCCTCCTCCGGAATGAGAGGTGGGTGAGGTCATGGGGTGGGGGTGGGGGTGAGGACTCTCTAGGAAGAATGTGGTAATTAGATGCGCCAAGAAGCCATCTTCTGCATTCTGAGTAATAAATATCATTATCTTGGACTTTTGAATACTGTAATTTGTGTATGACTATGGGCGCACACACACCCCACCCCAACCACCTTACCAACTACTATGGTCGTGAGACACATGTTTAACCACGTCAAGCCTTTTTAGTTCTAGCCATAAGCGATGATGCCACTGCCCACACGAAAACACAATCAGCCATTTGAAGGCCTTCTTTGATTAGTCTGAGCCTGGGCCAGATGTCCCTCCGACACACAACGTCAATATGGCTATGTAAGAGGATGTATAATCATAATTTGAATAACTCATTCAATACACGCTAGTTGTTGAATAATGTGTTACTAATTTGACTTGGCGGCGTTGCCACCTCAGGAAACAACACCTTCCAATAATATTAGTTTTAAAAGGTTCCCCAGAATAGTTAATACCCTAAAAAAAAAATTTATATTTAGTAATCAACTTATTTTATGTCAGCCGTCTGTCATCTGTCTATCCATGCATCATCTGCCGACTTTTTGTCTTTAAGCGAGTTCTCAAGAACAACTGACTGGGTGGAAGGATCTATATGGTCAAATCCACGGTAGGTCCAGGGAAGCTTCTTTATGAAACTGCTTGGCTCATTGGCCTGAAACTACAAAAATTTCATTTAAGGCAGGAGCTGAACAAACTTTCTTCACATGATCAAAATGATTAGTCGAGTTGACTTACGGCCGTCTTTGACAACCTAGTTTTCACAAAAACACTTTTCTTTTGAAACCGCTGAAGGTATTGGGCCACAACAAACCTTTCCCTGATTGACATATTTTGGGGAAATACTTTCACACAAAGCATCGCTGGCAAAACTTCTGGCTGCCAAATTGGCCAGGCGATGCTCGACCACTATTACTTGGCTAATCACTACTAGGTTCAGATAGAACAAACTTACAGCACTTATATGAAGAAGTATAATTATGGGATCATAATATTGATGTCATACATCATTGGAAAGTTCATCCAATTTTCTAAACATGTATGTATTATTTTTTACATTAACACAAAATTTCGCAAATCTAATACACCCTATTGGCCACTTGATTTACTAAATCTGGGGACAATGTGTATTTTATATATGCTAATAACTCAGTGAAGATTAAAAAAAATACATAAATGTTTAGAAAATTGGATGAGTTTTGTAATGGTGCATGACTTCAATAATGTGAGTGTAGTTTAGGAACGCTTTAAGATGCGTTGTTATGTCTATAATAGAATATGATAGTTTCATAAAGATCCAGGAAACATATAAGAACGAGTTTGTAACAGTATAAGATGATCGCGAAAGCACGAATTGTTCCAGGGTCGAAATTAATAATTATCCCCCTTTGCTTTGGGTAATTATCACGTCGAGAAGCATCCCGAGAACACGCTGGAATATTTCGCGCGCATGAGCGTTGGTTAAAACAGCAGTCGAAGGTCTACCTGAGGGCGTTCCTCGTGCTATATTCAAATAACGAAAATACGGTCTAAATACTGTCCTCCCTGAATATTCGAGTTGATAATTTGTTGCCACTGAGATAATTCGATGATAGGAATGTTTATATAGTTGTCACACAGCATAAAACACGTAGATTCACGTTTTTAGCGACTGGTATAGCTTCTTAGTAGTCCCCGACTACGAGGCGACGTAAACTGTCACTTATATCCTCCAAACTCCACTATCTTCTTCTCTTGATGTAGGTCGCGTCTCATACGTCCTTCCGAAAGTTGCAAACACAATATATAAATGTTCCGTATTATTAGGCCTATATCAGACGCGACTAAATAACCAGGCTACTGTTTTGAATAATATATAGGCTTAATTATGATTAGCAATAATACATGTATACGTTTAATACCATATTTGGAACCATGTTACAATATAATAACCATTTTCATCATTCGTATTATGATTATTGTATCATGTTTTTGTTGTTATTATTATTATTATTGTTGTTGTTGTTGTTGTTGTTGTTGTTGTTGTTGTTGTTGGCTTTATTGTCCTTGGTGTTGCTATTGTCATTGTTGTTGTCAGTTTCGTTGCTTTTGTTGTCGTCGTCGTTGGTGCCGTCGTGGTCATCGTCATCGTTTGATGCTGTTGTTGTTGTTGATTGTTTGTTATTATTGCCGATAGTCGTCGCTGTCGTCATTGTCGTCGTTGTCGTCATCTGCGTCGTCGTGATCGTTGTCGCCTTCATGTGTCCTGTTTGCATCTTTCCATATACATGATATCATTATCGAGATCGTTTACACACCCCCCCCCCCCCACACACACACCCATCCCACCCCACCCCATTACTGTCCTATTATTGTAGGGTCATTGTCATTGTAGCAGTCGTCCTCCTCCTCAGTAGCGTCGTCATTATTGTCACATATGTTGGAGAATTTGTGAAAGGAGCTACCTTGCTGGTCAGTTATAATTCGAATGAAATTGCATATCTTGGTTAATAGCATTGTATTTCTCGTGGAGAGTAAGTTGCGGAATTTGTAATAAATCGGTCTGCTGCAAAATAATATGGGTGGATGTTTTCGTCTTTCTTTTTTGAAAATAGTACACACTAGCATGAGATGGAATTCATCGCCAATGTCATTTTTCTCACATAATTGGCAGATGCGTTGCTCCCAACGACCTTCCTCAATAGGTAAGTGATGATTACTCGTTCTGAATTTAGTGAGTATAATTCTGTACCTCTCTCCGAGTGTAAATAAATATGATTCTAGTTCAAGGTTTGTCTTAAATGATTGATATGTTTTCCCCCTCCAAGATTGCCCCATCTTTCCCTCCCAGTTCTGCTTAAATTGGTCTTCAAGATTTTGTTTTAGATAACATTTTATTTCGTCTACGCTAGGTATTAAGTGTGTTTCCCATATATAGCCCATTCCAGTCTCTTCTAATATGTACTTGATCCGATTTAACCATTTATACTGTGTGTTACATTGGGAGTAATCCGTTAGAGCATATTTGTATATTTGTGCACTTAATTTAGATTGTTTCCCTGAGATTAGCTTTAACCAGAAGTTTACCATACGCTGTTTGATTTGTAGATCTAGTGGCATTTCGCCCGTCTCTCCGTAGAGCATGTATTAGGCATACTTCGTTTTACTTTCAACACGTATCTTAAAAACCTTACCTTAACTTTCTCTAAAATCTAAATCTTCTCTATACCGATAATTTCGCTACCATATAATAAAATTGGTTCGATTGCCTTCTACAATAACTTTAAATGGCAGTCAACAAGCAGGTTTACGAGTTTACGTGCCCAGCGGTTTAGCGCAAATGTGGCTTTACCTGCTTGTTCAGCCACATGTTTTGGGGGGTTATGAGACGACCGTTGAGGGCGTAGATTATTCCTAAGTATGTGTAGCTGTCTACAATTTCTATCAGTTTTCCATTTAGATTGAACATTAGTTTACCATAGTACCGCTTGGTGCTTCTGAAGACAAGAACTTTAGTCTTTTCGGTGTTAATTTCGAGTTTCCATTGGTCTACACATATATGGAAGGAATCAAGAGACTGTTGTAGATCATTTACACTCTCCGCCATTATACCTGTGTCGTCAGCGCATAATAAAATTAATAATTTAAGAAAAGCAATTAATTCATCGTCTCGTGCGTTCAGTTCTACATGACTACAGTTACAATCTTCTAAGAATTTTTGCAGATCATTTAGATATATTGAAAACAGAACTGGAGATAAGTTTTCGCCTTGTCTAACTCCTAGTTTACAATTTATAGTATCGGTTATTTCGTTATTTAGTTTAATCCTGGATTGACCTGTTATTATGCATACGTTGGATGACCTTAAGGACTTTACCGACAATCTTATGAGATATTAATTTTCCCCCATAAGCCCGTTCTTCAAACTGTGTCAACTGCCTTTTCAAAATCTATGAAAGCACAGTATAATTTTTTCTTCAGTTTTTCAGTGTTTCTATTAGCTGGAATAATGTGTAGATGTGGTCAGTGGTCGAATACTCATGTCTAAACCCTGCTTGATTTTCTAGAAGTAGGCTATCGGTATTTAGTGATTTATTTATTCTGGTACAGAGAATTGATGTGAATAATCTTTTGGCTCTTTGTGGTCGCCTTTTCTTTTATAAATTGGTATTATGGTACCCTTTGTACAAGACTCAGGTATCGCTGCGGTATCCAGAGCTTTATTGAAAATGTACTTATAAATATTTAACATGATGTTTTCTGTTGATTTACTATACTCATTTACTATGTTATCTAGTCCTGGCGCGTTTTTATTTTTAACGATTTGATAGCCTGAGCTATTTAAGCTGTAGTTATTGGTTTATTCAGCTCATAAGTATCGTCTGTTATTTCACGCACATTTAATGTGAATCCACATTGGTTTTGGCGTGGCTGAGCGGCGTGGGCGGTGGCCGGGAAGGACTATAATCCACACCAGAGGCGAATTTTGTGTGGCACAAATATGTCAATTAATTTAAACTTAGATTGGTAAGACAAATATATAGACATTGTAACCGGGGTGCGCTCTGCCATGTTGGAATCGATAAAACCATGATTTCCATGTCTATCAATTGCCAGTGAACTATACATCATACAAAGCTGTTTAATATTTCGCAACTAATTTGACTGTGGCAGCAACAGCGCCCAGTCACATTATTTAAAAAAAATTCAACAGAATGTTTATTAAATAGTAAAGACATACAATTCGTACAACAACGTTTAGTCCATCATTAGTCCACCATAGCGTTCATGACGAATTTAGCTACGCCATTCATGACATCATTTTTTATAAGGACATCCTACACATCACGTGGTTGATTATGACATCATATGATTGGATAACCTAGAGACCTCCATTGAAACAGTGGCGTATTGAGGGTATCTGGCGCCCGTTGGGTGGGGGTGGCAAAGTATAATACTATGTGTGGGAGCTGTAGTAATAGGCCGAGTTGTTGGTGGGTTGGGTGGGGCAGAAAGTCAAAGTTGACGGAATTCAAGCAGATTTGGTGTGTGAGTTATTAACCGTTCATTCTCATGGCTAGACATATAATTTTTATAGTCCCGCACAAACGTGGAAAGTATTAATATTTACTGATTTTAGGACACATTACTTCACACATTCGCTGATTTAAGAATACTCTGTTGAAAATTTTGAGAATAAGGACATGCCAAATAACCTCTCCCTCCCTCCCTCCCTCCCTCCCTCCCCCCACCCACCTTCTCTCACTCTCCCCAAAACAATAATAACAACATCAACGATGACGAAGAGATCGCCTGCGGGCCTAACACGCTGATTCGGTTTAGTTTTATTAATTTTGTCTTGCCTCGTCAGCAAAGACTAAAATTCTTGAGCTACTTAAGGTCCGGTTGTTTTTTATGATACTGGGATGAAGCGTTTTCTCATTCATAAGATCCTTTAAACACTCAATAACCCCCCAGCCAGCAAAGCAATGTTAAGTAGACCGTGGGCAAAATATATCAGGAGTGTAGGGCGAATGACCGAATAGAGGCGCAAGATATCACATCCATCAGCCGCCCCTCACGAGATCTCCTTAGGTAAGTAAGCACCTAAAACAAAAAACCTCAATTACAACATTTTTCAATACATATTTTGCATAATTTTGCTGAAAGCAATTTGAGTGTGATTTGTGAGTTGCTGTTGTTGTTTCATATGTGAGTGAGTAAGAGATTGTTGTTAAAGTGGTTTCAAGTATTGTTTTGTTAGATTTTTGTTTTTTTCTGTGTATTATTCCACATAATAGTTCTTTACACGCATATTCTAGGAAAAATTAACGTAACGGAGTCTGATTTTTATTCACCCGCACTGAGTTTTAAGCACCCTTAAATATTACAGTTGCTAATCCTTCGTTATTGATGAACGGATCTTGATAAAACTTGAAAGAGTATTTTAGAGACAAGAACGGTACAGATAAAAATACAAGTGACTATCTATCCGAAATAAAAAACCAACAACGAACTGTTGAATATTGTGAACATAATTGGATTGGAAGACATTGCAACAATGTCTCTGAATGGAACTTTCAAGCTTTAGCTATGCCCCGCCCATCTCCAGCTAAGCTCCACCCACAACTCGCTTAACAGGGCCGGTATGTACCTGACAGGCCGTCCGCACTATATGAACAAGTTTCTGGTTGTGTTTTGTAACCATGTTAGCTTATTTATGAGCTGACCCGTACTGACATCGTCGCGATGTATGATTTTCAATTGAACTTTCCAGAGTAATGACGTCATATGTCGTCATAATAAGCTAAGCGGCCTGTAGAATGACGCCATAATCATGACCTCATAAATGATTCTATACGGACCGTCTTTAACTTTTAATAGTCCGACACGGTGTGAGAATTGTATGTCTCTATTATTTAACAAACATTCTGTTGAATATTTTGAAACTAATTTAGGCATAGGCAGTAACAGCACTCATTCAAATTAGTTTCAAAATATTCAACAGCTTACCTGTATATTTTCTCCAGATAGCTAGACAGGGAGTTCAGAGATCGATCAATCCCAACACGATCGAGGTGTGGGCGGAGATTAGAGAGAGAGAGAGAGAGAGGGGCGGGGCATAGGTAAAAAAGGAAAGGTCCATTGACTAGCTGATGGCTTTTTGGAAGGGTAAAAAATAGCCGCTCCTCTGTTATTCACAAACTGACGGCGATACAACTTAAGGTAGATATCTCAACGATCCCGATTTTAGAGTCGGCACTGATGAGTTTAGTGGCTCACATCCGTAACACATATTGTGTCTGCCTCTCAAAGCGATCAAAATGCAACTTAGGCCATATATCAATTGAGGAATCCAGATTTAGTTATGTCCCGCCCACCTCTAGCTACGCTCCACCCACTCTTCGTCGTGTTGGGATCGATCCCTGAACTCCCTGACTATCACTTTCCAGGAAACTATAGGCCTACATGTATGCTATTGAATATTTGAAACTAATTTGCCTGGGTGCCATTGCTGCCTATGGCAACAACTGCACCCAGTCAAATTAGTCTAAAAAATTCAACAGCATGTTTATTAAATATTAAAGACATACAACAATTAACCGTTCCTGACGAACGTATCTGCGTCATTCATGTCATCACTGAGTATGATATCATTCTACACGGCACGGAGTTGCTTGGAAATTTTAACTTCTTAAAACTTTCATTCTGGTCAAGAAGTTACACCTAAATTTGGTGGCTGTTAGGAAAACTACAAATACATAACAAAAAGATAGTTTGGTGCTCAGATAGAGTTCTAATAATCTAAAAAATCTAAAACGCATAGGTGTTCTAGACCTGGATCTGAAGCTAAAGATGGACAGGTCATGGCTAAAACTGGAAAAGGCCATTAAACGGTGTTTATTACCATTTCAAATAATATATAGTGATCAAATTATCATCTGAAAAACAACACCATTCTATCAGGTCTCTACGTGTTTTCGAAGCGTCGTGAATAGATATCTATGGCGTGTATACTTTCGTGATGGTAAATTCATGTGCAGATGGAATGAGGTGACGTGTCTTAATGCTCGATGTCAAAATTCCAGCTTGGTATACAGCCAGACGTGTATCTGGGTAGGTGGCATCCTACCGAGGGAATCATAGGTGCTGGATGGGGTGGGGTGGCGGGGGACCGGAGACGTCCGCTCCAATCATGACATTTAGGGTGATATCTATGCCAATATCACCCCACCCACCCACCCACCTTTATTTAGGCATTCTTGACAACAGCGTCAGCCATTCCAGTTGTAAATCCTAAAAATGGACTTCTCTTGGGCTACAAGATGACATCTGCATGTGATGTAGTTCATATTCACTTTCAGAAATGCAGGAGAAGCCATCTGAGAGCATCCATATTCCAAAACTTTCAGGGAAGGGCCGCAGATACCCCCACATTCGCGGGATGGGGAGACACTCCCTCTCGGTCCCACCTCAATGTGTCGCCCCTAAACAAAATTTCATTCCGGCGCCACTTGAGGGAGTGATCTTTTATACAGGGTGACTCTTTTCTTGCCTCGTTAATATCGCTGAGTGGACTGAGTCTTTTATACAGGATGACAGTTACCCAATCAATCTTTCGGAAATGATCTGATATGGCAAACAGTGGATCGAAGGGGTGACAGGCAATATGCACGAAGGTCGCGATAACATCTGTCTATGATCACCACGCCTGCCATTCTTGACTCCTTGGCCTTGCTCTTAAAGGCGGATGTGGTATCACAGCCGAATAAATGCATGGAACACTGGAAGAGTCCGTGAATCTTGATTCCCCCATTCTTGGACAGATGGCATTGATAATGCGGTATCGACAATTATTCTTGCCTATACCACAGGCACCCCAGATGTCGCCAGCTGATGAATCATAACAAGATCATGGAATGCACCAACAAGAATGATAACAATGTATTCTTCCACAAATATTACTAGCATAGTTTTGAAGCCCTTTTGTAGTGCAAGTTGTATGTTAACCAACACCCTCGCGTCTGCTACGTCATGATAGCAGTTGATCATTGTGATGTTCGAATGCATGGATATCACGTATTCACATGATGTGACGTACAGAAATGTTCCCGGTGGACGAGTGAACTCTGAAACCTTTTAAGTTAGAAATGTGAACAGTTCCTTTTTAGTACTTTCGCTATGAAAGAAGCCCTAATTGCCTGAAATTGTTGTTGCACCTGTTAGTTTTCTACGAACTCTGAACTCCGACATTTCTACCCGTGTCTCCTGTATGCTAATTTAAGCTGTCTTGTAGGTATGTTACCCCAGACAGAATCCAACGTCGGTGTGCTATTTAGCTGCATTTCGAGGTATCGAATGAAAACCTCTGCGTATTTACAAAATGTGGTGTCATTTGCAGTTTGCAAACAAAAGACTATCATTGCAGCATCATGAACGTTACAGTCATTGTTGACGGTTGCTCGATTCGGCTAGGCTGATCGAGACATTGAAAATATTCAGACATTGTACCAGACAAATGGAGTTTGCTAATATGACAGAGCGAAGGTGGGAAGGCATTGGATTCATGAGCAAAAGTTATCCCATATAACTGTCTTAGTTATGCTTGGGGATGTACAAGTTGACAAAGAGCGTGCTGTTGTAATGGAGAACTTTACTCTTCTTAATCAGTTTTGACGTCTACGTCACTTATGGTTTCCTTAAAATAAAGCCCATGACTTCTTGCTGATGGGGTCATGAATTGAATGTGTTCTACCCTCAAGTACATTCTTGAGAGACACCTTGCACTTATTCTTGCTGGTCTCTTCTCTCGCATGCACTGTATCAATCGCTGATTCGACGGCTCAAGTTAGACTGTCTACTATCAGTAATGCGGGAAAGTCGTTCATGAAGGCATTTCCCACTTGGGTTACTTTACATAGGCTATCAACATGCCTTTGAACTGTTTGTTTATTATTTGAGATGACCTGTTCATGGTTAGCAAAGTTCCCTGTGCCATCTGGGTCAGCAGCAATGTGGTATACGTGCTCAAACTGCTTCAACAATCTGGCCAGTTCTGCACCAAGAGCTGGGGGCGTTGAAAAGCAAATGGGATTTCTGTTAATCTCACTTCTCCTCCCGAGTTTTGATAATGTAGTATCCACATTCAGATTCTGTGACCCGGAAAGACTATATTTGGACACCAACCTTACTTTACTACGACTCCTAGAACCCATCATATTTAGCATTATGTGGCGGCCATCTTGTATTTTGTCATGTTCTGAGAAAATGCAGGAGAATTCAGGTGGCTCCAGATCCTAGGCAAATTTCAAATAACAGACCCAAAGGAAACGGCTACATTTGACAATTATATCCGTCAAGTAACGGTATACAATAATTTTGGCGCTAATCAACCTGACTATTCACAGGGTAGTGATTTCCATGTTATTTTCTGAACAAGTTCCTGCATTTTGTGGTCGCAATCAACATGATCTGGCGCGTTCAGAAATGTTAGCATATCATTTTCATACACACGTCTGATTGTTATTGGAAATCTGGCCAACAGAATGTTAGGATTTCATATCAATCTGGGCTGAATAAAATAGGATTTCTGATAGAATTAGGAAATATTTCTTCTCGGATATTTTGTACATAATAAAAAATTCGGGATTCTCTGATTCGGAACTAAGAATGTTACTAACTTGATTATGAAGACTCGGGCTTTTATCTGACTGCAGAAGGTTCTCTGAGTACCGACAAGACGAAATGTATTTCTCTAATCACAGATTGAACTTAACAACTAATAAATCTAACGAATAAACTTTTATTATGTTATATAACAAGATAAAGTAATAAGTCGTATTGTAGACTGAAACTGAATTAAACTCATACAAACTTAAATATCAATCGATGACTGGTAATCTAAGAATTGCTGAAACTAACTACTTCTAAGCACTGAGCAGACGTTTGCTGATACACACGCTGATCTCGGATTCAACGGATCGTAGAGTGATCAAGAACACTGTCAACAGTGTCTTATATAGTGTAAAAGGACGTTCATAACTATCGTCACACATGAGTAAAAGAGGTAATTCGGATTCTGATTGGTCAAGCCTAAATAATAGAATCCCCACACACTCTCCTGAAGATGCGTGCGTTCGACAACTTCTAACTAGTTCTCGCTGGAACCGTTTTGAAGGATATATCACAACATCTTGTTGATATTGCACCATACTGACGTCATGATGTTGTGATTCCAGGCATAGTTTAATGTTTTTGTTCAGCTTGACAGCTCGGCCACGGACTTCTATCTGAATCCCTAGGATTAGCTCATACATAGTTTGTCTATTTAGGCGTTGGCAACATGACGGTCACAGCACCACAGAACCTCATCATCCAGTGATCTCTGACTTATCACGTACTGCGGATCTGGTCACGGGAAAAATCCTTAGCCCAGGCAGCACATGAGTCAGCAGCACCTGATAAAGTTCCATCATACTAGCAAACCGGTCGTTTAACCACAGCCTCTATTCAAGATATTTCCAATCATAAGGTTCTCAAAATAATCATTTCTTGCAGTATGCTGTCGAGCATTGACTGCTTAAATAGCTACCATCGTTCCTAAAACAATCTCGCATCGAAGCAATCAATTCTCAGCCGCATTTTATATACCACCGCTAATATGCGTAGCATCAAGATTCATTCAGTAATACAAAACCAGTATTTCATATAAGCCTAAATAACCATGCTTGGATTTCGGATAAATTCTATAACACCATCATGAAATGCGTTTAACCTTTGGAAGTACGATAGTTTGCAGTCGTTGTTACGAACTAACAAATAGTTTGCGCTTGTTGTTACGAAAGTTTGCATTTGTTGTTACGGATTGTATTCAAAATAGTTTGCATTTGTTGCTGCTAAACGGTAAGTAATTCTTTCATCCAATTCATTCCATGCATGCTACATTTATTAACAGTGACACTTGCTGTCTTCGCTATAGACCCGCGCCATTGCTAACGTAAATGTTCATTCTAACTTTTCCTATCTAGCCTTCCTTCTTGTCTGTTCTTCCGTCCTTTATTCACAACGTAAGGTTGATTCATACTCCACGCGAAACTGGTATACGCACGTAAATCTTGGTAACGTTTCCTACGCGAGGCTAGGTGTTCGACACGCTTCATGGCCGCTCTTCAGGGGGTCGTGTCAAGCGATGTCGATTTCAACACACGCGTATATAATTCGCGGACATTCGCATGCCTTTCGCGTCATTTAAATAAATTGTATTTCGAACGCTAGCAACGCACGATGTCGGCAGCAAAACGTGTACGAAAATCTTGTTCATTTGGATCAATAGATGACGAAAAACTGATACAAGAGGTTATCGGAAATATCGGAATCTCTATGATTCATCGATACGTGAATACAAGGATGTAGAACGAGCAGAAAATTGCTGGAAATTAATTGCCGATGCCGTAGAAAGGTCAGTCCATGAAGTTAAAGCCATGTGGAAAAGTCTACGAGACACCTTCACAAGAGAAAAGAAAAAACTACATGGGAAAAGTGGCGATGCAGTAGGCAAGAACTCGACATGGAAATATTTCAAGCAGATGTTCTTTCTCAGTGATTGCATCAAACACCGTGAAACAGAAACCAATGCCCCAAGGTAACGAGTGTTAATATACCATTTGACTATATTAATAAAAAATACTTAATTTAATATAATACATTTTAATTACACCCCCCTACAAATTGTGATCATACCTGATTTTCTATATGTCTATTTGTGTGGTGGCTTGTCCGTTCGGTCATCAGTCTCTGTCAGTCCCCCCTCACTCCCTCCCTCACTCGTGCCCCCCCCCCTCCCTCCGTCCCTTCTCCCACTCCCTCGCCCTCCCCCTCTCCCTCCTCCCTGCACCTCCCCATCTCTCTCTCCCTCTCTTGCCCTCCTCCCTCCCTTCCTCTCCATCCCTCTACCACTCCATCCTTCTCGCTCTCCTTTCCTCTCCCTACCCCCCCTCTCCATCTCTCTCCCTCCATCGACCTCCTCCCTCCCCTCTCTCCCTGCGTCTGTCTGCCTTTCAATCAGACTGCTTTCCTGCGCACGCACGCACGCACACACACATACTTACCCTCACACCCGCCCTCACGCCCGCCGACACACATGTATGCCCTTCCTCTTGAAAGCTAATTCATATCATGTAGCCAATATTTTGGTGGATTTTATTCTAAATGTTGAGATATATAGTTGTCCTATTTATATCAATAATTAATCGACAAATTTCTACTCATTTTACTAACCTGCGTTAAAAGGTTGTATTGCCCTCATCCGATCAAAAGTAGAGGAGATGATAGTGTAATTTGTTTGTATGTCTGTTTGTTTGTATATTTGCCTATTTGAACGTGTTTCTCACGAACTAATTGCTCGATTTGCTTCAAATCTTAACAGAATCAACGTCATCATACTAGACTAGGACTTCCAAAGCTTGGCAATCGTCCGGCCAAAACGTCTATGATTTCCAAAGTTTCACAATGATCCAGTCTAAAATATCTGGATCCGGATTCTGATCCGAATAAATTGTTAATAGCAATTGTTTTGTGATCTCGGGTTGGCCTTGTTTTGTTTCGTTCATTTGTCTGCCCGTCTGTGCATTCATTTTGCGCACATGCCATTTCAAATAGTTTTGAACTCATCCAATCTTGGTGTATGGATCTTACCATAGGACAGATGTGTTTGTCATGAATTAAAAGAAAATCAACACGCCATGTTTCCATATTTCACTACATTTTCATAATTTAACTTCTCCAACCTTTATAATACAATCAACGAACTTGGTATATGGATAGCTTCATCATGGGTACAGTTAATATTTCTGGTTAAAGTTGACATTGATGTGCAGTGAAGAATAAAAATAGGTCATGTTGACATACTTATAGTCCATGATGCAGAGATCTACACACCGAGTTCGCTGATTGTATACAAAATGTTTGAAATCAGGTCAGACCTACGTGCTTTTCCATTTTCACACCACTTTTATTCAAAATAATATCATAATTTGAAGTTGACAAATTTTGGTTTTCACGAAGATTTGTGTTGCTCCAACAGGTCATCTAAGGATGTAAAAGATATTAATGAGATAGGTGATGGCAACACTACAAACCGATGCACTGTTGAACTCGAAGTAACCAGGGAGACGGTGAGTGTCAAGACGAGAGACTCGGAGAGAGATGCGGAGAGCAACATCCAAACTGATGAGAATAAAAATTCTGCCAACTGCGAGGAGCTCTGTGCAAATAAAGGAAGGGCATCTGGTGTCTCACGTTCGACTTCACCGATGGATCAACCACTTTATGGCAAATCAAAGAGGAAGACGCCAACTGATGAAGTAGACGAGGCTTTCATTAAGTTTATGAGAATGCGGTCTCAAGTAATTGAAGAGGATAATAGAAACCCAGAGATTATTTTGGGAAAATGGTTGCTTCGTCATTGACGGCACTGTCACCGCGAATCAGGGGGCTTGCGAAGCTGAAAATCCAGCAGATTCTATATGAGATGGAGCAACGTGATCTAGAAACTGCCCCAGCAGTAACCACTAGTGCCTCCAATGATAACACATCCGGTGATAATTCGCAATAGTTCTCAAGACCGAGATGTGAGACGTGATTAGATATTATACACACACATATAACTCGAGTTTCTTATAGATGCCATCTATTTGTACATTCGGTTTCTCCATGTAGTTCATCTGGTACATGATGGATTCGAGCTAATGACTTGTACTTTGTGAGCGCCAAAAGGAAGAAAGCCGGTCATCCAGACGGAGTTAGTCCTGATGTGTGAAGAATTTAGATAAATTATAGATTAATAACTAAGTTAATAAGCTGATTCTCTGATAATTCTAGTCCCCACTTGGCGAATCTGTTGGACAGAGAAAAACCAATCCGTCTCTATGTCTGACCATGTGTCTATAAGTCTGAATACAGTTTTCCTAACATTGTCAATGTGCTTGATTTATGTTAATGTTTACACAGAAGTATTGCACAAGCCAGAAATACCATACATAGAACATCAAAATTATTGCGCAATATAAGATAATCATCAATTTATTATATATGGAAGGGGTGCAGAAAAAGGGTACGGGTAGTTAAACCAGAAGGGGCCCTCCCGATCAAATTTTTAAACATAGGTGCTCTCAGAGGGTCTCTTCTGTATTTCCAGAGGTAAATGTGGATCCTCGGTTGCCTGCTAAATTATTCAATTTTACCTTGTTAAAGCTACCCTGCTGGGGAGGGGGTGGTGCGTACCCCTGCCCCTTGTGGATCTGCTACTGAGGAATAACCGCATTACATATTATATCGTTTGAAATGGATAAAGCTGCATTTTCACAGCAAAATATGTGAAAATAAGATTGTTGCAATTGCATACTTTATTAAATTGTGTACATAAAAGTAAACGAAATAAATCTTAACATGTTGTAATTTCATTATATTTAAATTACTATAATTTTTTTAAATGTGAAATTGAAATAGAGACGTGAGCCACTATTTCAATGTCACGATATAAAATCTACCTTAATTTATATGGAATGAAATTATCATAATTATGTTAACATCTATTTTATATAGTGATACACGAGTTAAGGTTATAACATTATATAATTGAAATAATTTTAGTTTCGGGCATGTTTGTGTGAAGATGCAGCTTCAATGACATGTACACACCAGTCTATTACATACAGGTTTGACTGTGACTGGCGTCAAGTAATAAAACAAAACGATAACATCGTTCCGAAAATTGTGTTCCCAATCCCAGGATGATTTATAATAAAGAAATATTAGTTACCTCTCCGGGATGATTGCGGTTTTGAGTGTAGCTTTCGTGACCATCTCGGTCACTTCTTCAGCACTAACTGACGTCACTGCTGAAGAAGTGACCGAGATGGTCACGAGAGCTACACTCAAAACCGCAATCATTCCGGAGAGGTAACTAATACTTCTTTATTATAGAAAGCCAACAGTGTAAATAAGGCTACTGAGTTGTGTTCAATTTATTTAATGGTTGTCATCATCATGAAGATGTGGGGCTGTTCAATCAGCAACTGCAGCCTGCCACGGAACACTTCCATGGTTTGATAAGAAGTACGCCATGAATCTATCACGAATTATGTTTACATCCTTTGAAGCCCTATTAGCTCCCTGGCGTCCCACAGGCCTGGGATTACCGTCATCACGAGCTTTCCTTCTCCATTGTCCCGGGCGTAGGATACCATCTCCTATGTAATCTGCGAACATGGGAGGAGCATAGCGAACTTGAGGCACACTGTCACTATATATACTCTTGAGGTAATTATGTAGTGCTACCGTAGCTTTTACTACACCATCTACCTTGGTGGGATTGGCTTCGATTGGTTTACCAAGAATTCGCCAACGGGCTGTCAAGATACCGAACGCATTTTCAGATATTCTTCGAGCTCTGCTAAGCCGATAGTTGAATATGCTCCTGTCCCTCGTCAAGCCAATACCTAGAAACTAAATAAGGTAGATGACACATATAATATGCACTGACTTTAGTTGACAATGTAGATGTATCAGATTTACCATACATAAAATCAGCCGCCACCACCATAAGTTCATAACAACAAAACTGCTACAAGAACCACGGTTGTTGCTTCTGCTGTCCCTACCCCTCCTCTTCCTGCTCCTACTCCTCCTCCTGCTGCTGCTGCTGCTACTGCTGCTACTGCTGCTGCTGCTACTGCTACTGCTACTGCTGCTACTGCTGCTGCTAATGCTGCTACTGCTGCTGCTGCTGCTGCTGCTACTGCTACTGCTACTGCTGCTACTACTGTTGCTGCTGTTACTGCTACTACTGCTGCTACTGCTGCTACTGCTGCTACTGCTGCTGCTGCTGCTCCCGCTGCCTCTGCTGCTGCTGCTGCTGCGCCTGCTGCTGCTACTGCTGCTGCGGCTACAACTGCTGCTGATGATGAAGCTACTGAATATCATCAATATGTGAAACTTAACATAGCAGTCGGAATCTATGTCACCCTCATGATCCAGGACCCTGCAGTAATTAGTGTGCTCCTTTTGACATCCTGATCCCGCCCATCAAATTTGCTACCGGCGCCACTGCCAAATACCCCCTGATAATCATCCGCTCACCTATTTGTTTGCCTCCCCGTATATATTACTAATTATCTGTTGCCCTGTAGGTGGGGCTTAGAATACACCTTCCGTATCCTCTGCGTGTCGTAAGAGGCGACTAAAGGAGGTAAGGGTGAGGTAACCCTGACAGAAACCTCGAGTGCTGAAGACGGAGGTTCCAGGCCACACGGCGCACTCTAATAAACCATGGATCCACGCACTTAACGCATATGATGATAGTCACATACAGGACTGGCGGTATGATCACCGAACGAAAAGAAGAAGAAGAGGACTAATTATCTGTTTATGAGTTCGATTTTGCAAACCGATTTAACTTTGGAGAGTACGGTTTCGGTTGGATTTGAGAACCAACAAGCTAGATTATATTAAACTTCTTACCAGGATATGGCCGCATAAGATGTGTCTGTAGGGGAAACGCCTCATCGCCGACATATACGTATGGACATCTCTCCTGGGATCCTGGCAGGAATGCATCATCTGGCAGATCTAATCTGACATTCTCGAGTCGCTGCCCAAACTCGCTTTGATCAAACACACCACTGTCGGATTCTTTACCAGAAGCGCCCACATCTACTTCAGAAAACTTGTATCTGCCATCGACGACGGCCATCAGTACGACAGAAAAATATTTCTTATAGTTAAAGAAGTCGCTTCCAGAATTGGGTGGGGCCTTTATCTCGACATGCTTCCCTTCGATAGCGCCTAGACATAGAGGGAAATTCAAATAGAGCCAGAAGTCAGATGCATTACGACTCCATGTTTCACGAGATGGAAAGGGAACATATTGTTCTTTCAAGGCTTCCCAGATGGCACTGCAAGTTTCATGGAATGCATAGTGCACTGTTGATTTGCCTAGCCGATAGCTATCTGCAACAATCTGCTGTGATTTTCCACTTGCAAGTATTCGCAGGGTCAGTGACAACCGTTCCTCAGCCGAAACTGGAATTGTGTGCGTGTTTCTGTGGATGACGAGGGCCAACCTTGGTCAGCAAATCAGCAAACCGTTCTCTGTCCATCCGAAAATATCTTAAATGAATCCCATCGTCATTAAAATTCTGAATATCCCGCAATAAAGAGTGATATTCTCCATTTATGTTTCGGGAACTATTTACCGGACGAATATACCATTGCCTATTCCTGCGCCTCAATTTTCGCCTACGATACATAGCATACAAGAATATAATATCATCGTCCATACTCGCCATTCTACGTAATCTACGTATGGTGCTGGCGGTGCGTGTGAGTTTGAACGGCTATACTAAGTTAGCGGTCAGTTACCTGGCCGCGCGCACGAGCATGAAATGTACAAAGCATGAACACGGTCGCGTGGCAAGCTGTACTACTGCTTTGATTACGTGCGTGTACCTGTTTCGCACGAGCATGAAATGTACAAAGCATGAACACGGTCACGTGGCAAGCTGTACTACTGCTTTGATTACGTGCGTATACCTGTTTCGCACGAGCATGAAATGTACAAAGTATGAACACGGTCGCTTGGCAAGCTGTACTACTGCTTTGATTACGCGCGTATACCTGTTTCGCACGAGCATGAAATGTACAAAGCATGAACACGGTCACGTGGCAAGCTGTACTACTGCTTTGATTACGTGCGTATACCTGTTTCGCACGAGCATGAAATGTACAAAGTATGAACATGGTCGCGTGGCAAGCTGTACTACTGCTTTGATTACGCGCGTATACCTGTTTCGCACGAGCATGAAATTTACAAAGCATGAACACGGTCACGTGGCAAGCTGTACTACTGCTTTGATTACGCGCGTATACCTGTTTCGCACGAGCATGAAATGTACAAAGCATGAACACGGTCGCGTGGCAAGCTGTACTACTGCTTTGATTACGCGCGTATACCTGTTTCGCAGGAGCATGAGATGTACAAAGCATGAACACGGTCACGTGGCAAGCTGTACTACTGCTTTGATTACGTGCGTATACCTGTTTCGCAGGAGCATGAGATGTACAAAGCATGAACACGGTCGCGTGGCAAGCTGTACTACTGCTTTGATTACGTGCGTATACCTGTTTCGCACGAGCATGAGATGTACAAAGCATGAACACGGTCACGTGGCAAGCTGTACTACTGCTTTGATTACGCGCGTATACCTGTTTCGCACGAGCATGAAATGTACAAAGTATGAACACGGTCGCGTGGCAAGCTGTACTACTGCTTTGATTACGCGCGTATACCTGTTTCGCACGAGCATGAAATGTACAAAGCATGAACACGGTCACGTGGCAAGCTGTATTACTGCTTTGATTACGCGCGTATACCTGTTTCGCACGAGCATAAAATGTACAAAGCATGAACACGGTCGCGTGGCAAGCTGTACTACTGCTTTGATTACGCGCGTATACCTGTTTCGCAGGAGCATGAGATGTACAAGGCATGAACACGGTCACGTGGCAAGCTGTACTACTGCTTTGATTACGTGCGTATACCTGTTTTGCAAGAGCATGAGATGTACAAAGCATGAACACGGTCGCGTGGCAAGCTGTACTACTGCTTTGATTACGTGCGTATACCTGTTTCGCACGAGCATGAGATGTACAAAGCATGAACACGGTCGCGTGGCAAGCTGTACTACTGCTTTGATTACGCGCGTATACCTGTTTCGCACGAGTATGAATCAACCTTTAGGCTACGGTCACACCAAACGCGTTGCGTTGGCACCTGCGTCCCACATGCGTCAACGCATCGCATGTCTATTGCATCGCAGATATAGAAATGGTCACACCAACGGTGCAGATATCCACGTAAAAGCATGCGTGGTTAAATTAAATGATTATTCTCACGTCTATTTAAGCAACACGTTTCTATATATTCTAACATAGTAGCATTAGTTTTTGATTATGGAGATAGCAAAAGCATTTATGCTGGCAGCAGATATGGAAGATGAAGATGATTTAGACGAAGCTCGTTTGATTACGTCAATTGGTTTAGCTGATCGGGCCACACCTCGAAAAATTTGGGTCCATCCACTCTTACAAAAAAGGAAGGAGTTAGGAGTCTTCACATGTCTGGTTGGAGAATTAAACGAACACGAGGAGAGATTTATATCATATTTTCGCTTGACACGGGATCAGTTTCAGATGATATTGAATTACATCCGTGATTCTATATCCAAACAGAATACGCATTATAGAGAATCAATCTCTGCTGAAGAAAGGCTGGCTCTCTGCTTGAGGTGAGTAATACAAATATATAAATAAATATAATTTACAGCAAGAACAATCATTGATTACATATCTTCATTCTGTCCGCTTCAGAGAAACCCATACAACAATAATCTTCATTGTATAGTGTATCTCGTTTATTGCTAAAACATGATGCAAATCGTGTCATTAATTCCGAAGAACATTTATAACAATAACTTGATCAAATACGGACCCACAGACAAACAAGCGTAATACAATTAATAATTAAAAAGCCTTTCCGCTTTCTAGAAAACAATAACCCAATAATTTGACCCGTGTTCGGAACTTCGGACCTTGATATTTAAACAGGAATACGGCCATTGTGGAACCGTAAAACTGTTTCCTATGTAAAAATTTGAAGCAAATCTGGCCTGTACTTCCAGAGAAACAACTGGGGACAGGCAGGCAGGCAGGCAGACAGGCAGGCAGGCAGTAAAGAAACATGAAAACAAGCCGACGGTGAAAAAATACAATACCCTCTTCCTCCAGCTACAACATAAATTGAATTTTATTTGTTTGTTTCAAATGTGCATTATTATGCATTCTTGAACTAACAAAATAGTTTATCTAATGGTTACATACATACATATATCATCAAAGCTTACTCCTGGTAAACATTTTCATAGTATGCTTGGCTTGCCATGGACGTGTGAGCAGGAACATTGTTTACAGCTGGTTGGTGTTGAATACTTGGGCAAACCTGAGATTGTGGATATGGGTGGGTCAGGTGCTGTACCAGCGGAATCGCCTGCGGTAGGGTTTTAGGTCTGGGTTGAGATAACGGCTGGGTAGGAATGTAAGAGATGGTCTTGGTATGTACCTGTGGCAAACCCGATTGAGGGACCCTAGATCGCCTACTCTCAATGTCAAAAAAAGTCTTGGCTATACTTAAACGTATCTCGGCCTTTTCTAGCTCCGTGAACCGAGGCATCTGGTGGGCGTATGAAGTAAAAAGTAATACATCCGGATTTGATTCAATTATCGGTTTAGGTGGGTCTGAATTGAGCATTTTTCTTAAAAGGTCGTTCCTGGTTTTTTCATTTTTTTCTTTGACCTGCTTACTTTCCTCAAGAAATGAGAACAGCACATCTACCGTTGACTTTGCTATTTTATGACCTTTAGAATACAGCGGTTTCACGGATGCTTTATCACATGCAGCTTTGCTTGTTGAAGTGAACGAAACCTCATCGTCGGTATCTCTCGGATGTGTGCTGGAAAATAGCGATAAAATATGTATATACTCTTAACCATTAACCTTTAGCACTCTAGTGTTGGGTATTCTATCTTTTACCGAGTCAATAGCAAAGAGGCTGTTGTAGATTTGTCAACATTTCTGGTGGATGATGTTGCAGTCTACGACAGCACCATCTTCCACCAAATTTGTTGAAATATCTACACCAGTTTATCTTTAAATTTAATTTGAAAATGTAACATTTTGATACCAGTGTGCTAAGGATTAAGTGTAATGTTTAACGCTAGCCAGTAATTAATTATTTGTGTTTACGTTTTAGGTATTTGGCAACCGGCGAATCATACAGGTCGTTGGGATTTGCCTATCGTATATCACACTCAACCATCGTGGAAATTGTACCAGAAGTGTGTAGGGCCATATGGACAACAATGTCAGGCGAATACGTAAAATTTCCACAGAGCGAGGCTGAGTGGGAAAAGGTGGCAAAGCAATTCGACGAGACGTGGGACTTTCCTAATTGTTGTGGCGCACTGGATGGAAAACATATTGTTATGAAGGCCCCGCCAAAAAGTGGCACCCTTTTTCACAATTACAAGGGAACATTTTCGATTGTATTACTTGCCGTTGTTGATGCTAATTACCAATTTATTATGGTAGACGTAGGTGCGTATGGAGCAAATAATGATTCTGGGATCCTAGAGAGATCAATTTTCGGTCAAGGATTACAAGCCGAGAGATTTGCGCTTCCACCAGATCGACCACTCTCTGACGCTGGTGAAGAAGGTGACGTACCATTTGTTTTCATTGCTGATGAAGGACTGCCTCTTACCAATAGACTTATGCGACCATATGGCTCGCGATGGAAAAGCCTCGAAGAGAGAGTATTTAACTACCGTTTATCAAGAGCACGGAGAATGGTTGAAAGTGCATTTGGTATACTTGCTGGAGGGTGGAGAGTTTTTCAGACAAAAATCGCTGTTCGGCCCGAAGTTTGTGTTGCCATGGTCAAAGCAACTATAGTCCTGCACAACTTTTTGCAGAAGTCGTCCACACCAACACATGCTAGCATGGAGATGAACGTACGTACTATTGGAAGGGACGGCTACGACGTGTGAGGGATTCATGCATCTACAACCGAGAAGAGGTCATCGACAAAGAAAAGCGGGTGAGGAGGTACGGAGACAATTAACAAAGTATTTTATGGAAGGGGGTCAAGTTCCATGGCAGAA
Organism: Chaetoderma sp. LZ-2023a; assembly: GCA_034401795.1. Lineage (NCBI taxonomy): Eukaryota > Metazoa > Mollusca > Caudofoveata > Chaetodermatida > Chaetodermatidae > Chaetoderma > Chaetoderma sp. LZ-2023a. The sequence goes on from CM067360.1 coordinate 128,764,755, forward strand.
TGAACATGTTGCAAGAGGATTGTTTGAAGTGTAATTCAATAGACATACTTGTCATCTTTGTTTGTGAAATCAGACCTCCCAGAACTTTCTGAATCGTTTCCATCGCTCTCAACAGTCTGTGAATAGAACACTGGAACGTTTGTATCAGTCCTGTAACATAGCAATATAATCGAATTCGTTTGTTTAAATTCTGGCTGAGAGGATGCCCTTCATCACAGGATTAGATTACGCTGTGTAGTCTCGTGTAGTAGTAGTAGTAGTAGTAGTAGTGGTGGTGGTGGTGGTGGTGGTGGTGGTGGTGGTGGTGGTGGTGGTTGTGTTGTTGTTGTTGTTGTTGTTGTTGTTGTTGTTGCTGTTGCTGCTGTTGCTGCTGCTGCTGCTGCTGCTGCTGCTGCTGCTGCTGCTGCGGTGGTGGTGGTGGTGGTGTTTTGAACGTTGTTCAAATTCAAGTAAGACATGTCAAAGATTATCGAATATTAAAGTAAAGACATAGTTGTGTTTTGGATTATTTATTTACTCTTTACTTCCCACGAAGGATGAATAAAATTGCATGGCCTTCCACCATTTCCACTTTGGTTCAGGTACATTCTCCCTCCCAGCCCCTGAACGTTTTGAGGAATCATAGGCTTGTTTTGTCTTTCGAAATGTGTCCTTAGTTGATCTCCATTTCGTTTTCCACACTTCCACATTAATAAAAAAAAATATTGTTTGTTAATTCACTGGTTTGAAATATTGACAGATGGGATGGGCTGGTTGGTGTCTGCTAGTAATGGCATGTCACTGGAAACCCACACATTTTGGCATCCTTAAATTTATGATCACCTCATACAGGGTAGACCATACCAGATAGATGTCAGATAGAGCGATAGGGGAACATATCCGATTGCAATAAGCCATCCACAACCACCCAAGCTTATGACATTATGATGCAGACATGTATTAGATGCAAATAGATTGCTATGTTAAACTACCCCTGCCCACCCGCCCGCCCACCCGCCCGCCCACTCTCACCCGCACGCACACACTCACACGTTCAAACACACGCACGCACGCACAGGTATACACACACACGTGCACATACACACACACGCGCGCGCGCGCACGCACGCACGCACGCACACGCGCAGACATGTACGCATTCAAACAGTGAGGGCATCCAATCACATACACATCCAAACACGTACGTACGCACGCACAAGATGGTAGTATGGTAGGATTACATTGTACTAAATTACCTGTTGTTTCATCAACCGACATCGCCGCATCAATCGATAGCCAAATGTTTTTGCAAACATCAATATCTTTATAATCTTTTTTGGATTTATCATACAGTGTCGGATTCTGCTGTACCAAATTTAAGAAATTAGCCATTTGGTCGTCGCTTAAGTTAATTTCTCGCTTCCTTTTGGGAGCCATGACGAATACTCTGTAGCGATGAATGTAAAATCACCCATACAAGGTCAGATACACGTGTAAAATTAGATACACGTGTGAGCTTCACATAGGACGACGGAGGACAACCCGTGCAGCGGCGTGTGCGATTCGCCAAAAAATGAAATAATTTCATTCTGCAGCGTCACGCAAAGGCATGCCGTGCGCAGGTCAAACGCACCTGATCGGGTGTAACCATGTTCACTCTTTAGCATAGTTCCATTTCAATGCGTCAACGCACCACTTTTTCGCACGTTGCAACGCGCGCGTAACGCAGTTTGGTGTGACCGTAGCCTTACACGTATATTGTATTCCAGCGCACAGCGTAAAATAGATTACCACATCACGCGCTCCTGACTAGGTCATTCCGCGCATCTATCTTTATACATGATATTTGTCACATAAATAAAAACAAGGTTCAAACTTCAATCTAACTGCGTACATGTTCACACGCACACATATACGTACACACACCCACACACATATACTACATAAACGGTTTCTCATAAATAATATATATAAATCACGATGACATTGTCGTGACGTAGAAAATATTTATAACCGAGATGAACTTATCCGAAAGACTACTAAAAAGATTAACAGAAGATTTGGGCTTCAGGCTCGCCAGGTCAAGAGGTCATATGCAAATAATACTTAAGACAGGAACCGACAATCTTGAGGCTAGCTATTTCCTCAAAATCCCCAAATCCGAATCCAGATAGCTACAATAAGTAAATATTTACTAAAGTAAATCTGGGCGTTATCTGGTACAGGGCGCTGGTACAGGGCGCATCCGTGGATTCATGAATGGTGCATGAATGGTGCATGAATGGTGCATGAATGGTGCATGAATGGTGCATGAATGGTGCATGGAATGGTGCATGAATGGTGCATGAATGGTGCATGAATGGTGCATGAATGGTGCATGAATGGTGCATGGAATGGTGCATGAATGGTGCATGGAATGGTGCATGAATGGTGCATGGAATGGTGCATGAATGGTGCATGGAATGGTGCAAGGAATGGTGCATGGAATGGTGCATGAATGGTGCATGAATGGTGCATGAATGGTGCATGAATGGTGCATGAATGGTGCATGGAATGGTGCATGAATGGTGCATGAATGGTGCATGAATGGTGCATGAATGGTGCATGAATGGTGCATGAATGGTGCATGAATGGTGCATGAATGGTGCATGGAATGGTGCATGAATGGTGCATGAATGGTGCATGCAATGGTGCATGGAATGGTGCATGAATGGTGCATGAATGGTGCATGGAATGGTGCATGAATGGTGCATGAATGGTGCATGGAATGGTGCATGAATGGTGCATGAATGGTGCATGGAATGGTGCATGAATGGTGCATGAATGGTGCATGAATGGTGCATGAATGGTGCATGAATGGTGCATGGAATGGTGCATGAATGGTGCATGAATGGTGCATGAATGGTGCATGAATGGTGCATGAATGGTGGATGGAATGGTGCATGGAATGGTGCATGAATGGTGCATGAATGGTGCATGGAATGGTGCATGAATGGTGCATGAATGGTGCATGAATGGTGCATGGATGGTGCATGAATGGTGCATGAATGGTGCATGAATGGTGCATGAATGGTGCATGAATGGTGCATGAATGGTGCATGAATGGTGCATGAATGGTGCATGAATGGTGCATGAATGGTGCATGAATGGTGCATGAATGGTGATGGATGGTGCATGAATGGTGCATGAATGGTGCATGAATGGTGCATGGATGGTGCATGAATGGTGCATGAATGGTGCATGGAATGGTGCATGAATGGTGCATGGATGGCGCATGAATGGTGCATGGAATGGTGCATGGAATGGTGCATGAATGGTGCATGAATGGTGCATAGAATGGTGCATGAATGGTGCATGGATGGTGCATGAATGGTGCATGGAATGGTGCATGGAATGGTGCATGGAATGGTGCATGAATGGTGCATGAATGGTGCATGAATGGTGCATGGAATGGTGCATGGAATGGTGCATGAATGGTGCATGAATGGTGCATGAATGGTGCATGAATGGTGCATGAATGGTGCATGGAATGGTGCATGAATGGTGCATGAATGGTGCATGAATGGTGCATGAATGGTGCATGAATGGTGCATGGAATGGTGCATGAATGGTGCATGAATGGTGCATGAATGGTGCATGAATGGTGCATGAATGGTGCATGGAATGGTGCATGGAATGGTGCATGGAATGGTGCATGAATGGTGCATGAATGGTGCATGGAATGGTGCATGAATGGTGCATGAATGGTGCATGAATGGTGCATGAATGGTGCATGAATGGTGCATGAATGGTGCATGAATGGTGCATGAATGGTGCATGGAATGGTGCATGAATGGTGCATGAATGGTGCATGGAATGGTGCATGAATGGTGCATGAATGGTGCATGAATGGTGTATGGAATGGTGCATGGAATGGTGCATGAATGGTGCATGAATGGTGCATGAATGGTGCATGAATGGTGCATGAATGGTGCATGGAATGGTGCATGGAATGGTGCATGAATGGTGCATGAATGGTGCATGAATGGTGCATGAATGGTGCATGGAATGGTGCATGAATGGTGCATGAATGGTGCATGGAATGGTGCATGAATGGTGCATGGAATGGTGCATGAATGGTGCATGAATGGTGCATGAATGGTGCATGAATGGTGCATGGATGGTGCATGAATGGTGCATGGAATGGTGCATGGAATGGTGCATGAATGGTGCATGGATGGTGCATGAATGGTGCATGGAATGGTGCATGGAATGGTGCATGGAATGGTGCATGAATGGTGCATGAATGGTGCATGAATGGTGCATGAATGGTGCATGGATGGTGCATGAATGGTGCATGGAATGGTGCATGGAATGGTGCATGGAATGGTGCATGAATGGTGCATGAATGGTGCATGAATGGTGCATTGAATGGTGCATGGAATGGTGCATGAATGGTGCATGAATGGTGCATGAATGGTGCATGAATGGTGCATGGAATGGTGCATGAATGGTGCATGAATGGTGCATGAATGGTGCATGGAATGGTGCATGAATGGTGCATGAATGGTGCATGAATGGTGCATGGAATGGTGCATGAATGGTGCATGAATGGTGCATGAATGGTGCATGAATGGTGCATGAATGGTGCATGAATGGTGCATGAATGGTGCATGGAATGGTGCATGAATGGTGCATGAATGGTGCATGAATGGTGCATGGAATGGTGCATGAATGGTGCATGAATGGTGCATGAATGGTGCATGGAATGGTGCATGAATGGTGCATGAATGGTGCATGGAATGGTGCATGAATGGTGCATGAATGGTGCATGAATGGTGCATGAATGGTGCATGAATGGTGCATGAATGGTGCATGAATGGTGCATGGAATGGTGCATGAATGGTGCATGAATGGTGCATGAATGGTGCATGAATGGTGCCCTGGATCCCGTGTGACTGTCCGTCAAGCGGGTGGGGGGGGGGGGGTGGAGGTGGCGGCCAGGGCCTGCCTGCCTGCCTGCCTGCCTGCCTGCATGTTTGCATAACTGCCTGCCTGCAGACTGTCCGCCAGCCTGCCCACCCACACGCCCGCCCGCCCGCCCACCCATCCGTCCATCTATCTGTCTGTTCGTCTGTCTGTTCGTCTGTCCGTCCGTCTATCTGCCGCTGTCGGCCCGACTGTCATCCCGCCCCAGTGCCGGCTCGTCCATCCGCACGTCTGTCTCTTTGTCCAGAGTTCTATAGAAAAATACTACTGATCCAACTTGACTGAAACTTTAAAACTTAGAATGAACTTGGCGTCCATGACTTTACCCGTGATCTGGATATGGTAACCCGTATCCATATCAGATCAAATTCTAGATCTGTGAATACCGCGGAAGGTGCTTGTCCGAATTGGCTAAAATTTTACAAAAGTTACAATTTACACATTTTTCGGAATTTTTTTATTGTGTCCAAAGGTATGGTATCCTTGTATAGTTACACTCTTGTAAAATTTTCCAATGCACTTCTATTTGGAACATGATATACCGGGATATGTACGATCCAAGACTTAACCAAAAGGTATCAATTCACCTTTCCAGAGTATCCCTCCATCGTCTGACCTCGTATGACGTCATAATCAGCTCAGCGCGTGTATGATGACGTTATAATCATTACGTCAAAAAGGGTTCCATATAGACCGTCATCAAATCTCAAATACTCCGACACGTTGTATGAACTGTATGTCTTTGTAATTCTTTGCTATTTAGTAAACGTGCTGTTGAATATTTCAAAACTAATTTGACTGGGCGTTGTTGCTGCAAAAGCACCCGGTCAAATTAGTTTCAAAATATTCAACAGCTTACCTGTGTAGTTTTTTTGAAATTGATAGTCATGGTGTTCAGAGATCGTTAAATCCCAACACGAGCGTGGTGTGGGTGGAGCTTGGCTAGAGATAGGCGGCGCATAGGTAAAACCGGAAAGGTCCGTTGCAGACACAGGTGAAAGTGTAGCTAGAGATGAGGCAGAACATTCATCGGGAAATGACGCTAGACTGGTATATTCGTGAGAGAGACATGCATCTATATATATCGTTTTTATTTTATAATAGGGATAACTGTAAGTAAGGTTTGCATATTACATGTTCAGACGTGTGTTGGAAAATTTTACAAGAGTGGAACTATACAAGGGTTCCATACTTTTGGAAAATCCCAAAAAACATTTACAATTCCACTGGCAAAAAACCGGTTGGAGCGGGGCTGGGATGGGGGTGGCGGGTGAGTGGTGTGTGTGTGTGTGTGTGTGTGTGCGTGCGTGCGTGCGTGCGTGCGTGAGTGCGTGCGTGCGTGCGTGCGTGCGTGTGTGTGCAATCCATGGTTTCTACGCGTTTTACCATATGCTACGGTACTCATAACATGTGGATGTTGAAGATTGTTTGTAAACTAAGATTTGTGTGCTATTGTTTGAGGGTTTGGGAGAGGGTTTGTTTGACGGTACAGGCAGCACGACATGGTACAGTACGGCGCGGAAATAACTTAAAACTGTGTTTCCAAAACAAAATAAATCTTTTTGTAGAAAATTTTGAGCAAAATTGGTTTGGAATACATTGCCATCAAATGAACCTTTCCATTTTTAGCTATGCCCCGCCCACAACTAGTTAAGCTCCACCTACACCTCGCTCCTGTTGGGATCGATCGATCTCTGAACATCTTGACTAGCAATTTCCAGAAAACTACACAGGTAAGCAGTTGAATATTTTGAAACTAATTTGACTGGGCGCTGTTGCTGCCTAAGGCAGCGACAGCGTCCAGTCAAATTAGTTTCAAAATATTCAACAGCATGTTTATTAAATAGAAAGAATTGCAAAGACATACAATTCATACAACGTGTCGGACTAATTCCGATTTGATGACGATCTATATAGAACCCTTTGTGACGTTATGACTGTGACGTCATCACGAGGTCAGATGATGGATGGATACTCTGGAAAGGTGAATTATGTTCAAAATATTTAACAAATCATTTCTTACATTGTGTTTAAATCTGTACTATCTAACATGTGTATGTCTTCTGTTTTGGAAACCTTTAAGCTTACTGAATGTTATACATGGGTTACCATTATGAGCAAATACAGTGAAGCACATCTGCCCTGGGCAGAATATGAATTTGTTTATGACATTGTAATACGCATGACAAATTAAGTCATCTAATATTAAAACATACACACACACACACACACACACACACACACACACACACACACACACACACACACACACACACACACACACACACACACACACACACACACACACACACACACACACACACACACACACACACACACACACACACACACACACACACACACACACACACACACACACACACACACACACACACACACACACACACACACACACACACACACACACACACACACACACACACACACACACACACACACACACACACATAAAAACCCATTAACGCATGAATCTAGTGGTAGTAATGTATAGATCCGCTTCACAAAATGATACTAAACTTTACTTGAATACCGATTTGCAGGCCAAGATTATTTTTTAAATGTATGACTAAGTGTGTGGATATTCGATATATATGGAACCAGTAAACAGTATGTATTTAACTTAATATCTTTCATCAATCCGCAGACAACAAATCTTCAATACGCTAGGACTAAGCTTAAAGGTAAGACAAGTTGTCAAGTAAACTTGTTAAATGTCGAAAACCAAAATTGTAACGTTAGTAAACGTTAGTCTGAGACGATAATGAAGTCCATGAGCCAATACCCCAAATTCTGGGCAACGGTACCATCTGGGGTGTAGGATATGCTCTGCGAATGGTGTGGGGTGTACTCATGGTGATATTTGCCCAGGTCTACACCCTCTTAGAGGTGGAAAATATGTGACATCATTGCAACACACAGTTTCTGTGTATTATCAAACCTTTATAACATATCAGCAAATCCGCCATTGACTAAATTGCATTCATTTTTGCGAGGGTGGTCAATGATCAAATTGTGTATCCAAAGTTTATTTATAAAGTTATGGAGGTAAAACTTGGTGATAAAAAGTGAACTTGAAGGTGGAATAAAGATAATAAAAAATATTCTAATATTCTCCATTATAAAAGACAGTTTATGCTTTGTACTTATAACATGTAAATATTATTTGTGAAATTATTTGTGAACAAGTACATTACTGTGGCATTATAGTTCCCTTCAAGTTTGATGAATCTTATTGATGGTAACCCTAACACTGGACCTGTCAAGGTAGTAAAATGGCCTATAAATGATTTAATTGTTCTATCCATAATAACTTTGGATACCATACATACTCCTATGCTAATGCTTGTCAATTGTCATTTAATGTAATTATCTCCTGACTCATATGCAGCTACCCGTGGATCATTGCCTGTAATGGACCTATCCAGATTATTCATCAATCATATGGCGTCATAATCAACTACGTAATAATCACTGACGTCATGAATGGTGTAGATAAGTTTGGCATGACAGTTTAATTGATGAAGAACTAGGAGTTGGTGTACGAATTGTATGTATTTGCTATTTAATAAAGAGGCTATTGAATATTGTAACTGATTTGGCTGGGCACTGTTGCTGCTATAGAAATTAGTTTCAAAATATTCAACAACCTACATGTATAGCTTTCAAGAAATTGATACTCAGGGAGTTCAGGGATCGATCGATCCCAACACGAGCGCGTTGTGGATGGAGGTTAGCTAAAGATGGGCGGGACATGGTTAAAACTGGATTCATCTATTGATAGATGGACTTGGATCCCACACATGACAGTGCATCGTAATCGACTGTCTGGCCAGATATAATTTGACATTACACACCTTGTTTTACGCACTCTATCCGTATGCGCAAACGGGCAGCACAGACAGTTCAATCGCTAAGCCGCGTTCACATTTAAATTTTACTTGTGATATCAGAATAAGCGAGCACACCTTACCGACAGTTATCCCTATTAAAAAATAAAAACGGTATATAGGTGCATGTCTCTCTTGCGAATATACCAGTCTAGCTTCATTTCCCGACGAATGTTCTGCCTCATCTCTAGCTACACTTTCATCTGTGTCTGTAAGTGATACCGTGTTGTTAAGTCTTGGATCGTACATATCTCAGTATATCATGTTCCAAACAGAAGTGTATTGGCAATTCACTTGCACTTCGGCGATTTAGTGTTCTAGGATTTCTATCCGAATGAGCAAGCACAGAATTCAGACACACGTATCAGGAATAAACACCGTAAAACCGGTAGTGCCTCTCATGTAGCATCTATGTATACATTGCCTTCTTCCATTCATTGACTAGGAAAGTGATCAGACTGGTTGTGTTGCTGTCCTGACTAAAAACGTCTCTGGATTGTCTCACAATCTGCGGAGCTATAATACTCTGTGCTATATGCCCAAACTCTTTGCTTATTGATGTTTCACTGCTTTTGATGGAGATCCCACGGTGTGTGTTAAACACAACACCAATCTTCTGACTCATACTTCCATACATCAGTTCCAATGTCAGGGTTTATCTAGCTACATCTCCAATAGAGGCTTGATCAGATTTTGCTCTCTGGACTAGGTTCTTTCCATCAACAATCATTGTAGAATTCCGAGGCAAATCCTCTGCTTCTGTCACATTCATCTGAACAAATATAGTCAAAACAGCTTTGTTTGTCTTTCTCACCGATCATTCTGTTTGTGATAATGCTCATGGGAAAGGACCAAGAAACTGAGAAATGCTATCCATCACGTGCAGATTGTGCTCTGGTGCCATCACAATGACGCGATGGCCAGACTGCCTTGGTCTCCGAATGCACTTAACTTTTTAGTGCACATATGACAGCACGTTTTCCGTTTGCTCATTTCCAGTGAGTCATTCTCGAGTCTCTGATTTTTCTCATTTCTGAATGTGACATAACCTTTTCCCCAATCTCGAAAACCTTCGTCATGTCACATATGAGCTGTTTTCTCAGTAGAAAAGCTAATAAGATCCCGATTCTCTGCAAATGAACGTATCCAGTTTTGCATAAAGGCTGTGCCTGCTAATGCTGCGCATTGACCCTCTTTAATTCTTGGCCTTTGTAGATCTGCAAGGTGAATTTGTGATTTGTTGTTGCACTATGAAGTCTGCCCATGCTAACTTAATTCACCTTTCCAGAGTATCCATCAATCATCTGACCTCATATGACGTCATAATCAGCTCAGTGCGTGTATGATAACGTCAAAATCATTACGTCACAAAAGGTTCCATATACACCGTCATCAAATCTCAAATAGTCCGACACGTTGTATGAATTGTATGTCTGTGTAATTCTTTGCTATTTAATAAACATGCTGGTGGATATTTTGAAACTAATTTGAATGGGCGCTGTTACTGCCTTAGGCTATGCCCCGCCCATCACTAGCTAAGGTCCATCCACACTTCGCCGTGTTGGGATTGATCGATCCCCGAATGCCCTGACTATCAATTTCCTTAAAGCGATACAATTAAGTTGTTGAATATTTTGTAACTTATTTTACTGGGTGCTGTTGCTGTCTATGGCAGCAACAGCGCCCAGTCAAATTAGTTTAAAAATATTCAACGGGATATCTATTAAATAATAAAGACATACAATTCATACACCAACGCATAGTCCATCTTCAACAATGGGTTCGTCACGTACTTATCTACGTAAATCATGACGTCACAATGACGTCATTGATTTGATGTCATTCTATACGCCACGTAGTTTTTATGACGTCATAGGATGGATACCGTGGAAAGGTACATTACGACATGACCGGTTTCCAGCCTAAGCTTTAAGAAAATTTTATAATACACAATTTAAATGCACGAATTGCATTTTGCAATGTGAGAGAAAAAAGGTTACTACGGCAATAATAACGTATCAAATGAGATATTGTTAGGATTCCCATATAAGCAGAAAGACTCTAGACACCTTGCCATAGAATTGCATCCTTCTGATATACTTTTAAAAGGTGTTATTAATTTTTATACGTTTATCAATACTAGAGAAAGAAAGCTTCCGAAAAAATGTGGTTAAGGATAGAAAAACTGTGAAAGTGAAAGCTGTGAGCGCTGCAATGCTATCACATATTTTCTTCTCTGGATATATAGAGCTCTGTGTTTCTGCTTGTGTGTCTGTCTGTGTGTTTGTCTCTGTGTGCATGTCTGTATGTTTGTCTGTGTGTGTGTGTGTGTGTGTGTGTGTGTGTGTGCGCGCGCGCGCGCGCGTGTGTGCGCGTGCGTGCGTGCGTGCGTGCGTGCGTGCGAGCGAGCGTGCGTGCGTGCGTGCGTGCGTGTGTGTGTGTGTGTGTGTGTGTGTGTCTGTGTGTCTGTCTGCGTATCTTTCTGTGTGTATGTATGTGTGCCTGCCTGTGTACTTGCCTGTGTGTCGGAGTGGGGGCGGTTGAGGGGAGGCTCCGCAATCTCTGATTGGTTTTGTTTTAATAAAGGAATCCAGCTTTCCCCCGCCCATCTCTAGCTAAGCTTCACCCACTCTTCGCTCATGTTTGGATGGAGCGATCCTGAACTCGCTGAATCTCAATTTCCAGAAACCTATACAGGTAAGCTGTTGAATATTTTGAAACCAATTTGACTGGGTGTTGTTGCTGCCTATAACAGCAACAGCGACCAATCAACTTAGTTTCAAAATAGTTAACAGAATGTTTATTAAATAGGAAAGACAGAATTCGTACAACAACGTTTTGTCCGTCATCAATTGAGTGTTCGTGACGAACTTATCTACGTCACTCATGATGTAATTTATTATGATACACGTCACATAGTTGATTATGACGTCATGTGGGGGATGGATACATTGGAAAGGTACATTGGAATTGGTCATATACATTACTAGTAGAGGAAGTCATAAAACGCGTGGGATTTTATCCGAATCTATATAAATACGAATCCCGCTGGAACCACTCAAACGACTTTACTAATTTTCGTACCTTACAATGACTGCTGGATTGGTGATTTATTCAATAATATGGATGTAAAAGTCGGCCAACAAAGATGGTCCATGTTCGGCCATGTGCTAAGGATGCCAGAAGAGACACCAGCTCAGAGAGCCTTGGAATTCCCCTTACTCGGGGCCAGCAAATACAAAGCCATGCTTTGCTGTCATTGCATAAATCTGCTAAGCGTGCTACGAGGTGACCTCAAGAAATCAGGACTCGGTACACTCAAGTCAAGAATGGCCTTGAGGAAGCTAAGAATTTCGACTGAGGACAAGACACAGTGGTCAAACACGAAGAAGGACTGATTGCAGCTGTAGGATGTTTACTACTACTACAGGCGCAGAATACAGTAATTATCATCATCATGGATGTGGTCTAGTGCATGCGGAAATGGACCCCTTTCACATTTCATACCGCCCGATGAAAACAAGATGTCCTAGTCCGAATCCAGTACAGAGTGGTTTTTAGTTATTGATAATAAGTGTATTTGTAGTTGTTATGACTACTGCTACTAATGCGTCTGCTGCTGGTAATACGGCGGGTACTCCTGATGCTACCACTACTACTGTAACGCTACACCGCAAATGCAATTTTTAGCCATGCTCTGCCCATCTCTAGATAAGTTCCACCAACACTTAGCTCGTGATGAATAGAACGATCTCTGAACTCCCTGACTATCAATTTCCCGAAAACTATACAGGTAAGCTGTTAAATATGTTGAAACTACTTTGACTGGGCGCTGTTGCTGCCTATGCCAACAACAGCACCCAGTCAAATTAGTTTCAAAATATTCAACAGTATGTTTATTAAATAGTAGAGACATACAATTCGTACAACGTGTCGGAATATTAAGAGTTAAAGACGGGCCATATAGAATCATTTATGACATAATGAGTATGACGTTATCATACACGACGCTTAGATGATTATGACGTCATATTTCTTTGGAATGTTCCATTGAATTGACAATGTTCGATCGATTTAAGGCCCAAGTTCCACTAGAGCGTGAATAAGCGTTTCGTTGCCTAATTAGCCGCACGGTTACAAGGTATATATGATTTTAATATGGATGAAACTCATTAAAATCCGTCTTTGCGCGGCGATTTATTTATGTCACCGCGTTTTATTAAAGGTAGGCCACTACTATGAGGCAATTTAACCCTCGTTTGAAAGGTCACACTCTCTCATGAATGCATTTGAATGTAAATTAAAATCTACATTCATGACATTTGACCTTCAATACGTGCAAAAATGCTATGCCTAAAATGCGGCATTTTCGCTGTAGAAGCGATTTTTAACGCCATCGTTAATCTATGTCTAAGCGGGATAACACCGATGGCTCATTAACCCTCGTGGGTCAATCGCTCCTCAAAGCGCTCAAAATACGACTTTTATCAAATAAGCCTTTAATTTTAAGCCAAATTAAAATTTTTGCTCATTGAATGACCATTTGTTAGCGAAGAGAAGATTAGTTTTTTGTACGTTTATAACTGGAATTTAGGAAAATCGTTTTAGGAGGTGTTTTTGGACCGGATTGACGATTAAAGGGCTAATGGTCAAGAACGTCTATATTTTGTCAGTGTCCATTTGCAGGCCAAGAGAAGACTATTTTGGAAAATGTATCACTGGAATAACTGGCCCGTTAACCGAGCAAGTCAGTCCAGCGGTACATTTTCAAAAATAGTCTTCTCTTAGACGGAACATAAACAGTCACCAAGACAAGTTACTGCAGAAGAAGCATTGGCGGGATTTACCATTATAAACCACAAGTTGATACAAGGGGAGTTTAAACTTTGTCAGCGATATGACCATGTAAGGGTAACGGTATTAATATTTATCATAGAAACAAGCCTTCTAGCCCGTTTCATATTTTTCGATATGAGCACACGTGCCATATTCAACGGAGTATTTTCATTGGCTGTTGGTGCGCAACCCATTTAAATCGACCAATTAAAACATCGATTGATGTGGGCGTGACGCGTAGGGATTACTATGCGGTACTGTTTTACTACGATTTGTTTACTACGATTAGTCATTCATGAAGCGTCATCGTTTGACAGTTTATCAGTCGGCAGCGAAGTAACGATTGCTGGCCGTGGCTCTGCGATAGTCTTAGAAGGAAAGCGTAGTTTACGGCTGACATAGCAAGATTTTGTGTTTGTCACTATATTTTGCTGCGCATTCAGTATCTGTTATCAAGTAGTGGTGCGTCACAGCGGCGGTATCGATTTCACGAAAATCAACAATGAGAAATCAGATAAAAGTCACATCAGCAACTATTGGCAAATATTTCAAAATTACAGTTTATATGATAAATAAAATCTCAAACTCGGTCACTTTTCATATCACTATTATGAACCTCGTTGAAAATGATCAATTTTGCACTCGCTAAAGCTCGTGCAAATTGATAATTTTCAAGTCGGTCCATAATAGTGATATGAAAAGTGACCTCGTTCCAGAATCTCTATATAATACTCTGGCATACATTTGAAATTGCGTATAATTTATTAGAGAATTTAACCCCTCTTGTAACAACAGCGCCTAAAAACGCTCAACATATTACTTGATATATCAATTAAACATTTTGATGGCCAATATTTTTCAATATATTTTAATTTTAGAATATTTTTGTAAATTTACCACACAATTTCTTCCCGTCGGCTTGACCATTAAAGGGGTAATGATAAAGAAAATTTAAGTTTTTACTTAGCCAGTGTCTATCTGCAGGCCGAGAAAGGAGTATTTTTGACAATTTAGCAGTAGAATGACTGGATCGGTTACCGAGCCAGTGATTCTAGTGGTAAATATTCAAAAATATACTTCTCTAGGCCTTTCAAATAGCCATGTCCGAAGACCACCGCAAAGTTGCTATTTTGGTCAGTTTGACCATTAAAGGGTTAAGTTGACACAAGAGGGGTTAAATAATTAGTCGTCCCAATGCATATACAGTACAGCTTATAAATAATAAAATAGAAACAAGTTAGTTCAATTGTGAACACGATCAGTGGCGTAGCGTGATATTTTTCCAGGTGGGGCTAACTGGTGTGCAATTTCCGACTTTGGGCGAGGGTTAGAGAGCGGTATCCACCACTCCCCCCCCCCCCCCCCTTCTAAGATGGGTGTGTGGGGAGGAGGTTATCACCGGAAATTTTTCTTAAATCTGGATTGTCTCAGAGAGCATCTCATACGTTTCTAGATGGAAATATGGACCTTCAGTTGGTAGTAAATGTTACGTGTTTTGTTATCTTGAAAAAAGCCTACATTACAGTCTAGAAACGTTTGAATTTTCAGCACTCTGGCTCGTCCACCTATTCAGTAGACTGGTGATGACCAGACCTGAGAGTTCAGCGGTTTGGCCCTACTTTCTGCGAATTGCTGCGAAAACCCGTGTATCTGCATAGACGCCACCGCGCCGCCGACAACAACCACCGCCACCGCCACCGCCATCACCACCAAGCACGGCACTTCTTTATAGATACGCTAGTTCTTCAAAGCCAACTGCCAAAATATATTCGATTTCTTTCGAATTTGTTATAGAAATACAGGGCAGGCATAAAGCCACACAAGATTATTAGGGAAGAGGGCGTTACGATCGGGTCTGTCTGTCTGCCTGGTTGGCTCTGTCTGTCCGTCTGTCCTCTTGCCCGCCTGTCTACCTGTATGCTTGCCTGTCGGCTTGCCTTGCTCTGTCTGGCTGCCTGTCTGCCTGCATGTTTGCGTGTCCGTCCGACTGCCTGCCTGCCTGCCTGCCTGCCTGCCTGCTTGCTTGCTTGCTTGCTTACTTGCTTGCTTGCTTGCTTGCTTGCTTGCTTGCTTGCTTGCTTGCTTGCTTGCTTGTTTGATTGCCTGCCTGCCTGCCTGCCTGCCTGCCTGCCTGACTGCCTGCCTGCCTGCCTGCCTGCCTGACTGCCTGCCTGCATGCCCGCCTGCCTGCCTGCCTGGCTGCCGTCATGCATGCGTGCACGCATACATGCCTACCCACCTGTCTGGCTGTCTATTCGGAGATGTATCTAAAAATAATACTGATCTGTTATGGCTCAAATATTAACACAGCGAAGGAAGTTGTGGTGCAAGACGATTCTTAAATTTGGACTGTGATCAAGCGCACGTTTTAAAACAGGAAAGGGTGTGACCATGCACTTTGATTGTGTGATCGGCGTGATCCGAAAAAATTCGGAAAAGAACGGGAAATCCTAAACCTTTTACAATGTGACAAAAAAGGGAGGGTTAGGATCGGCAATCTCCGATTTCTCGTGGTTATTAATAGGATGGACAACATCAGAACGTGAATCATAAAACACGACTGTAGCGATCTACTACAGACGCTTGTCCAGCCAGCACTTTCATTGGCATGATTTCACTTTTTCAATATGATCAGATTAGCTTAAAATGCAACATGGAAGATAGCGCCAGGCTACAGGTCTTGGCCAAATTTTGCCATATAAAGATAAAACTTACTAAATTAGTCTGGTTGCTTGTAAACATAGAAATTGCCTGTGCATTTTATATTAAAACTTCGGATTTGGTAAGAAGTAGGCCCGCATAACTGAAATATGGCTATTCGTCGCTTTGCCGGTCGGAATCTTCTGAGTCCGAAAGTAGGAAATTCAACAGAACAACGAATAATTGGAAGCTAAGAAATGTTTTACAAATTATCTCACATTTCCGACTGGTGCATACAATTTCTACCAGGTGGGGCAGTCGCCCCTCAGGCCACATCCACGCTACGCCACTGAACACGATGTATGCGATGTATTTTAATTTTAGAAGACTATTTTTGCAAATTTACCACTGAATTCGTTTTGCCGGTGTGACCATTAAAGGCGCAATGGTAAAGAAAATTTAACTTTTTACTTAGTCTATCTGCAGGCTGAGAGAAGGGTATTTTTGAAAATATACGACTAGAATGACTGGCTCGGTTACCAAATGACTGGCTCGGTTACCGAGCCAGTCATTCTAGTGGTAAATATTCAAATATACTCTTCTCTAGGCCCTTCAAATAGCCATGTCTGAAGACCACTGCGAGGTTACTTTTTTGGTCAGTTTGACACTACAGGGTTAAGTTGAAACAAGAGCGGCTGAATGTTGAACCTCAATGTAATGAAAAGAAATAAATCTGAACAGATATTGAAGATTTTTGATCTCCGGGTATGACTTGTTGAATGGTTTCCTAGATGATGATTCTACTTCGCCAACGGTAAGATTATGATGTTAGCGGTTGCTGCGACAACCTCTTACCGATGATGAAGCAGGATATTGACAGTCGGCTCGCCTCGTCGAGAAGATGAAATTACGACAATATTTATTAGAGACTGTCGGGCCTATCTGACGATGAAGATCCGCTGGTTCGGATTGGATGTTTCTTCCAACTCTGGAGTCCTAAGCTAATGATGACCAAACTAGTGTCTTACTTTTGTAAGAGGATACATTTTATTAAAGCTAAAATTAACTGTACAAAACTGATAAAGTAATTTGGAGCATAAATCGCTCAAAGATAACTAGTATCTTGCTGGTACAAATCAAGTGTCTATTCTACTCTATACTAGCCACGAATGTAGCACCAGCGATGTGCTACGTGAACCCTGATGTTGGATTGATTCCTCTTTTCTGACTCAAAGTGCTTCTTTTATAGCCCTCATAATCTCTGAGGTTATATACATATCTAAATATTTAGATCTATACATATTGAGATATTTAGATCTTGTTCTGATAATCCTCTAGGTATGTTATAAGCACAGCTTGATTGGCTCGGACAATCATTCCACCAATAAACTTCTGCTTATTTCTTCCTAGAAGCTTCTACCTAATAAATGTTGGTCATCCTGACCAATCAGTGATCACTACATTTCGATTTCAACTTCGAAACTTATTCGGTTTAATTCTCTGCTACAGAGTTTGATCGACGCTCATTGATCGTGACGTCATTCTGACCAATCAAACTCTGTGCTATTCTTCTATGGAGATGATGCCTCACATAGACAAAGCGGTGGTAGCTGGTTCTGATTTGATGCGATCTGTCAGCTAACTAACAACATTACGGAATGTGTTGTTGTTGAATGCCATTGTATGAGTGACATACAGTTGATATACAAATTTCGATTATGTTATTAATTCCTACAGGACGCTACAATGTCTATGTCCTGTCCATTGCCTATTGTGAATAAGCCTGTAGGATGCTAGCGTTAATAGGCACGTGAGCTGTATGATCTCATTGCCAGCTGATGTTGTTCTATTCTCGTGTGAGAATCGGAATGCCTAACGTCATCAACTATGTCTCTTTGTCACCTCCGATTCCAGTGATTCTTATACATTGATTATTTTCTAAACTATCATTCCAAACGACTGCTGAATACTATAAAAGTGTATGCCGATTGAACAGCAACAACTTTCCTCTAAACTATTTCTAGATACACATCAATTCAGAACCGTGGGACTTATTCTAATCGATTCGACTATTTCAATTTTGATGATAAAACTTTATCCAACAATCCTGATCGGGCTATATTCGCATATCATCCGCATAGCATCAGCACCAGCTGATGTCAACTAGTTACCGTATAATAATAAACTAAATAATAAGATATACAGTCAACCGGTCCATTAGCTCACCTGGTATTTTCAAATCATAAATTTCACTTAGGACTTACTCGTAAATATAAGATATCCAGCGGGGTCATGACTTCCCACAAGACAATCCCATATCTACACATGCCCCTCAACCAAAGTTAGTTAACCGTCTCTTAAGGCCTTAAGAGAGTGTTAACTAACTCGTTGTACAACATCAACAACAAAACCTCACTATACCAGGGCTATCCAGACCAACATAATGAAAATACAATCAATAGTTAAAAATCACAATCTTTCAATGCGAATAGTACGATCAATCCTTAACTATGCCATTAGTTAATAAACATAAAACAGTACGAAACGTTAAATAAACAGTGAAATAATATAAACAGTTAACTATAGAGACATAGTTCAAATAGTCAGTAATGCAACATAAACAGTACGATAATAATACGACAATAGTACGATAATAGCACGATACTATCACAGTACTCAATAAATACAATACGTAATATGGATTATAAGTCCTCATATTCCTGCATAGGAATACTGTTCAGCTCCACGTCCACTCAGCCATCAGCCGTAGGGTCGATCTGAGTCCTTGAAGTGTCGTTAGGCGACGACCTGTTAGGCGTCCTCGACGGCGTTGGCAGTGCTGCAGGCAGCTGCGGCCGTCGGGTCTGAGTGTGACGTGAACTCGGAATCCTTGCCGCACGTGGCTTTCGTGTGATGCACGTCCACATGCGGTTCAGGATTCCACACTTATGGAGTATAAATAAAAACACAATTAGTGCGACGACGGAGGCCGTTGAGTATGAGAACACAGAGCGTATGCCGATGCCATCGACCATCCCTGGGTCGACCTCCGATAATGGTGCTAGTGGCACATACTTAGTCTTACGTAAATGGTCCCATTTTTTAATTTTCAGATGGTTAATAATTAAAGATTGGTTTAGCACCCCGGCCACATCCAATCTAGGAACATCTACGGCAAGACTGATTCGAATATAAGTCCGACTACAAGACTGTATAGGCTCGAACCGCCACCCTGTCCCGCTGTAATCACATCCACTCGACATCAACGCATACAGACCACTCTCAACCTCACACCGGTCCATCAGTCGTCCTCCACAATGCACTTCGATAGTTTCGCCAAAGGTTTGCAACACAACACCTACTTTCTTATGGGCGAACAATTTGCTAGATGTTTCATTAGACTCAGATAATTGAATATTACACGAACTGTCGGTAGTGTTGGTCAATAGGCTAACTATGCATGGTACGTGAGTCTTGTCGACTCTCAATTGTCCGTGACATACACGAGGTTCACTTCCCCGACACTCGGATGGTGTGAAATACCATCCCGTCTTGTATCAAGTCCTATACTTGTCCGAGCAATTATAACCTGCATGTAATAACCGACAGTGGCCAATGATTCTGGCCACGAGTGTAACCCGTATTCTATGTAATTGCCACCATCAATTAACGGTAAAGTTGCGATATAATGTAACTGCGAGTCGTCTTTCCATAGTGGATACACGACGACGTTTCTGTAATACCATTGGTATGGACGAACCAATCGATTTCCCACACTGATTTGTTTAGCGACTTCAGCCAAGTCAGATGGGCTAAACAGTTCTTCTGTTAACCTCCCTAATTCCAGAGAAGCGGTCTGCCTATGAAACTGGGCGGCCAATTTTTGGTAGCTATATACCACATTCTCGGCCGAATCGATAATATGACCCAGGCGCACTAATGCATATAGGTCAGCCTGTCGTGCAGCGTGAATTTCGAATAGCTTGCTTACATTTTTGGTCAAATCGACCAAACTATCGGTGACCTCATTAATGCGGTCAACATTGATGTTAATTCCTTTGAAAGCAAGCTTCACATGAGACGCTAATTTATTAGAGAAATGTACAAAGCGGTTCATGTTCTTCATAGCGGATTTGACAACTTTCTTGATGGTTTCAATATAGCCTGATTTTGCTGTCCCAAACAGAGATGATGCTATATCTCCTACAAAATTAAACAATCCACTTTTTGTCGATGGTCAGCACGACTCAACATTGTCTGTTGCGTTCTAATGGCAATCTTTTTGATAATGTTTATATGGTGTTGTAGTCCGAAAATGTCATTGCCACTTAATGAAGTCCTACTTAACAGGTAAATATGGATGGTCGATAGATACCACAACCGTCCATTCAGCATGTATTACAGAGATCTTTTGGTGGTTTGTTATCATTACGCCATTTTGTAATTTATGAACACTGGAGTTCTGACATAATCCGTACACTGAACTGACTACCGCTAATGTTACACAAAACTGTAGTGTATACATGATTCGTTTAGACAAATGCGATGTTACTAGTATCAGCACTTAAGCATAGATTAAAATTATCTCATGCTGTGCCACTTTATAACGGCTTCTATACGACTGAGAAAGTCATTGTATAGAGATCGGCCAAATGCACCAATCCTAATACGCTTGCTGTCTGAACTGAATTCAGGAGCTTGACCGCTTGCGCAGAAAGTAGGGGTGCGATGGAAGTGTTTCCATTGGCTCAGTGGCAGTCTCGGGTACATCCTCCAAGGTGTCCATCATTACAGTACGAGGAGTCTCTGATGTATCCATTGGTGACTCATACTTTGGATCATTACTCGTACCAGGTCGATCGACATCCATGTCGACCACCTTACCCACCTTACGCACCTTTGGCTCCCAATTAGAAGCTGGTCGCTTCCTATGAGCCACCTTACAAGGTGTCGAATCGGAGTCGGGTACCGGCAAAGGTACGGACTCGGGTAATGGTACAATTCTTGGATGATGGCTGGCTTTCGTACCTTTTGCAGGGTTACGAATAGGGTGTGGTCTTACTTTGTCCCAGCACATCTCTGAGCCGACTACACGTAGCTTGGATATATTAAGCACGCGCACATTCCCAGACCTTTGATGGCGGACATTGGCCACGGGTCCATTGATCTTAAAGATCTCATATTCAGGGTCACTGCGAGAGGTCCATTTCATCCTCTCTTCAGCTTTTACGACCACTGAATTGCCAACCTTATACTCACCAGCATTTGCACGCTTGTTAATCTGTTCTCAGTGTACGTCTCGAGACTTGGCCGTTTCTCCTCGAGCACGCAGTAAGGCATTATTGAGACACGTTAGTCTCTCCCCAAGATCATGCGAAGCATCGAGTGGGATAGCAAACGGAAGTCTTGCACGTCGACCATACGTCAGATAGAATGGCATATATCCGGTCGTGGAGTGACGAGTGTTGCGGTACGCTGTTAAAGCTGCGCCCAACTCATCCTCCCCTGCACGAGACTCATTGTTTACAGCTTTCTGGATTAACTCTTTAAGAGTGTGATTGAACCTCTCGGTATGTCCGTTTGTTTGTGGATGATACGGACTCGATCGTCTATGATCAATACCATGTTCATGAAATCGCTGTTCCAGAGAATTTGAACAGAATTCTTTACCCTGATCTGTAATCAGAATCTCAGGGACACCATGATGAGCAACATACTCATTGAAGAACTTATCCTCAACATTCTGAGATGTCTTGGCTGCAATCGGATATGCTTCTGCCCATGCAGAACAGTGATCGATCACCGTCATAATATAATTGTTACCTTTGCTCGACTCTAAAAGTGGACCAATCAAATCCATACCAATTATCTGACTTGGATAACTGGCCATTGGCATCTCACTATACTTAGGTCGAGTAGTGACAGGTCGGTTGACCTGGCACGTCGTACATGTTTCAAGCATACGTACCACATCTTTTCTTAAAGATGTCCATACAACAGAATCTCTTACCATACCGATGGTCTTCTTCAGACCTTGGTGACCGACTCGTTCATGAGCCTTCCGGAGCACTTTCTCACAGAACAGGGTAGGTAGTAAGATTCGGGGGGTACTCAGCGTCCAACGCTGAAGGTGTAATTAAAGAATACAATATGCCATTCTTTACGTCATATACCTCTAAAGGGACGTGAGGTAAAGCACCTTCGTCTACCTCAGGTATGATGTAATTGCCCGTGTCCAACGTGGCGACTTCCATCGGATGACGTAACCTGGACAACATGTTCGCTCGAATATTCTTCGAGCCTTGGATGTATTCTATCTTACATCTGTACTCTGAAATCAGTACTGCCTAGCGCTGCACCTTCGTGTTCTTGACTTCTCCCACAAATAAACTCTTTAGGGGTTTGTGGTCAGTATACACGGTAAACTGCGCGCCAAATAGATAAGGTCGAAGCTTCTTCAATGTGTAGATCACAGCATAAGCTTCCTTTTCTATTACGGGCCAATTCAACTGACTATCTTTAAGAGTAGAGCTTACATACTGTATTACACGCTCTATACCCTTATCATCAACCTGCACTAGTATCGCACTTATTGCATAACTAGATGCATCAGTATATAACCTATACGGGGCATTCAAATTCGGATAAGTGAGTACGGTCTCACTACACAGCAAGTTCGTCAATTTCTCAAACGCTTGCTTTTCATGCTTACCCCATTCAAATCTCTTATACTTTTTAGTTAACTCAATCAGAGGCTTTGCAATTTCGGCATAGCCTTTCACACAAGATCGGTAATAACCTGTAGCTCCGAGAAAACTACGAACTTCACCCACATCACGGGGTGGTGACATTTCTCATATGACCTTAACCTTCTGACTCTGAGGAGCTACACCTTGCACGGAAATGTGATACCCTAACAAGTCAATAGATTTACTGGCAAAATCACATTTCTTTTTCTTCACTTGTAAATTATATTTCTGAATCTTGCGCATGACCAGGCGCAAGTGATGTGCATGTTCCGTCGGATTTCGTGAATATACGACTATATCATCGACGAAGACATGCACATATTTTCCTACATATTCTCGGAAAATGTCGTTCATTGCCCTCTGAAATACGGCACCTGAGTTGCAAAAACCATAAGGCATCCGAATCCATTCGAAAAACCTTCACTGCAAACGAACGCTGTTTTCTCAATGTCTTGGCTGGCCATTGGTATCTGCCAATATCCAGACTTCAAGTCCATTGTAGAAAATATCGTTGCGCCTCTCATAGAATCAAATATATCGGATATGTTCGGTAACGGATAACTATCCTTACGGCATACAGAATTTAATTTCCTATAGTCAACGCAAAATCTGGTGTCACCGTCCTTTTTCGGTACCAGAGTTATGGGTGACGCCCAGGGTGATGACGATGGTCTTATGACGCCCGCTGCTAGCATTTCTTTAACTTGGTTTTTAACCACATACTGCTTGGCTAGCGGTAAACGATAGGGTTTCTGCCTAATAGGAGGATAAACCCCCGTCGGGATCATACATTCTACCATGGGTACACGTCCTAACGTATTTGGACGAGCCGTATCGAAATTATTGGCAAAGTCACTCAGTACTTTGTCAATAACTACATATCCAGTCGTTTCTTTACACCTGGCATACACATAATCAATTTGCTTTCTATATGGAATCCTAAATGGGTATACACGACCAAACCATACTACTTCTTTGGTCTTGTAGTCAATCCTTGCATTTCCCAAGTACAAAGCGTCGGCGCCAATTAGACATGCATGCCTCATGCTACTCACAATCATACTTGGAATAGGCCGGGCATCTTTGAATTTAATTTGAGTCTCCCCCAAAACATCTATTGGTGAACCATTTACTGCTAATAATGTCTTAGACTTTTTCAATGGCCTAGCATTCAGAATGCTACGCCATAGATCCTTCCTAACCAGGGATGTACTAGCACCAGCATCTATTAATGCATCCACATACTCACCCTGGTTTCCTTGACTGCATGGTTCGATTTCGAGCCAGATGAGGAATCATTCAGTCACCATCGATCCCCTCCGTCTCCGTTTAACGGACTCCATCGTCCATTACTAATGGCTTCTGCATACGACTGTCGCCGGCCATCTACAGACAGGGCTCCTCCGTCACCATATGAATAACGACCATACCTGTCTGTACGCGAATCAGTGAGGACGAATCCCTCACGGTCTTCATACTCATCTTCCATTCTGGCTCTGTTCACGAAATCTCGGTGGGTGTTTCGCGAACATGACCGCGGAGTGGTCTCAACTCCGTTATAATTACTATTATCACAACTATTGTTTATTTCGTCTACCTGCATTGGTTCTTCATGTCTGTCTGACTGTCATGGACGTTTGACGGTGCGTCGCTGTGGCATTGGCGATTGCGACGGGCAGTTCACTTGATAGTGTCCTTCTTTGTCACATCTATAGAACTTTACCATTGGTCTGTCTTGTCTGCTAGAAAAACAGTCTCTAGCCAGATGTCCTTGTCTACCGCAGGTAAAACACGTCATCGGCGGATGCTGAGGACGTTGCTGTTGAGTTTTCGGTGTCAGCGGTCTTCGGGATGGCTGTACTGGCTGTTGGCACTCGTTCTTGTAGTGTCCGGTTCCCCCACAATTGAAACATTTGATCTGTTTCTTCGTCTCCTTGGGCGCTGCTGCTGGCTTACGAGGTTGCGGCTTTGCTTTGCATTGTGGTGCAGCACATGTCGGTGGTGGTGAGAACACCGGTCCACTTTGCAAATTCTCAATGACTGTGTGCAGTCGTTCGATCAGTTTAGTTTGTTGGCTGATCTGGCGTCGCATCAAGTCAATCACCGACCACACATCTTTTCCTTCTTCAGCGTCGATCATATTGACTTCCATCTCCTCACCTCCCCGAGGAGAAATATTCATGGCCTGCAACAAGTCGTTGCAGCACTCTTCCTCCTCAGTCATTTCCATCACCCTCTTCACATCTGTGATTTTCTTTCGTGCAATACGTCGACCCATCCCTCGATCGTTTAATGCCTTGATGTAGGCGGACAACACGATTCTTTTATTGTCGATGTTCTCTTCCGGATAAGCTCGGGCCACCATCTCCCAGTATCGCCGGTTAATTGACACCATTGTTTCACTGCGGCGCTGTTGCACCGCTTCCAGATCGTATTTTACACGTTCTGGTTCATTTTCTGAAAAAAAGTTGACTGTTATGAAGTCGCGCAGCTCTATAGGTGACTGTGTCCCTGACCTTTCCCTCTATGAAGCCCTCAATAGCTTTCGATAATTGTCCTCGGGATGCGTGGGTGACTATGTATATGGGTATACCTTCGAGGTTGCCCTCGGCTGCTTCCCACACCTGGCGTGTTTCGTCCAAGAATTGACGGACTTCTTCAGGGATAAGGCCGTCACAGGGTTTCACCCATTGCGTTAACTCTCTAACCTCCTTTCTGAAAACCCTATTCCTCTCTCTGTGCTCCCCTTCCACTACAATAGTGTTGGCCATTGCGGTCCCCATCTGACGCATTGATTCGACAGTCTCCTGTTATGGGCGGTAATGTAGTGTCTGGCCTACGTGGTGTTGCCATACTTGATTATATCTGATACAGTTCTATTGATAGTTTACAGTTCTATTGATAATATAATTGCACTATAGCTCGCTTCAGTCGTGGCTGTTCCTCACAGTTAATGTCTGTTGTTATTTTTATGATAGTGTTCTCTCTGTATTCTCTGTGTTGCGTTACTTTAGTGTGTTCAGACTGCTTCGCTAATTCTATGAAAGCTTTTACTCTATCAACTATGTCTTCTAGAACGGTTACTACTGGTCTAGTAGATGACATATTTAAAGTACTTACATACGTGCGAATGTAAACACACGAGATTGATAAATGCTGACACCTATCCTGGCAGGCTCGCCAATGAAGATTTTGGATCTCCGGGTATGACTTGTTGAATGGTTTCCTAGATGATGATTCCACTTCGCCAACAGTAAGATTATGACGTTAGCGGTTGCTGCGACAACATCTTACCGATGATGAAGCAGGATATTGACAGTCGGCTCACCTCATCGAGAAGATGAAATTACGACGATATTTATTAGAGACTTTCGGGCCTATCTGATGATGAAGATCCGCTGGTTCAGAATGGATGTTTCTTCCAACTCTGGAGTCCTAAGCTAATGATGACCAAACTAGTGTCTTACTTTTGTAAGAGGATAAATTTTATTAAAGCTAAAATTAACTGTACAAAACTGATAAAGTAATTTGGAGCATAAATCGCTCAAAGATAACTAGTACCTTGCTGGTACAAATCAAGTATCTATTCTACTCTATACTAGCCACGAACGTAGCACCAGTGATATGCTATGTGAACCCTGATGTTGGATTGATTCCTCTTTTCTAACTCAAAGTGCTTCTTTTATAGCCCTCATAATCTCTGAGGTTATATACATATCTAAATATTTAGATCTATACATATTGAGATATTTAGATCTTGTTCTGATTATCTTCTAGGTATGTTATAAGCACAGCTTGATTGGCTCGGACAATCATTCCCCCAATCAACTTCTGCTTATTTCTTCCTAGAAGCTTCTACCTAATAAATGTTGGTCGTCCTGACCAATCAGTGATCACTACATTTCGATTTCAACTTCGAAACTTATTCGGTTTAATTCTCTGCTACAGAGTTTGATCGACGCTCATTGATCGTGACGTCATTCTGACCAATCAAACTCTGTGCTATTCTTCTATGGAGATAATGCCTCACATAGACAAAGCAGTGGTAGCTGGTTCTGATTTGATGCGATCTGTCAGCTAACTAACAACATTACAGAATGTGTTGTTGTTGCATGCCATTGTATGAGTGACATATAGTTGATATACAAATTTCGATTATGTTATTAATTCCTACAGGACGCTACAATGTCTATGTCATGTCCATTGCCTATTGTGAATAAGCCTGTAGGATGCTAGCGTTAATAGGCACGTGAGCTGTATGATCTCATTGCCAGCTGATGTTGTTCTATTCTCGTGTGAGAATCAGAATACCTAACGTCATCAACTATGTCTCTTTGTCACGTCCGATTCCAGTGATTCTTATACATTGATTATTTTCTAAACTATCATTCCAAACGACTGCTGAATACTATAAAAGTGTATGCCGATTGAACAGCAACAACTTTCCTCTAAACTATTTCTAGATACACATCAATTCAGAACCGTGAGACTTATTCTAATCAATTCGACTACTTCAATTTTGATGATAAAACTTTATCCAACAATCCTGATCGGGCTATATTCGCATATCATCCACATAGCATCAGCACCAGCTGATGTCAACTAGTTACCGTATAATAATAAACTAAATAATAAGATATACAGTCAACCGGTCCATTAGCTCACCTGGTATTTTCAAATCATAAATTTCACTTAGGACTTACTCGTAAATATAAGATATCCAGCGTGGTCATGACTTCCCACAAGACAATCCCATATCTACAATATGACGATTTCATTCCACAGAAATTAATATAATCTTTTGGTTGTGGAGTTAAATTAGGGATTAGGGTGTCATGGTACTATTATGACGTCCCATATTATTTTTCCCATGCCTATGTATATTTCATGCATATGTTTCGTACGCTTCTGAAGAGGTTATTGAAAAAACTTGAAATTGAAAATTAGAAATACCAAGTTTTAGACACAGGATAGTGCTCGATTAAATGTATAGGCTCTGCACCACTCGATGGTCTCATTAACAAGGGGTGGTATTCAGCCGAACGGCAGAAATTATCACGTAAGGTAAGGGTGTGTAATTAGAGATTGAATGAATTCAGTTGTAGCTATGCCACGCCCATTTCTACCTAAGCTCCGCCCACGCTTTGTCCGTATTGGGATCGATCGATCCACAAACTCACTGAATCTCAATTTCCAGACAGATATACAGGTAAGCTGTGGACTATTTAGAAACTAATTTGCCTGGGTGCAGTTGCTGGCATACTACCTATGACAACAACAGCGCTCAGACAAATTAGTTTCAAAATATTCAACAGAATAGTTATTAAATAGTAATGGCATACAATTCGTACAACTTGACGGAGTATTGCACATTTATGACGGACTTAGATATGCCATTCATGGCATATTTGATTTTGACGCCAGCCTACCTGTGACGTAATTGGTTCTGGCGTCATATACTCGACTGTCAGACTGGATGCCTCTAGTAGATGTATTTATCTTTTCCTCATAAAATATTTATGAGTATTCAGATTAACCCTTAAACTTTCATATCAGCCAAAACGGCTTCTGCAGTGGTTTTGCGAAATGTACATTTGCAGACTAAGAGAAGACTATTGATCGAGCAAGTCATTCCAGTGCTAAATTATCAAAAATACTCCTCTCTTCGTCTGAAAATTTACATTTTCTATGAGATTTTTCTTGAAAAAATTTGAAGGATAAATGGTTAAGGACATTACAATCGGCATTTTATTAGTCCTGGTCATTGAGCTGGTTTATAATTTACTTAACAATTTGAACTCGATATTCCAATACATCTATATCCATTAGAATTTATTTTGAAACTATTTTACCTGTAAGCTGTCGCTGCATAAGACAGCAACAGATTCCAGCAAAAGATTCCCGTCAAAGTAGTTTCAAAATATTCGACAGCATACGTGTATATAGTGACCGTGAAACTAAAGCCGTGTCCTCACTGGAGAGGTAATTGGGAATAACTCCATACTTCAGTATTGCGGTATGCCGGTTAATTCTCTCGTGAGAACACGGTCTAAGATTCTGCGGTTGAAATAATTACGGTCAGACTGTGCAGACTCCACTACTCAGTAAATAGCTGAATAGAAATCGACGAAAAAATAGCCGAACCCGGACATTTTGGTTAACATACGAATTTTATTGCCAAGCTAATCTTATACCTGTCTAGTGTACACACAAGCTAATCTTATACCTGTCTAGTGTACACACAAGCTACTCTTATACCTGTCTAGTGTACACACAAGCTAATCTTATACCTGTCTAGCGTACACACAAACTAATCTTATACCTGTCTAGTGTACACACAAGAAAGTCTCCCAAATTATGCCTTGGGGAAACTTCTTTTTTAACCCTTAGAACATGACCAACCAAATACCAGATAATTTACCACTCAAAATGTATTCTGCTAAATATTGTGAAATCAGCCTTACTATCAGTCGGTGCTGTCTACATAAGAACAGATCATGTGTTTTGTAAACATAATTATAAAAATAATAATATATAATAAACTTTATACAGTCAAACCTGTCTATAACAGCTACCTGTCTTAATAAAAGCAAGTACTAATGCCTTATAAATACCACACGCATCGATGTAAAATGATCTAAGCACCCGCAACGTTGATACTAGATGCTAAATGATTGACCAAAAATATGCCTGACCAAAATATGGCATTTTATGCAATACTATATAGGCCAGGGTAAATTTAGAGAGTCGTCATTAAAGTAAATCAAAAGCGATTTTTATATTGTGTGATTTAACACTTTAAGTCAATCACTTTTACAATTGCGTTGATTCTGCTAGAACTAAATGGCTTTTTACGGAACATGGCATTGCACAGTACACCCATGCTCTGACTAACACATTCAGTGGGACATGGTCAGAACAACACAGGGAAGTTCACCCCGCAAGCATGGGGCACGATCTAGAAGACTTGAAGAAGTTCGCGTCCTTTCTCAGGGAACACAATCCTTTCACAGTTGATGATCAGCAGTTGAGAAATATCGCAACAGGACTGATTACTGACCATCGTGTTACTGTTGACGATGCCATTAACATTGGCCAGAGGATTCGTGAGGAGTTGAATGAAAAGAGAGTTGGTGACATTACACTGAAGAAGGCAGATCAGGCTGTGACATTCGCTGTCATGCGAAAGGCTGTAAAAATTGGAAACGAGGATGTCAATATGTCTTCTCAAGAGCTTTACCATGGTTAATCTCAGTTAATCTCCACTGCCTATGTATCTGAACCTCCAGACCAAAGTGTATTTGGATATGAACTTGCAACGGTATGCCCAGCCCTATTCCATGATGATGGTACCATGATGAAATCTTAAAAGTCTCAATTGGCAAAGCACATAGTTCTACTGGATCCTGTGATTGTACAGCAAGAGGTTTTAGAGCCAACAGCAAGAGTATACGATGGATATGCTATTTTCTATCGGATACCATGGCCAAAGATTTGTACAATGTAGAATGTATGCAAATTATTCGTGTCTGAGGTAATCCGTGACAGAAGAGTTGGAGTGTCAATATGGGTGATCTTTGACAGCTATGATACCGCAATAACCAAAGATCAAGAGCAGAAGCGACAGTGGCTTCACCAAGTAGCTGTCCCTGACGTGGCTGTACAAGACAACACACCTGTTCCAGGAGACAAAGCAACGTTTCTGTCAAACACATATAATAAGAAGATCACCATAAAGCTACTCGCAAAGCATTTAACAGATGCTGATATAGAAGTGGAGCATGCAGAAGATGAAGGTGATGCTGATGTGGTGATTGTGATAAAGGCATTAGCATTGCCACACATACCAATAACAACAATAGTTATTGCTGATGATACAGACATTTTAATACGACGTCTCTATCATGCAAGCAGTTCTGCTGATATTTTCCTATGGACTAGACAACCAAAAATATGCATCAAGGTGGCAAAAGCGAAGCTAGGTAGAGAATTGTTGATGTGTCTCCCATTTGTCCATGGTATGTCTGGATATGATACAACTTCGGCTTTATAAGGCATGGGCAAATAAAACAACTCAAGCCGCTTCAATCATCAGAAAAGTTGCGAAAAGACGTGCTTGTATTCGGTGACCCATCCGCACCAAAGGAGGACATACAAGTTATCGGGGGAAGCTTTCATTGAATCTTTGTACAGTGGTGGGTCAAGAAGTCATGGCTTGGACAATCTCAGATACCTGACTGCAATCTCTCCTAAACATGTACTGGTTGAACGCATACCACCCACAAGTAGAGCAGCCTACTTCCATAGTTTTCTGGTACATCACCAAGTAAGTACATGGTGTCACCTAAAGACTGTCTTGGACAAAGAAGAATATGGGCATAAAGTAGAAACTGGATCAGTAACAACAATTATCCCTGACAAGAATCCAGCACCCTTAGAACTAGTTCGGGATATCCGGTGACAGTGCTCTAGCTTTCCCCGTCTGTGTTCATCATGTAGCTGTTCTAAGAACGGCATTGCATGCAATATCCATTGTAAATGTGATGGCCACTGCCAAAACAGCTCAAAATATGAAGATGCAACTACAAATGCTTTTAAGAATAACTCATAAGCATTGCATGGCATGTGTAGCTTATTATCTGGTTCTAATTATTTTAAAATAATTAAATGTAAGAAAATCGCGCGTTCTTTATTTAAATGACATTTATATGGCTCCTACTAATCGTTTTGGCGGCCATCTTGAAATTACCATAAAACACATTTCCCCCATGCGGGAATTTGGGAAACCTTTTCTGGCAGCTATTTGGCTCATACTGAAGTGATTAAAACAAAGATTTGTATGTTAACTAAAATGTCCGGGTTCATGCCAATTTCTATCCACCTATAAATATGTAACATTTCCAGTTTTAGCTAAACTCTGCCCACCTATAGCTAAGCTCCACCCACACATCGCATGTGTTGGGATCGATCGATCTCTGAACTCCCTGACTATCAATTGCTAAGAAAACTATACAGGTAAGCTGTTAAGTATTTAGAAAATGATTTGACTGGGCGCTGCTGCTGCCTATGGCAGCAACATCGTCCAGTCAAATTAGGTC
Organism: Chaetoderma sp. LZ-2023a; assembly: GCA_034401795.1. Taxonomy (NCBI): domain Eukaryota; kingdom Metazoa; phylum Mollusca; class Caudofoveata; order Chaetodermatida; family Chaetodermatidae; genus Chaetoderma; species Chaetoderma sp. LZ-2023a. The sequence goes on from CM067360.1 coordinate 128,796,933, forward strand.
CAAAATATTTAACAGCATGTTTATTAAATAGTCGAGAGATACAATTCGTACAACGTGTCGGACTATTAAGAGCGAAAGACCGGCCAAATAGAATCGATTATGACGTAATGATTATGACGTCATCCTACACGTAGATTAGCTGATTATGACGTCATATGACGCCAGATTGATAGATGGATACTCTGGAAAGGTGAATTGACACCTCCATTTCAAGTTTCCCATGAGAATTAAAATTAGACCTTATAATAGTAGTATTGCGTCACAAGTACACGCCATAGTGTCACGTCATAGGAAGAAACTCCTATTGTCATAAAGCTCAGCTAATTAGAGCTATCGATACAACAACTCATATCGATATGGCAACAAAACTAGCCAGCCAATCACAGCACTGGGCATAGGCCTGTCAGTTGTTAACAGATTCTCGTCATGCGAGCGGCTGTGTTTTTAGAGTCAATGTTAAATATTACACACTTTGCAGGAATGACGTCATGATGTCACTAGCATGCCAAACTCTGATGATTACATAAATATTAACAGCTAACAGGTAACATTTCATTTTGACTCTTCAATATGAATGGATAGATCCAATATGCCACTCAGGTAGGGGCTATATGACGTCATAATCAATTACGTCACATGCAATCTGACGTCAGAATCAGTTTGCTTAATGAATGCCGTATTTGGCTTAGTCCTAAACATTGAAGAAATCGGTCAAGTGTGCGAATTGTAGGTCTTTGATGGATTTACATTTTAATAAACATTCTGTTGAATATTTTGAGACTAATTTGACGAGACGCTTTTGAACAGCGCCCACTCGAATTAGTGTCCAAATATTCAACAGCTTACCTGTATATTTACCTTGTAAATGAAATTCTGGGCATTCATAGTTCAAAGGATATAAGCCTATCCTTGGCTAAAAATCGGCGGGGCATAGATAGAATTGGATCCGTCTATTTAAACATATCGTATATATTTCGAAACGATTGCATATGATATGTTTTACAATAACTATTTTCAGATACATTTGCTTCTAAGTAATAAAAATGTCACACGCATACCTTACCATTGCTGCCCTTATCGGAGCGTACATCGCAATGGTCAACAGTGAAGCGCCTGTCGTAAATCGTAAGATGTTTAATTTACCCAGTAATATATGTATTAGTGAACGCACACATGAGTGTACACGCACGCGCACGCGTGTCCGTATACAAAAACATACAGGCACGCACGCACGCACGCACGCACGCACGCACGCACGCACGCACGCACGCACGCACGCACGCACGCACGCACGCACGCACGCACGCACGCACGCACGCACGCACGCACGCACGCACGCACGCACGCACGCACGCACGAACACACACGTGCACGCAAATCCGCGGATAAGCACGCAGTCATGCACGCAGGCAAAGATTTCACTATATCATAGGTCTATATTTCTATCAGAATATTCACCAGGAGGTTAGTGGAAGCAGCAGCAGCAGCAGCAGCAGCAGTTGAGAATGAGTTGTCACAGATAAAATGACAAAACAGATTTGTTCATCATCCTGTCCGGCTAAGAATATCTTCAGGGCGAATCTGAATTTCGTCTACATGCATCACCCACCTACCTACCAACCCACAAATCCACCCACCCAGCCAAACACGTACCACATACAGCCACGCACGCACGCAGGCACTACGCGCTTACGCACGCGCGGACGCACGAACTAACGCATGCATGCCCGTAGGTACGCACACGCACGTACACGTGTTCGCATACACGCATGCACATGCACATTCACAAACGCATACACAAACATACACATACACTCTCACACGCATGCATGCATGCATGCAGGCAGTCAAGCACGCATTCAATTTGTTGTTTAAAATTTTACTTTGAAAGAATCTTTTTTTCTGTTACAATGCCCAAAACTACACCACTTATCACACGCCCACCAGATAGCGCGGCTGCAATAGGTAAATAATAATAATAATAATAATAATAATAATAATAATAATAATAAATATAGCTGCAAGCTGCAATGAAGTGTCCCAAGAACTGTGCCATTGTAATTTACCATGTCTTATTGATACACCTTTGCCCTCTACCCACCCAACCTACACCAACCGCATGGTTGTGCTGTAACATGTCAACAGACTGCACCGTTGCTACAGAGAGAATAGATGCTGAAGAAGGGAAGCAGAACAATCTTGCGTTGCAGAAAGAGGTGCTGGACCTGAGGAGAATCTTATGTTGCCCAGTGGGCTGAGGACTGTTTAGTCAGAATTAGAATACAGTAAACACGCTACAGACGAGACCAACATCTCATAAGATGAGTTGCTGGCAGATGTAGATGAGGCTGCTGTTGATGGGGTTGTCAATGAGAAGAAAGATATGCCACGTAAATCAAGGCCTGATGATATGCTTGATTGTGGGCCGGATGAGCTAAAGCAGTTGCAGGAGGAAGATGAATCCTGGTGCAAGGTGCAACAGTTAGTTCACCAAGCAGATTGTAACTGTAAAGAAAATGTTTATTTCTTCGAGAAAGATGGCCTACTGTTTCGTCATTTGGAATCCAGCAGTGGAATCCATCCAGAGATGCATACGGTGGTTCCAGAATTATGTCACTGAAAGTTGATGAATGTAACACATGGTATTTCACTGACATGTCATTTAGGAATGGAGGAGACCAATACAAGATTGTTGAAGGACTATCACCTGGTATATTTAAAGATGTTGCCACGTAGTGTCACACCTGTGAGGTGTGTCAAAAGCCTGCCAGGAAAAGAGTTTCTGAGAAGAGTGGACTTGTACCAATGCCAACCTTTGAGTGGTTGTGTTGTATATATGTAAGAGGTCCTCTCGATGTGGTCAATGAGGTCTGGACAGGGGATGCTCCCTCAGGTGAGAACACTGTACAATATGTCTGGGAGATGAGAGACAAGATGGAATCAACGGCAGAGCTGATACAGAGGAATCTCGCTCAGGCACAGCAAAGGCAGGAAAGACTGAAGTCGGTTTATTTGTTGATGAAGTAGATTTCATCAAAGAGATTGATGGATGTGAATGGCGAGAAGAGAAGAGGGGGAGGAAATGGATGGAGATGCGAAGGAAACGTCATAGGAAGAAGAAAAGTAACCCTGTAAAGATGCTGTAAAATGCAGATAGTTTGTCAAGAGTATGGTCTGAGTAATGGATTCAGACAGCCTGCTGTAAATAGAATTCCTAATATCCGAGTGCAGTACTGCAACCATATCTGTATCGAGAATTGTTTCGTGTTAATGAGTAATGAGGTGAGAACAAATAATCGTTCTTAGAGTCGGTGAGAGATTGTATCAAACTCCAATATCAGTATAAACTAACAGTAGTGTTAGAATGGCTGGAGCGAATAACCTTGATTATGCTGATCCGATTATTTGCAATCGTTAAAGTTCTCATCTATTAATAAAAGAAACATATCTTAGCTAATTTTAGGTATATTTGTTACTTTATGGACACTTTAACTAACTAGAGCTGTATCCGCCATTTTAGCAAGATATTTGCTGCCGCCATTATCTCAGACTCTATTGTCGATGGGCAATTGTTGGTATAAAATCATTCTCGTATTGTTAGAGCTAGTCATTCTTATGTCTGCTTGCTAGGTGAGCGCAGAGTATGCTCCTAGCATAGTTCAATACAAGTTGTGTTTGCTATGGTGCACATGGCAACAAATATATTTATAACATGTTTACTGAAAACTGTTGCTGCCTATAGCATCAACAGCTTTCCGTCAAGTTGTTGTCAAAATAATCAGCTGATAATACAATTGGCACTAGGCAACGATTTGATAACAATTCGGCTGAAAATCGTTGACGCAACAATCTCCAATGAAATTGTTCTCAAAATAATCAACACGGCAGTCAATGTTGCAAGACTTGCTGAAGATATTTCTAGCAACTTTATTGGCAGTTATTTCTGACTAAGGCGGTGTAATAGCACACGCGCAAGTTATTTAAAAAAATTAAATTTAAATGAATATATTTTCAATTCCAGTGGCCACAACTAGAGCTACGCGATATACCGATCTCACGCTGTAAACCGGTTCGATATGGTGACCGTAATAATGCTCAAACCCGAGTTTAATAACATTTTCGGTTTAGGCAATACTAATTAATCTTCTTTTACTTCTAAATATTGTTGCTACGTCGGCCCCTGCAGTGATCTTGGGAATTGTCAATTTGCAGACCTAAAGAAGTCTATTTTTGAAATGTTACCACTGAAATGGCTGGATAGATAACGAAACCAGCATTCTAGCGGTAAATTTTCAAAATAATCTTCCTTAATCTGCAAATTGACATTTTCCAGGAGATAATTATAATTTTATCGACAAAATTTGTCCATTAAAGGGTTAAAATGCAGACCCATTTGAACCACAAAACTCAACATTTCCGTTATTTTCTATTCCCACTAAATTGATTCTGACGCTGTCTGTAAACGTTCCAATATTTTGAAACCAATGTGACTACAAAATGTAGCTGTTGTTTGTAGCAGCAAATCCCAATCAAATTAGTTTCGAAATATTTAATCATACGCGATATTACTTCTAAAATTGTAAATGAATGACTTTCTATAGGTTTTTCGTATTCAGTGTTAGCATAATTTAATTGGGTATACAACGAAGCTTGTGAAGCGTGTAGGGTATTGTATGAGTCTCATGATGTGTGAATAATTCAATTATCACAAGTGCGTAAACACACATCATTAAGGGGGCTATGTAGTCGACATGGCGAGTTAATTTATCGCAATACAGATACAAAATAAACATGTTTATTAGTGCTTATTTCTGAGCGAGTAAGTTACCTCGACACATCTAAGTAACACACCTCATGTTTAAGATACATCTTTAAAGCTAAGATCACAAGTTAACAACCACCCTGGCCAGTAATGTCAGTTCGCGTTAGACACAGGTAATAGGCTTAATTCAATAGGCGTATCCTCTAACCACGTCTCCCCTGCCCCCATCCAATTGTAACGGGCCGAAATCAGCATTACCGGGATGTCTAACCTACGTAAACGATACGACTAGATGACCGCTTGTCATCATAATGATAAAGTGAGAGTAATTGATTGAAAGTTGTTGTTGTCTGTGACACCAACAGTTTTCAACAAGCAATATAAAATAATAGGCCATTATTTAACCGATTAATAAAAATGATAAATCACGTGCATTAGAATTAATTGATTGTAAATGAAACAAATTAAAAGTCGCGAGCGTGTATTTTGTGTCTAGAGTTCCAGACAATATACGTATACTGGCTACATCTTTATCGAAAATATGTTACATAGCCCTGCAATAATTGTACCTACAATAAGTGTACCTACTCATCCTTGGCGCCACCCACCCCACAAAACCGATAGACGGCTCAAACCGGTTGAAAATTGACATTATGCCATAGCGCGAAGCCCATCACCCGCCCAACCACCCAAGCCCGCGCGCGTGCAGCGACGCCCAATCCACCCAGCCACCTAGACATCACACACACACACACGCGCGTGCGCACGCACAGACGCACGCACGCGCGCTCACGCACACTCACACACATGCATAGACTCGCGTACGTACGCACACACACACACGCACGCACGCACACACACGCACAGACTCACACCCGCGCGCTTTCACGCACGCACACGCACAGCACAGCACATACGTGCACACATATACACACACGCACGCAGGAACGCACACACGCAAGCACGCACACACACACGCACGTGTGCACACACAAACACACACGCATGCACGCACTCACGCACACCCACCCACGCACTCCCACACACAAAGGCACACACAAGCACACACACACGCACGCAAGCACGCACGCACGTACGCACGCACGCACGCACGCACGCAAGCACGTACACAGAAACACGCACGGACGCACGTACGTACGCACGTACGTACTAGGTACGTACGTACGTACTAAGCACGTACGTACGTAGGTACGCACGTAAGTACGTACGCACGCACGCACGCATGTACATGCGCACACACGCACGCATACAGAAAAACGCACGCACGCACGCACGCACGCACGCACGCACGCACGCACGCACGCACGCACGCACGCACGCACGCACGCACGCACGCACGCACGCACGCACGCACGCACGCACGCACGCACGCACGCACGTACGCACGCACGCACACACACACGCACGTGTGCACACACAAACACACACGCATGCACGCACTCACGCACACCCACCCACGCACTCCCACACACAAAGGCACACACAAGCACACACACACGCACGCAAGCACGCACGCACGCACGTACGTACGCACGCACGCACGCAGGCACGCACGCACGCACGCACGCACGCACGCAAGCAAGCACGTACACAGAAAAACGCACGGACGCACGCACATACATACACGCACGCACGTACGCACGCACGCACGCTCCGCCCCCCCCCCCCCCCCCCCCCCCCCCCCCCCCCCCCCCCCCCCCCCCCCCTCACCATCCACAGCTGCATGCATGCAGCGACGCCTCACCCACCAATGAACCTATCCACAGACACATCCATACACACACACACATACACACACACACGCGCACGCAAGCACGCACACACACACACACACGCACGTGTGCACACACAAACACACACGCATGCATGCACTCACGCACACCCACCCACACACCCCCACACACAAACGCACACACAAGCACACACACGCACGCACAGAAAAACGCACGCACGCACGCACGCATGCAAGCACGCACGCACGCACGCACGCACGCACGCACGCACGCACGCACGCACGCACGCACGCACGCACGCACGCACATGCTCATACAAGCAGATAGGCGGGCGCGCACACATACACTCTCGCATGCACGGACCCACAAACACAAATTATTTTTTTTAATTTAACCGTAAATGAACATGTTTTCAATTTCAGTGCTCACCACGACACCAGTAATCACAAATCCACCACCTAGCGCGGGTACAATAGGTATATGCACATGCATGCAGCGACGCCCCACCCACCCATCCACTCACCTACACACACATGCTCGCACGCAAGCAAGTACGCACGCACGCACACACATACACAAAAACACACACATGCTCACACGGACGCGCGCACGCACGCACACACATACACAAAAACACACACACGCACGCACGCACGCACGCACGCACGCACGCACGCACGCAAGCAAGCACGCACGCACGCACGCACGCACTCACACACAAACACACGCACGCACGCACGCACGCACGCACACATGCACTCACGTGCGCACGCACGCACGCACGCACGTACGCACGCGCGTGCGAGCGCACACACACACATATATATACACATATATACAGGCACACAGAAGCGCATGGATGGACGCACGCACGCACGCACGTACGCACGCACGCCCACAGGCACATGTACACCCACATCCACAAGCACACGTACACGGACACGCTTGCATGCCTGCACGCTTGCACACACACATGCCCATGCACACACACAGCCACACACACCCACGGTCACCACCACCCACCAGCCCCTCACCATCCACAGCTGCATGCATGCAGCGACGCCTCACCCACCAATGAACCTATCCACAGACACATCCATGCACACACACACACACGCGCACGCAAACACGCGCACACACACACACGCACGTGTGCACACACAAACACACACGCATGCATGCACTCACGCACACCCACCCACACACCCCCCCCCCCCCCCCACACAAACGCACACACAAGCACACACACGCACGCACGCACGCATGCATGCACATGCGCACGCACGCACGCGCGCACACACACACACACACAGAAAAACGCACGCACGCACGCACGCACGCACGCACGCATGCAAGCACGCACGCACGCACGCACGCACTCACGCACGCACGCACATGCTCATACAAGCAGATAGGCGGGCGCGCACACATACACTCTCGCATGCACGGACCCACAAACACAAATTATTTTTTTAATTTAACCGTAAATGAACATGTTTTCAATTTCAGTGCTCACCACGACACCAGTAATCACAAATCCACAACCTAGCGCGGGTACAATAGGTATATGCACATGCATGCAGCGACGCCCCACCCACCCATCCACTCACCTACACACACATGCTCGCACGCAAGCAAGTACGCACGCACGCACACACATACACAAAACACACACATGCTCGCACGCACGCGCGCACGCACGCACACACATACACAAAAACACACACACGCACACACGCACGCTCGCACGCACGCACGCAAGCAAGCAAGCAAGCAAGCACGCACGCACACACTCAAGCAAGCAAGCAAGCAAGCACGCAAGCACGCACGCACGCACTCACACAAACACACACACG